>RPOG01000068.1:248635-716698 GCA_008086565.1 Thalassoma bifasciatum
ACTATCAGCGATCCTCCTGGATCTACGTCCCTCGTCGTGCGTCTATCAGCGATCCTCCTGGATCTACGTCCCTCGTCGTGCGTCTATCAGCGATCCTCCTGGATCTACGTCCCTCGTCGTGCGTCTATCAGCGATCCTCCTGGATCTACGTCCCTCGTCGTGCGTCTATCAGCGATCCTCCTGGATCTACGTCCCTCGTCGTCTCACAGGCTGAAGCCCAGACTAGTCCTATTTATACCTTTTCTTGGAATCCCCCTTCTGTGATGTCATCAAGAGCAGCACAGTAGATGAAAGGCATTGATCTTTCATACTAAATAAAGAGCACCATAGAACTGTTGCTGTTGGTCATTGTAGGTATTATGATGTCATAAGCACATTTTATTGGATGTCCTTAATGGCACCACTGCACACTTTTGAATAACAACACATCAAAAGTGTCTGAAAACATTCATGAGACATTGAGAAAAAGACTGAAACAACCTATCACGTGTCTCAACCTTGAACGCTGTACAATCATAGGTGGCATCAGGCTGCTCTGACCCTTTGTATTTTTACAGGAAGTCTGCAAATTCAGCAGTTTTGACCATGAAACCATGGAAATCATTAGAGTCAAAGAGAAAATCAAGTCAAATACAGACCAAAGAACTGTGATTGAAAGAGTTTTATTCTGTTATTATTTTTTTAAGCAAATTCCCTTTTGTGTTTCATGGCAATAGACAACAAGATCCAGAAGGACTGATGTGATAAAACAAACCAGCATCAATCATCCAGGATCTACGTCCCTCGTGGAGTGTCTATCAGCGATCCTCCTGGATCTACGTCCCTCGTCGTGCGTCTTTCAGAGATCCTCCTGGATCTACGTCCCTCGTCGAGCGTCTATCAGCGATCCTCCTGGATCTACGTCCCTCGTCGAGCGTCTATCAGCGATCCTCCTGGATCTACGTCCCTCGTCGAGCGTCTATCAGCGATCCTCCAGGATCTACGTCCCTCGTCGTGCGTCTATCAGCGATCCTCCAGGATCTACGTCCCTCGTCGTGCGTCTATCAGCGATCCTCCTGGATCTACGTCCCTCGTCGTGCGTCTATCAGCGATCCTCCTGGATCTACGTCCCTCGTCGTGCGTCTATCAGCGATCCTCCAGGATCTACGTCCCTCGTCGTGCGTCTATCAGCGATCCTCCTGGATCTACGTCCCTCGTCGTCTCACAGGCTGAAGTCCAGACTAGTCCTATTTATACCTTTTCTTGGAATCCCCCTTCTGTGATGTCATCAAGAGCAGCACAGTAGATGAAAGGCATTGATCTTTCATACTAAATAAAGAGCACCATAGAACTGTTGCTGTTGGTCATTGTAGGTATTATGATGTCATAAGCACATTTTATTGGATGTCCTTTATGGCACCACTGCACACTTTTGAATAACAACACATCAAAAGTGGCTGAAAACATTCATGAGACACATTGAGAAAGAGCCTGAAACAACCATTCACGTGTCTCAACCCAGTGTGTGAACGCTGTACAATCAGAGGTGGCATCAGGCTGCTCTGACCCTCTGTACTTTTACAGGAAGTCTGCAAATTCAGCAGTTTTGACCATGAAACCATGGAAATCATTAGAGTCAAAGAGAAAATCAAGTCAAATACAGACCAAAGAACTGTGATTGAAAGAGTTTTTATTTGTCATTATTCATTTTTAAGTCTCCATGGTGACGGGTGAGGATCTGCTGATCTCTGGTGTTGGGTGGTGTCTGACTTAAACCTTGTGAACTTTGCTCAAAAATAATAAAAATCACAACAATTTAAAGATAAAGTAGCCTTTTCAGGATTTTCCCAAAAAAATAAAATGTCAACTCTTACAGGAATAATCCTGCTCAATCGTCATCTCTGGGCCTCTATACATGTGTCAGTGTCAGTGTGTGCCTCACTATTTTGTAGACCCCCTCCCTTTGCCCGTTTTGTTATTGTTTTGGTTATGGGTGGTGACCAGCCAATCACAGCGCGCCTATTGCTTAAGTGACTTTGTGTATTGATGTTATAGGGAGAAACTATCCTGAGCGGCTACGATAGTGGCAGTAACATAGAGAAAGACTGATACAGTAAATGCAGCATACCTCATTTACCTGCAGGAGGTCAGGTGTACCCCTCTTGAGTTTCTCCCAAGCGATGCTGCAGGTGCTCGCAGGGCTGTCTTTTTTTTTTTTTTACCGTCTTTGGTGTGTTTACGAAGCTACAACTGCTAGCCACGTTATTAGCCTCGGTCGGAGGCAGTGAGCATGCGCTGCATCTGGCAATGAGCCACGGAGGAGGAGCCCAGTTTGGACATTGTTTGTACATACATAAACGAAACTTATTGTAAGTTTCTGGATACTATACCTT
The DNA here is from genome assembly GCA_008086565.1 of Thalassoma bifasciatum. Classification (NCBI taxonomy): domain Eukaryota; kingdom Metazoa; phylum Chordata; class Actinopteri; order Labriformes; family Labridae; genus Thalassoma; species Thalassoma bifasciatum. The sequence goes on from RPOG01000068.1 coordinate 251,008, forward strand.
CAAAATTTGAGACAAGTCGACATTATGCGATGAAAGCTTTAAATTTTGGATAACGGTCAAAATTATGAGATAAGAGTTAAATTTCGAGGGGGAAAAAAGGTTAAAATTTTGAAATTAAAAAGTCAAAATTATGAGGTAAAGAGAGACTTTTGCTTATTATTTCACTAATTTGACATTTTATCTTAAGAGTTTGACCCATCTCAAAGCCAGTTTTTCAGGTTTATATTTATTTAGAAATCAGCAGAAATGGGATTCTTTTCACGGTTTATGTTTACATTATAGAAAATTTTCACTTCACACAGTGTTTTAGATACATGTATTGGTTATGAAGCTTTTTCTTTTTTGTCATATTTGAGTACTTTTGCAGAATCTTTAGAGTCCAGGTCGGATAGGAGGTTTCTTGTAGGGGGGGGGGGTCGTTACCATATATACCATATATATTTTAACTGTTGTTTTGGTGTAATAACGTTGTTTTAACAATATAATAACGATGTAATAACGTTTCTGGGCCAGGACACTCATGTAAAAGATATTTTTAATCTCAACGAGTCTCATCCTGGTTAAACAAAACTTCAGTTGAAAAAAAAACAGAATGTGTAATTTTATTTAATCCGCTTTTATTTATTTATTTATTTATTTTTCATATTCAGCCAAATTGCCGGCCCTCCCTCCTCCCTCCTCCTCCCTCCTCCTCCTCTGCACAGTTACGACATCAGACATGTGTGAGTCTCTCCCTCCACCATGTCCTGCTGACAGCTGAGCTCCATCCGTGCGTCTCTCTGCAGCTGCACGGTCCTCTCCTCCTCCTCCTCCTCCTCCTCCTCCTCCTCCTCCTCCTGCGGTAAACATCCTCCTCCATCATGCTGCAGCTGGGAGATGAAGGCCTTTATTTCTCGGTGGTGTTTCTGCTGGTGATGCTGGCGACGAGGAGCGCAGCTGGGGCCTCTCTTCTCACTGCCTTCCTCTACGTCTTCATGGTCATGTTCCGCTTCCCCCCGGTGCCTGCGGACCAGGCCAGCCGCGTCCTGCGGCCCAGGGCTCCGTCAGGTGGGGTACCGGTGGTAGCGCACCGCGGGGGCTGCCACGATGCTCCGGAGAACACGCTGGCAGCGATCAGAGAGGTGAGATACGGGATCAGTTTTAATGAAAACATACTCCTGAGTGTTTTTAATTCTGAGCAGCTGAAATCTGGGTTAGCACAGCCTGTTTGGTTCTGTGGGAATGAAGTGTCCTCAAAGTCATGATGAGCAAATCAGGTTGTGCATATCATGACTTTACACTGTAAGCAGAGCACCACATGCATATTTCCTATTACTGATGACATTGTCCATGTTTCATGATGCTGCAGCTCCATGGCCCTGGGACAAAGTGATGATGAACTTTTCACGATTTGATGTTTTTTCATGAAACACTAACATCTATCAATATATACCAGGATTTTTCCCTCATTCTTCCTCCCTGTGCTTTTTCCTCTGTAAGCACATGCTCCAGAGGATGCTGACTCAGCAGTGCTTGTATTGTACTATGCAGTAACCCAAAATGCAGATTCAGATGCAGCCTATCTCCTCTGTTCTATTCCTTTATCTATGATTTTATTTCATTTATTCATTCAGTGTTAACTTTACACGACGGTACAGCTTTTTCAATAAAATCTTTAGTTTTGAAATCACTATTTTAAAAGGTCATAGTTGGAAAATGGTTAGAGATAAAAGCATACTGTAAATGAGAAAAATCATTAGTATGACCCAAAGCTTGTGATGGGAGCTAACCCTCCTATTATGTTCCTTTTTTTTAGGAACATCTATCATGTTCCTGGGTCAAATTGACCCATACAGAATCTTTGTGATATAAACATGTGGGGGGTAGTTGAAAATTTTTTGAGATGGACTGTATTTTTTAAAAATATGTTATAGCACTAAATAAGCCAAGCAGAGAAAGTTTCATACCGAAAAAAATAGTATTCACTAATTTTCTTGATTGCCTCAATTCAACCCGGGTCAATATGACCCGGGAACGTGATAGGAGGGTTAATTTACTCATCTTATATGTATATTATGACATCACCAGGCGGCCATAACTGATTACATAACTTTTATAGATGTTCTGTAGAAGTGGCAGATGCTACTTCTACTGCGTCCTATGTTAAAAATAATCAATATGACCCAAAGTTTCAGATGGGAGTAAAGTCACTCAAGTACAGAACATCTGTGAAGATCTGTAAAAGTATTGGGGCAGGCAGCTTCAACCACCGCTATTTCCGCTGTTTTTTACATTCCCGCCACCTGTCTTGCCACCCTGAACACGGTGGTGCAAAGCATCAGCTCCAGTATCTGACTCAGCTGCTAGTTGATGAAGTATTTCATTAATGGTGAACAGACCTCTCGCTAAAGTTTGCTTTCTTGCTCTCCGATGTTCCTAATCTCCTCAACCAAGGGGCGATCTCAAACTGTATTAAGTCCAAAACTTTGAATAGAAACAAACCCACAAATATTACACAGATTAAGGTTACAGATGTTGGCCATCTCCTGGTGTAAAGCACTAACTATATGAGGCACTATATTTGTAGCTATGGCTTGTTAAATTCAGCAATGTTGATAAAAAATGTCCGCTTAAGTGCCCTCTTTGGAGACAAAATGTGCACTAAACTGCCTCATTGGGAACCAAAACAAGCTCTGTATTGCTTTTTTTGTCCTTTTGCCCCCGCCCTTCAAAATGTCTGCACACACCACTGGTTTTGACAGTTAGTGAGCAGGCACTGACAGTGTTGTAGAGGTGAGCTATGTCATTGTCACAGCATTAAAGTCGCGTACTGTTGCTGAGACATTTATTCTAGAAAGAAAATGTCTGTGGAGTTGCTGGAAAATGGGGATGTAAAAATGGGGTCACGGCCCAAATAAGGTTGAGAATCACTGCTGTTCACAAAGGTGACAGAGTAACAGTGGCTCCAGTGGGTCTGTTTTAATGCATATTGTCTCTGAAATCTTCATCTTCTTACCGACCCTCTCGCTCATAAAAGCCCTTCATGGCTCGTGCACAAATTTCTCCACCTGTCTCCTGCTTCAGGCCAGCAGGAACGGGGCGACCGGTGTGGAGCTGGACCTGAGTTTCACCGCTGATGGAGTGCCCGTTCTGATGCACGATGAGACAGTGGACCGCACCACAAACGGATCCGGACTGGTCAGCAAACTGCAGTTAGTCCAGCTGAAGAGACTGGATGCTGCTGCTCGACACAGGCTCAAGTATGTTTACAGTCTCTTGTCCCGAATTCAAAGAGTGTGTGCTTTATATGATACAAGGAAAGGTTGTAAAAACAAAACTATCATCCATCAGAAGCATCAAAAATCAACCTTCGGATTAATGTTATTTGGCTGAAAGATTCTTGCTCTAGTCTTTTGTTTTTGGTTAATTGGAGGTTCAAGGACAGTTTTATTCACTCTTTGCTCTAAGATTTGAGGGAGAGTGGGGTAATGAGTCAGTGGGTAAGATGACCCACCTGCTGTGTTTAGGCAATGGCATACATTTTTTGTCATATGACCATAAATACTATAAGCACTTTAAATTTTGCTGTCCCTGTGATTAAGAGAAACTTGAGGTAATGTGGAAAGTATGTTTTTGCAATTTTTTTTTGCTTTGTCAAAGTATTTTTTTCTTTTACTTCAGCTTTAACCCCTTAGTTCCTAGGGCCCGCCGGCGGGCCCAATTCCATTCCTCTGACAGTGTTTTAGCTTCCTGATGTGAAATTTAAAATCAGGACATTTTCTGAAACTAGTGACTTAAATCTTTCAAATGAGGTGTCACTGATGAATTTTGACCTTATAGTTCTACAGTTATAAGCTTTATGGTATATAGGTCAGAATTGGGAGGGAACTAAGGGGTTGATGACTGTGAAATGACATGTCTAAAAATGTATTTCATACATGTTGATGCTTTTCCAGCATACAAAACCATATTTCCTCACATTTGAGTTGAGTTTAAGATTTTTTTTTTTTTCATTTTTTTAATTTTGCTGATAAAACAAACCTTAAATAACCTAAAGTTTCCTTTACATTAGATTTAAAATGACGCGCGGAATTTAACTAGAAAAAGTAAATTGTTCAGTTTTCTCCCACGAGGCTCAATTTGACCAACTATGCTGGAGCAAGTTGATTCCCAAGACAACTTTTATTTTTAAGAAGTCACATTCTCATTGTTTTTTGTCATGGATGCATTCTTAGCATTTCCACTGACAGGACACATTCTGAAATAAAGGAAAATGTTTTTGTTTCACTTCTGTATCACTTTGCTTGCTTAGAGGACAGCAGAGAGAAAAATGGCTCAACTCGCCCCACTCTCCCCTATCCATTGTATTAGCTTTTATAAGACTCACAAGGGGTTTAGAGAAACAACTTTAGAGGATGACATGTTGACACAGATGGAAAAATTTGCCTTAAAATCCTGTTGTTTCCTTCTGCTCCAGAGACAAATTCAGCGTAGAAAAGGTCCCAACTCTACAGGAGGCCGTGCAGGAGTGTATCAAACACCAGCTGACCATCTTCTTCGATGTCAGAGGTCAACCTGATAAGGTACTGCATATACGTTTCTAACACAGCAGGGCAGTGAGGTTTCCTGATGTTTGTATCAGTAAAATCTATTTAAAGCTACACTTTGACATGTCTGTGATATCTGTTATCAAAGAGTGGAGAAATGTGCTTTGAGTTTTATCTCCTCTTTGCATTTCTCTCTTCAGGCAGCAGTAGTTCTTCATGAAATGTTTAAGAAGTTTCCCATCCTTTACAACTCCAGCATTGTGTCTTCATTTGAACCCAAAGTTATCTACAAGGTAATAAAATATTTGTTAACTTTAGAAAGATTTATACGTTTAATTTTTTTTTTTGATGTATAAAAGTTCAAGTTTTGCCATCTGATTAGTTTTCTTTATGGAACACCGTCTCCCTCCTGAGCTCTGACACATGATGTCATTAAATTGAACAAAGCATTGACCCTGTTCCTCTGACTGACAGGACCAGTCCTCTGTCTAAATCTGACCATTCTTCTCCGTTGACCTCTGACCCCTACCCCCCCTCAGATGCGTCAGACCGACTCTAACGTGGTCACAGCTCTCACCCACCGGCCCTGGAGACTGAGCCGCTTCCACGACGGCACTCCTCGGAGTCTGTCCACGTGGGGTCAGCTGTGGACGGGGGTCCTGGACATCCTGTTGGACTGGGCCCATCACCACATCCTGTGGAAACTGTGTGGAGTCTCTGCCATCCTCGTACACAAAGACTTTGTCTCACTGTAGGTGATATTAAATTCACTTTGATGTCAAACACACAGCTGGAAAGTTAGATTCTAGGGTGCAATATCACACCTATAGACGAGAGAGTTTTTATGTTATTTTGTGTCAGTGCTGCTGTGAAAATTTCAACTATCTTCAATATTGTATCACATCCATGTAAGAAATTTCATCTTTTCTCCCAATCATGCAAACATACTCAGAACCTGATTGGTTTCTCTGTTCTCTCTCTCTGTCTAAAAATTAAATGTAACTTATTGTTTCAACGTAAGAATATGATGTAAAGGGCTGCCTTTCAATTTTATATCAGGTCAAAAAATAAATGTTGTTGTTCGAACACCCAAAGAAGTTATCTTGACTAAATAAGATGAAGTGGGCAGCCCATGTTAGTTTGGTTGATTCAGACTTATTAGTTAACTTCACTTCTTCAGGCAGTTGTTTGAAATAACAAATTTATCTGTATTTCATCAAACTTTTTGTTCATGTAAACCTTGGTGTTTCATGTCCACTTCATTCCCTCCACACTCAAGGTGTACATGTTAGGTTACAATTCACTAAGGTTTTCTGGATATAACTTGAAAGCTGTAGCTTTACTAAACAGCTGGGAGGGGCTGCAGTGATTGTCAAGTGTCATTACTGATTGAGTTTAAATATATTTTGTAGATGAGATGATGATAGCTAAATAATTAAGTGTTATTACAACAACCTCAGTCATCTTTTGTCATATTAACATATAACAATATGCTAGAATTAAAAAAATGTACAAAATAACATGTTGCAGTGTAGTTTATTTTGCTTTTCTTTCTCTCCCTTAGGGATTATGTTCAGTTCTGGGCAGAGCGCGGTGTGGAAGTGGTGGGCTGGACTGTTAACACGGCTGTAGAGAAAGACTTCTACCAAAACCTGCTGAAGATCAGCTACATCACTGACAGCCTGCTGGAGGACTGTGAATCTGATTACTGAATGACCACACACACACACACACACACACACACACACACACACACACACAAATGAATTACAGGCACCAGAATGTACATTAAGTCCCTGCACCTGATTTCACCTCTTTTCTCTGAGGTCAAAACCTCTTAACCTTGTAAGACCCAGTGTTATAATATAACAACATCAGATTTTGGATATTTAGTTATCAGTCAGATAAAACCGCATTTGTTGTTTTTTTTTCTGAAAAAAAAAGCATATTTCCATGGTCACTGGGTCCTATTGTTGAGGCCTGCAGTGTTGTTGAATGGAATATGTTAATAGATCTGTCCAAACTTTTCTTCTGAATGCAGGTCTTACAGGGTTAAAGACAGAGGAACTTTTTGGGTGGGATTTGTTGCTGTGACAACTTTGTGATTGGCCAAAAATCTCGGAATTCAAAGGAATTTGGATGATTTTTAATTCTTAGTTCTTGGTGAGAGTACATAAAGCGGTGGATGAGAGGAACCTGAATGACCAGTATCCTCTTTGGGGAAAACCTGACTTTAACCTCTTATCATTGGTTGTAACCTGACCCCAACCTTAACCACTGACCCCTAAATCATTTTTTTCCCTAATTAGGAGCTCAGTGTTTGTCCTTAAATGAACAAGCCAGCTCCTATTAACTAGTGTGTAATCTGAAATGTCCTCAAATAGTAGATTAAATTACAAGACATCCTGTGACTCACACAAACACTTTGTTCAAAGAAAATGTCCAAAGTTTCAAACTTTTGTAATGAAACATTTATATAGTAGTTTAAAAATGATAGGAACGCAATAAGTATTTTATTTCCAAATTTGATTTTCTTTAACTACAGGAAATACTAATTAAGTAGGAAAAGTCGATTTCAGGGTAAATAGACTCCAGAAATGTAGAGCTTGGCATGATAGTAAATCAAATAAAGTAAGTTTTACAGAAACACACAGCTGATCTGCTGTGAAGGTGTCGTGTTACATCATTACCTGTAGCTGGCATACAGGTAATTCAGGCAGGTTCACTTTAAATAACAAACACATTAAACCGTGATGATCCGTCAATAGGTTTCCTGCAGCTGTCCTGGAACAGGGATAAAGATTACCGTACAGATCTTTTCTACTCTCCAAGCTTTGATGAACCTTTAAAGAGACACGAGTGTAAATATATGTAAACTTAAACTTACTGGCAAAACAACACGACTGCTAGTTGTGATATTTATATAATGAAAGTAAAAAAGGGATTCTTGTAAATATTCTTCAGCTTGACATGATGATTGTTGTCGTTCAGACTTGGTTTTAAGGTTTTTAGTCGCAAAAAATGTCTGCAAGGAATTTAGAAAGCTTTCTTTTATTTCTGATCATGCTCTAAAGCACGGATTTCCAACCTGGTGGGCCGTGAAGGTATTGCGAGTGGGTCACCAAATCATTTTCCAGATTGTATGAATTTATTTATTAATTTATTTGATTTGATTTGATTTGATTTTATGTGATTTATTCATTGGGGGTGGGGGCGTAAAGTAAATATATAAAGATAAGAATATACAGAACAATTTTTTTATCTTTTAAACTCTGTGATGTTTTAAGGATATTAAAAATGTTCAAATATTTATATATACAAAAAGTTCCCTAAGGCATTTTAGAGCCCAATATGTAAAGATGATTTAAAAAATTGTAACAAAAAAGTTTAACAAAAAAGTTATTGTTTTGGACTCAGCATCTGTTACATTATCAACCAAGTTATTACATTTTGGGTTTTCGTACTTTTTTTTTTTTTTTTTTTTTTTTTTTNCACCAAATCATTTTCCAGATTGTATGAATTTATTTATTAATTTATTTGATTTGATTTGATTTGATTTGATTTATTCATTGGGGGTGGGGGCGTAAAGTAAATATATAAAGATAAGAATATACAGAACAATTTTTTTATCTTTTAAACTCTGTGATGTTTTAAGGATTAATTTTTACAAGTTTATAAATATATATGTTTTTCAAGGGATTCCGTAAAATCTCGGGTTATACATTTCTACTAAATTTTTTAACATTGTTTTTTCAAATTGTTTTTTCAATAACAAAACCTGAGTCGTAGACAATGTAATAGTTGGTTCAATAATGTAAAACCCAAAAGCATGAAAAAAAAAAAAAAAAAAAAAAAAATCAATTAAATTTCAGCCAAAGGCCTTGAGGTTGGAGTTGCGGCATGAAAACTTTTGAGACTTAAAAATACCCCTGAGTTGAAAAAAAGTTGGGAACCACCACTCTAAAGTATTTTATTTTGAAGGGAAAGTGAATGCACCACTGGACCTGAATGTTTTCTCTTTGTCTTTGTGATGTTCAAGGAAGAGACAATCTCAAATAACTTCATAGTAGAGAGAAATCTTTTTTATGATGTTAACATGTATGAAATAATAAGAAATCTACTTATGTTCACATGCTGATACAAAAAGTAACTTTTTAGTTTTAGTAACATTGTATATGCTCACATACAGTTCTGATTTATTAGAGGAACATGAAGTCTCTTCTGTTCTATGTTATTTTTTTTTATTTTGAATATTTAAATAATGTTACTTTAAGAAACTATAGAACATCTTAGAAGAGAATAATGTGTGAAATAATCATTTCTTTACCAGGAAAAGCCTCACTGGAAGTAAATATTTCTTTACAAGAGTGCCCAGACAGCTCCACATTTCAGTTATTGAAATATAACTGATAACACTTGGAAATAAAGGTCAACATGTGCTGGGTCACTTTGCTAAAGGCATCACTCAAAGCATGTGCAACCCGATGATTCCTCCTTTAGTTTCTTCAAACCAGAGCTGCAGATGTACCTGAAACTCTCTTTCCCTTTGCAATTCAAGATCCGCTCTGTGACAGAGTGCAAAAATGAGAAACTCTCTCCACTGCGCTCATTCAGCAGACTTTATTTTCAAGTTAAAGTGACTGTGAGGACTATTTCAAAATGTTTTTTCTCAGTTTCCTGATTGAGTCGGGCAGGACCAAATTGATTTACGCCAAAGTCATAGAGCCTACCACGCCAACAATACAGGAAAAAAGAGCTGGACTGTCTGACAGAAATGAGACAGAAGAGCAAAAGAAAGCTAAATGGGACAGTGAGAGAACACAGGCTAAAGGCTAAAGGCTAAAACATGTGACAAGCTGTTTGTGAAAACCTTTATTCAGGTTATGTTTGCTCTGCTTGGTGAGGTTGGAGTCGGCAGATGAGCACTGGTAGGACATAACCAGGATTCACCAAAGTCTTTGTTTTGAATTGAAGTGGAATAAATGCATGGTTTAATACTAAACTGTTCAGCTTCTGTTCTCCAAACCTACTAATGACTGAAATAACTAAGAAAAAAAAGTTTAATGACAGATGATCTATTAAAGACTAACCCCTAAAATAAATCTATTATAATGAGCAACAAGAACTCAGAGTTACATCATGAGTCCTGCATTTCTTGAGCTTTATGAGTAGAAAGTTTGTGCCTGGGAGTGAAGAGTTTGCAAACTGGTTTATGTCATTTGACACTTTATGTTCAACTCTTCAATAAACAGATTTTTTTTAACACTTTTCTTTGTCATTCCAGTTTGTGTGTCAGGTAACTTCTTGATTTTAATTGAGCATACTTTGTGTACATAAAGCAAAGTCTGGTTGCTTTGTAAACGTGTGCATTGTGCTCATGAGCTCACGTGTGTTTGGGCTGTAAACAGAGGAGTCCAGAGTGTAGGGGCTTCAATATCAGTCTTTATCTAAACTGGTAGATCATGAGTTAATCTGTGTGTGTGCCTGAAGTGTAAAAAGAAAGCAGGTCTGTTCTCAGTTTGGTCACTGGTCCAGAACAAACTTTGACTTTTTCTAGAACTTTGGAGCTAATGTGAGTAATGATATCGTCCCCTTTTGCCCAGACATGTTCTCCTTTATGGTGATAAAATAATGTCAGGGGGGATTTTATGAAATAAATGCTCTGACTGTTTGTTCTGAGCTACACTTTAACAGACTAATTACAGATATATGGTAACACCTCTTTTCATCATGGTCCTGACCAGTGTTGAGAATTTTTTGCACGTGTCACATCAAATTTCATGATAAAAAGTCAAAATTCTGCAACTCAAAGTCAAATCTTGAGCTAAAAAGTGAAAGTAATGAGAAAGAAAAAGAATTTTTGAAATAAAAGGTCAAAACTTTGAGGTAGTCAAAATTATGGGAAAAAGGCCAAAATTTTGATAAAATGTCAAAGTATTGTGATAAAATTTCAACATTTTGAGATAGTTATGTCAAGATTATGAGACATTAAAAGAAAAACTCTGTGATAAAAATCCTATATTTCAACAAAAGAGTCAAACTTAATAGATTAAAAGTCAGATATTAAGATGAAAAGTTAAAATGTTGAGATAAAGAGTCATAATTCTGAGATAAGGGCTCAAAATTATGCGCAAAAAAAGTCCAATTTGTGAGATAAGATCACAAATTCTGAAATAAGAAGTCAAATTCTGGGATTAAAAGTCAGCTTTTTAAAACAAAGTTGAATCTTTTCAGACTTAAAGACAAAATTCTGAGATAAAATGTCAAAATTATGAGACGGAAGTCTAAATTTCAAGCTTGAAAGTCAATGTTATGAGATAGAAATTCAAATATTAAGAAACAAAATATAATTTGACATTGAAAGAATAAAGATAAAAAGTAAAAAGTTTGAGCCAAAAAGTCAAAATTTTGAGATTGAGTGTCAAATTACAAGGAAACAGTTGAAATTTTGAGCTAAAAAGTCAGAGAGGTGAGACAAAAAGTCAATATTTGAGATGATGAAGTCAAATTCTCAAATTCAAAGTCAAACATATGAGAAGAAAAGGTGAGATTTGGATTTTTTTTAATTAAAATTTGCCCTTTGATCCAACATTTTTTACTTTATGTGTTATTATGTGAAAAAAAAATCTCAATAAAGCCTGTTTTTTTATTTCTTATGTTTTTAACTGTCGAGGATGAGCTTCAATGCTTTGTTTTTGTATATATCATAGATAGTGTTCAGTTAAAACAGAAATTGAGTGTTTTAACTAAATGCATATGTTATAAAACTGTTTGTCTTAGAGTATCTTTGTCCAAGAGGCCGGGTTGGTGGGTAGGTGGTCCTCTTTTATGGTCTTTATAATGTAGTCACCCTTAGTAATGACCCATTTCCTTAAATCACGTGGGGGCCCCCAGAGAGCCAACGATCCTGGGACACTGTCTCTTTAAAGCGCCAGGGGAGGCGTGTAAGCGACGTCGAGTGGTGCTGCGCTCCGACGGTGTGCCCACAATGTCTTATGAATGACAGCCGCCGCTCCAGGTTATGTGACATTGTGCCTGCACAGGACACCTTCGCTCCAAAGTTACTCAACTGTCCGGACTCAGGAGGAGGCTGAGAGAGTGGAGGTTTGCTGCACGAGATGCGCCACAGCTGCTGCTTTTACGCGGAGTGGAGCCGCACGGAGCGCTGTGTTCCCTGAGACGTTACCAAACAAGCTGCGTGTGTGTGTGCGTGCGTGGAGCTGTGCTGGCTTCAAACTTGCACCCTGTGACTGTGAGTGAGATCTGATCAGCTGACAGGACGACATACATTTCCCTCAAAAGGAGACTTCTTTACTCATCGCCTGAGCCTGTGGGAATGCGTTCATGTTAAAGTGTCTTTGTCTGTGAACGCAGGCCTGCGCCACCTGTTTGCGCTGACTTACTTCTTTACCCAAAGTGCCAAAAGTTCACAGGTGACTTTCTTGAGCTCATGATGTACACTATTACAAGAGGACCCAGCAAACTGGTCACCCAGAGAAGGACAGGTGAGACTCCAAACTGCAGAATGCAGAAACCAGGCGTCCATGATGATTTTAAATATTTTTATTTCTCCTGTTTCAGGGCCCACTCAGCAGCTTGACAACAAAATCAACGACTTCAAGCACAAACAAACATCTTGGAACATGCCTGAGTAAGTGTGAGACTTAAATAGCGAAGCTCCTGTTGTTCGAAAAGTCTGCTGGTGCTCTCTCTCAGGCGTGTGTCCCTTTTGAGGTCTTCACCTTTTGGCTTAGTTACACAGAGATGAGACAAACCTCCCTGATCTCCTGAGTGGGTTAAAGTGTGAGTGAGTGGATGACAGCAGTGTGAACGTCATCACTGTGAGACACGCAGCCTTTGAAAGCTGCATGATTTATAACACTCCTTCACACTCTGACTCCCCCAAGGTTCAATCTGTCTGCTCTGCTGGGGCTTTTTAATGCCTTTCAAACCAGCCTGGATGTGTGTGTGTGTGAGTGTGTGTGTGTGACCTTGTGGGAAGGCGAGGAGGCACATGTTTCTTCACTCAGCTGTTGCCGCCTTGTTTGAGTTAGGCCCCAAAACAGTCCAGACATTGAATGATCTGTTTGCAGAACACACCAAACTACATGTGACGTGTTTTTTCTTCCTCTTGTGTGAACAGCCTTCCTGCACCCAAGATTGTTTTCAACCGCCCCAACGGTAAAAAGTACCATCACCCTGCTCCGGCGCTCCCAGCAGACACCCAGCAGGAAGAAAGCTTCACCGCCGCACACGAGGAAAACGTCAAATTCGTCCATGAGGGTGAGAGAGCGCTCATGCCTCGTCCTCTCCAGCTGTTTTGTTATTGTTCTACTATCAGAACTGAACTGCTAACAACCCCCCTCCCCTCCAGGCCTCACCCACACAGCTGCTCTGACACTGATAGTCATGATAGAAACACTCACACACCCTCATATCAGGCTCCTCGTGACCCTCAGGGTACACAAGCTGAAAGAAACTTTAGTTTTTTGAGGCGTAAAGGTGTAAAAGACTCAGTCTTCCTTACGTCCTGTTTTACCCTGACATGTCCTCCTTTATTATGTCCAGAGGGATTTTATATAATTCCCCAAAATGTCAGGGTTTTTCTCAGCTTGTAGACCATTATTCTATTGCACCAACCTGTCAAGATGTTGATCATTCAAGAAAACATGCTCTGACTGCTTCTGCCGCACTCTCTGACAGAAAATGCTGAAGTGGAAATGCACTTTTACGGATACCGATAAACAGTAGCAGCCCTCTTTTTGTCAAGGTCATGACCGAGGTTGAGAAACTGTATGGGCACATATTAAGTCAAAATTTTTCAGAAAAAAGTTGACATGTTAAGATAAAGGTTGATTTTTTTTTTTTTCGATAAAAATCAAAACTTTATGATGACAAGTCAGAAATTTGTGATCAAAGTATAAAATGTTAAGATAAATAGTCACAATTATGTTACAAAAAGACAAAATTTTGAGATAAGGTCAGTAGTTTTTGGGAAAAATCAAAATATGAAGATAAAAAGTAGAATTTTCTACATTGAAGTAAAATATTACATAAAAGTTTGACGAACTAAGATAAAAAGCAGAATTTTTGAGATAAAACTTGTCAAAAATTAGAGATAAAAAGTCAAAATTGTGTGATAAATAGTCGTATTTGTAAGAAAAAATGTCAATATTTTGAGACAAAGCCAAATTTGATATAATAATAATAATAATAATAATAAAAATAATGTCAGTATTGCGAGATAAAAATTAGAATTTTTGATATAAAACATCAAACTTTTAAGATAAGAAGTCAAGATAATGAGTAAAAATTTTGAGGAGGAAGTCAAAATTGAATGTAAAAGACAAAATCTTGACTCTTTATCTGTAAGTATTGCTTTTGTGGGGGGGAAATATAGAAATGTACCTTGTGAAATGAATGAATGAATGAAAAATATTTTATCTATCTCCAAAGGGAAATTTCACTATGAATTAATTTTTATATTTTCATATATTTATATATTATATATTTTTATAATTTCTACTGGCAGAAATTGGCCTTTATACATTATTTATTTCCGTATAGAAAACATTCACTTCAAACAGGAAAGGAGTGTTTTAAATAATAGTCATGAAGCTAGTTGTTGTCTTAAAGGATCTTTGGGTGTTTTTGCAGGATCTCTAAGCTGGTGGGGAGGGGGTCGTCTTTTGGAGTTTTTAGAATAAGCTAGCACTAAGACTGAAAGGCTGGACGATTCTGTGGGGCTCAGGTGAAACTCTACACACTGACCCAGTTTAAAGTTTGAGTGCAGCTCTTTTACCTCTGTTGCTCCCTGAGTTGAAGCAGAGTTTTTAAAGCTCAGGCACCAGCAGCAGCTCATAAACAGCTTCAGTCACCTTGAGGTTTGAGAGGACAAGGACAAAAAGAAGGACGACCCCCCCCACCCCCTCCCCATGACCTCCTGCTCAGGGCTGTTTCATTCCTTTTCCCCCCTGTGAAACACCAACCCATACTATAAACACCATTAGTCACCATAAAGACACAACAAGAGGCAGCTACTGATAAGATGAATTAGAGAACAAATAAACACACACACACACACTTTTGTGAGAGCTGTCTTCATTCTGCTGTGTTTGAAATTCAGGAGGGTCAGCCCTTTGGAGCAGCTGCCCTTGTGGACTTGACTTTGTGGGTGTGACTCTGGGGTGCACCACTTTTTTAACTCAGACACACAGAGAAGAACATTCTCTATTAACCACTAATAGCATCCTTATGACCACTTTTCCTTCTTCTTCTTTTTGAATACTGTAGCTAAAGGAGTCATTGAGTGCTATAAAACATCAAATGGACATGCAGGAAATGCTTAATTTGTCTCCCTGCAGAACTGAAATAATCTGCTCCCTGAGATTATTGGATTAATGGTGTGAAAAGCATAGAAACAGGGAAATCCCTGTGACTGTTTCTTAGAGCCTAAAGAGATTTATTTTACTCCTATCTGAGCGTAAAGCTGAAAGATATCAAATTTACAATAATCTGAGGGAAACCAATCCAGCAACAGAAGCAAATCAATGGCTCTAGATTAAATGTTGTTTATCCTCTTGAACCAGATCATGTTACAAAAGCAGTAAGAATCAGAGCATTGTGTTTTGTCCCTGTGTTTTCAGCCTGGCAGGAGGTGATGCAGCAGGAGCAGGGCCCAGAGGAGGCCCAGGGCCCAGAGGAGGCCCAGGGCCCCGCCGTCTTCTACAGAGGAGCCACTTCAAGCCCTCACATGGACAGTGAGTCAGCTCTGCTCTTCTTCAGTCCTTCTGTTGTCACTTCAGATCCACTTTCATGATCAAAGCAGCTCTTTCAGTCTCAGTGTTTCAGAGGTGTGTTTGTCTGAAGCTGACACTGTGAAATCTCAGCAGTTTCATGTCCACAAGCTTGAAGCTCTCCAACCTGGACAGAAGTTTGTTCAGGTTTATGACAGTCAGCCAAACCAGGATTAGTGGACCTGCCTCTGATCCTTCCAGCTGGAACCCAGCTCGCATGCCTCTCTCTCTCTCTCCCTCCGTGTAGTCCAAATTGGATATGCAAATTCTGCTGACGTGGTTATAAAAACTCAGACAGATTCTTACTTTTTTCCATCTCTAACCCAAACTCATCAACGCCAAACATAAGGACAAACAAGTGGCATTTTTCTGTGGACTTAAGGGTTGTAATTTTAAGTCCTATTTTGTAAGAAAAATTCAAGTATTTGTGATTCACTGTCCAAACATGAAGCAAAAATAACTTTGTCAACAGTTATCTAAAGTTTAATCCGTTCAAAATATAGCCACGTATTATACTACAAGTATAATTAAAATAATAAAAATTGTAATATAAAAAAAATGCAATATCAATTCTAAGAACTTACTCAGTACTGCCAATCTGACAATAACTGCAATAAATAGTTAAAAGACAGTTCCCCGTTAAAATGATCAGTCATCAACATTATTATATTATGGTGATATTTATGTTTAGTGACATCAAAAAATTATGACTGTGACAGCGTTTTCTTGTCATCTTGTTTTGAAAGCTATAACCGGAAGTATAATTCTGTCCATTTTCGAAGATGTTATTGACGCTAATTCTATAGCTAATGTGTGTTGCAGTTCTCAGATTTGGTTTGCTAGAGGGCGGCACTAATGCATGGTGAGATAAGAACAGAAATTTGAGATATTAAAGTCAAAATTATAAGAAAGGAGTTAAATAATGAGATAAAAAGTCAAAATGTTGAAGTAATTAAGTCAACAATTTTAGATACATCAGAATTATGAGGTGGAAAAAGGAAAAAGTTGAGTTAAAAAGCTGAAATTTTTACTATTTATATCATTAATTTGACTTTTTCATAAACATTATAACGTAATATGGGTTAAAAAAAATCTCAGCAATTTCAGTGTATCATTTTAGTTATTTTAACTGGTGCAAATGGACCTATAGAGGACAGCCTGTGAAGGGGAAAAAATCACACTGTGAAACTGTTGGAACAAAAGTAATAAAAATGCAACATTTTTGTTGCAGTGCATCTTTACCGCTATCAATGTACTCCTCAGACTAATAAGATCTACTTTTTGTCACAATTAATGATTTTATCAAGCTCTTAGCAGCATTTAGTGATTGCTGCAGTTTGTCACTTTGTCCACTGGAGGGCAGTGAATAATCACTTGTTAGCATGAATGGACCAGTCACTATTGATAAAAAACAGTACAACAAATACTTTAAATTAATTTGTCAGTATGAAAAATTCACCATTATAAAGTTTTATTAGTGGTGTTGTTTAACTTGTCCATGTAATGTAAGCAAAATATTATACAAAAAGGCCTTTTATATAACCAGTTGTTTGTAGGTCATTGATAAGACTTTTGATAAGACCATTTTTAGAACATTAAAACAAAGGATATATATTTAACCATTGTTCAAATATGTGGAATGTAGTGTACATGTGCAAAAAAAAAAAAAAAAAAAGTCATTTAGTATGACTGCAGTTTATCTTAAATCAATAGTTCAACAAGTATCAGTGATTAAAAATCAGTTTAAGAAGGACAGGCTTATAGATATGCAGATAAAATGTATTATTCACAGTTTAAGGTCGTCCCACATGATAACTAAAAGTGGCCAGTACATTGTAGTAGTTTGAAAATTGGTTTATTTGCAAACATGAAANGGAATGTAGTGTACATGTGCAAAAAAAAAAAAAAAAAAGTCATTTAGTATGACTGCAGTTTATCTTAAATCAATAGTTCAACAAGTATCAGTGATTAAAAATCAGTTTAAGAAGGACAGGCTTATAGATATGCAGATAAAATGTATTATTCACAGTTTAAGGTCGTCCCACATGATAACTAAAAGTGGCCAGTACATTGTAGTAGTTTGAAAATTGGTTTATTTGCAAACATGAAAAAGACTTAAGAAGCTTCCAGGTGTTTGCATTGGCTTCCTCAGATTTTTCTGGTTGATTTAATACTCTGTCCTTCAGGTGGTTTCAAAATTTAAGTCCCAAAATTGATTTTCCTGATTGTTGCCCCAGATGATATCTCACTTATAATGAACATATTCAGGCAGCATTTGTTTGTTTGATGGAAATATAACTGCAAATGCTTCATGATTTTGTCAGTGAATGCAAACCATGTTAGAAATAGTCAGTGGGGTGATTGATAGTTCTTAATTGACTTTAAGTTGTTTAAACTTGTTGTCCAAGTAGGGAAAAGTAGGCATAGGCATTGACCACTATTCATTTTATTTCATTATTTTCTCTTTGTAAAGCCCTTTTAGACTTTATTTTGTACAAAGTGTTATAAGACTAAACTTTCTCCACTTATTTTCCCCATGTCATTAATCTTTCCCCTCTCTTTTATTCAGACTTTGTGCCTTTGGACCTGGACGAGTGGTGGGCACAGCGTTTCCTTGCCAACATCGACAAGCTTTCCTGACGCTCTTTCTGGACACGTGGATCTTGACGGATGGTCAGGAGGTGAGACCTGAAGCAGGACGGCTCACAGAGAAGAGGAATCCTCAGCAGGAGGTGTGATGGCTTAATGATCTGGTCTGATGTGATTGAAAATGGACAGAGAGCGCTGGGACGCTGACACAGAAAACCAGAGAAGGTTTCACTGAAACTCTGACACCCATCCATCTGAGAATTTTCAGTCTTTGACAGACTGCAGGCTGGAGGACCAGGCTTTGAGGTTCAGGCTGCTCTCATCTTCTCCCCTCACAGCACAGATGTCAACGCTACTTTCAAATGCAGTAAAATTGTATTTTCAAGAAGTTTTGTGTTTGTTTACTGATTTATTTTTGATTCACACAGAAAACAGCTCCATCAACAATTACACATTATATATTGATCTGTGTTACATTAAGCTCTCGCTGCAGTCACATCACTTTTCCATTCGTACACTCAGAAAATAATTCATTATCAACTCTTCCCTCATCTTAGGAACACACTTTTGTACAGACTTTGTGAGTGAGCAGAGAGGATTAAATTATGAGGGGAAAAACAACAATATTCAAAGAGCATGTACAAAAAATAAAGAAACAAGTGGGAAAGGTAAATAGCTCTATGTAGCTGGTGGGATGTCCTGAAACTCTTCTGAAACATCTGTTTTGTAGGAGACTGTGAAGCGACACTCAGTGTTCCACACAGATTTCTCACTTGTTTAAACATAGATATTAGAGTTGACTTTTTTATATCTGGTCTTAATAGCAAGATGATTCCAGAAAGTTGTTGCTGTAACATAAACTCAGGAGGGTTTGGCATTAATCCTCTTCATATCATCTCAGTTTGATGAACAGAGAATAAAGACAAAGGAGAAGAAGCTTCAGCAGTCTATCGTCACTCCTCAGCTTTCAAAGTCTGATTGTGCTCTCCAACAGGAGAAGGAGGAGTCCAAAAGAGAAAGAGAAGTGATGCTGTTGCTTTAGATGAACAGAGGCCTGTTTCTCCTTTCAGGAACAGCAGTTTTCCAGCTTTTAAGAACCTTCTGCTGCTGCTGTTTGTAAAAACATTCAGTCTAACAGCCTCTGTCCTCCAAACTCAGTCTGTTCATGTTCCTGCTGGAGCGCTCAGTGCTTCTCCAGAGCTTTCGTCAGCAGGTCGTTGAGGCGGGAGATCATCGGTCGGGGATCATCATTGAGGCCTGCTGCGATCATGGCGTTGTCATAGATCTGTGAAATGTAGAGACAAAGGAATGACTGAAACTGGAAGGGGTTACAATCAGGGCTGGGCAATTAATCGCAAATTAGATTAAATCCCAATATGGCCTGCTACAATATTCTTATCAAAGACAGTGCAATATTTCTGAACCTCAAATGTGTCGGAATACCAGTTAACTTTTTTTGCTGCAGATTTTTTATGCTCAGTGTAACTTAAACCTGCTCAACCAAAGAGACAAACTGTTGAAAACAAACTTTGCAAGAGCAACAATTTAAGTGGTAAAGATGGGGGAAAATGCAAAAAGCAGTAATAAAGACAAGTCCAACGTGGTAAAAGTTGCCAGGAATGAAAATGAAAAGTAGCTAAAATGGACAACAAGCAACAAAAATTGGCAAGATAATTGGAAAATGACTTCGAAAACAGTCAAAAGGTAGCAAAAATGGTTCAAATGTGGCATAAAAAGGAGCTAAAGGGATTTAAATGGGAAAAAACAGAATGAAATTGGCAAAACAATTGGGATGAAACTTAGAAAAATCATCAGAAGGGAGTAAAAATGGTGAAAAAAATGACAAAGGCAGCAAGAGATGGCTAGAATTTCAGAGCAAAACTTAAAAAAAGAGTCAGAGGGAGGCAAAAAAATGGCCATAATGTGGCAAAGAAGGAGTGAAAAGTAATCAAGATTAAAAAAGTGACAAAAACTGGCAAAATAATTGGAAGAAAACTTGGAAAACAGTCAGAAGGTGGCAAAAAAATGGTTCAAAAATGGCAAAAATGGAGTTAAAGGGATTCAAATGGAAATAAAAGTAATAAAAATTGGGATTAAACTTGGAAAAATCATGAGAAGGGAGTAAAAATGGCGAAAAAAGAGACCAAAAAAACAGTGACAATTGCTAAAAATGGCCAAAGATAACAAAAATAGGCAGGAAAATTGGAATCAAACTCAAGAAGTAGTCAGAAGGAGGTAATAAAGGGCCCAAAAGTAGCAAAGAAAGTGTGAGAAGTGACTAAAATGGGCCAAAAACAGGCATAAGTAGCAAAAAGAAATGTCATGGCTTGTTGTGGTGAAGTAATTAATGTCAATGTTTGTTCAAAATCACATAAAACGGGGGTCTTTGACGTAATGGCATTAAAATTGCAACTGCAAAATAGGTACAAAGAATCGCAATAAGATTATTTTTGCAGACTGTCCAGCCCTATTATTTAAGCATTAGGACACTTCTAAATGTCAACATTTATGACGGGCTAAGTTTACAGCACCTGGTCCATCAGCAGTCCAGCCAGCTCAGAGTTGGAGTCCTTGAGCGCGTGCAGCTTCTTGATCAGATCGTGTCTACAAAGAGGCAAATACACAACAGTGAAGACAAAGGTATTCTCAAACCAGCTCCACCAATCAGAGTCCTCCGTTCCCCTCACCCTGCGTTGATCTCCAGAGTGGGCTGCAGAATCTGAGCTCTCTCCTCAACAGTGCGAGCCAGCTGCTGGGTGCGCAGGAAGTGACGAGCGGCACCCATCTCCAGGACCGTGATCATGGCGGGGTGTGTGTCCAGACGAGGAGTCAGCTGAGGAGCAGGAGGAGGAGAGTGGGTGATGTGACAATACAAATGTGTTTCAGTGAAGTCAACGAGCAGGAAACCAATCTCACCTTGATGTTTGTAACCCGGGGACCCAAAGCGTTTTTCATCCAGGCTATGAGGTCATCAGCCTGCTCCTGTGTCAGACGTTCAGAGGCTGGAGATGAGGAAACAGATACAACGTGAGGATGACAGAGAGGAAAAGGCTACAGAGCTGACTGAGGTTATGAGAGAGGAGCTGACCTGGTTTACTGTCCTCAAATTTCTCCTCCTTGTAGTGATCGACCACGATGTCTGTCTCCACTGAAATCATCTTCTTCTTGTCAAACTCTCTCAGGTGAAGCAGAGTGAGCTCATCAAACTGCTCATAGCAGAAGAGGACCTGCAGAAAAGGAAAGAGATGGAGAAAAAGATTAACTAATATGATTATTCTTATCAAAACTCTGAATAATGTGGACGCCCATTTTCCAAGTTATAAAAGAAAAAAAGGAAAACGTGTTTTCTTAGAATCCTTTTAGAGCCATATTAGGTTAAATTATAGACTAAAGGATTGTAATTTTTAGAGAAAAAAACAAGTTAAGAGATAAAAAAGGTCAAAATTTTAAGAAAATAGTCTAAACTTTGAAGTAAAGAGTCACAATGATTAGAAAAAATGTCAAAATTAGGAGATCAAGAGTCATAATGTTAAGACAAAAGGGTGGAAAAAGGAGATAAAAATAATTATTTATAACAAAAGTCAAAGTTATCAGGAAAAAAGGGAAAAATCTTGATTTGAAAAGACTAAATTAAGTGAGAAAATGTCAATATTTTGAGAGTAAAAGTCAATATGTTGAGATAGAAGAACTAAAATTTTGAGATGAAATTCAAAGTTATGAGAAAAACAGTCAGGATTATGAGATGAAAAAGTCAAAATTTGAATTAAATTTGAATTTCATCAAAATAAAAACTCAATTTGGGCAAAAAAAGGGAGCTTTTCATTTTTATATTTTTAAATGGCAGAAATGGGCTTCCATGAAAAAAATCTCCACTATATTACATTTTTAAATGTAACATAACAAATATATACATTGTATTTGACAATTTTGCACAGTACCATGGAATTTTTTCTTTAAAAAAAACCCCTAGGAACATGTTCTGCCAGTTTTTGCGTGTTTGCGCTTGCTTCCTGTTAATTGGAGAATTGATTTTAAGATTTTGTTGTTTGATTTTTAAAGTGTTGAATGGACTGGCTCCTCAGTTCATCTCTGACCTCAATCAAATTTATTTCAAACCAGGGGGCATGGTGGGGTTGGTCCTTAACTCTGGGACATTCTGCCCCCCTGTCCGAACAGCCCCCACAGTGGAGTGTTTTGAGTCTCATTTTCAGATCCAATTTATTCTTTAGCTTTTAAAACTGCTTGAGCTGTGTGGTCCCCTGTCTTTATTTTTCATTAAAGTATTTTTATGTTTGTAGTATTCATATGAACTGTGTTTAGCTACTATTTCCTGTTTTAGTTTTCTTTCTAGGTGTCGTTATTTGTTTTGTTTCTAAATGATGTTTTGTTCAGCACTTTGGAAACGTTCAGTTTGTAAAACGTGTTACATAAATTAAGTGGATTGGATTGTCCTAAGCCTACAATGAGGTCATGGTTGGTCCCTCCTGCTCTCTCACCTCCATGTCTTTCTGTTTCATGGCCTCATAGTACGGGGAGTGCTCTGCCAGGTGCCGGTTGGGGGCACACAGGTAGTAGATGTTACGAGTTCCAGCCTTCATGCGGGAGGAGTACTCCATCAGGTTGGTCAGCTGACCTGCTGGCAGAGCAGAGGACTCGTACCTCAACAGCTTTGAGATGTCCTCCTGCACACAGATGGAAACATTTAAAACTCAACACTGACTGAAGTCATGAAGACAGAAATGTTTTGAAAAAGTATATTCTTTGTTACCTTGACGTCTTGTTCCTGCGTGGTGACGATGCCCTCCCTCATGAAGAGGCCGTAGTCCTCGAAGAACTTGTTGTACTTCTCTGGATCCTTCTTGCTCTGGTCCAGCAGGAAGCGGATCACCCTCTGCTGCAAAACATCGCGCAGCTTCCTGATGACGGTGAGAAAACATCACAGTCAGTAACAGAGAGCACAGAAACAAATCCACTGAGTGCAGAGCTTGTGTTGTACCTGATGAGGGCGCTCTCCTGTAGCAGCTCTCTGCTCAGGTTTAAGGGGATGTCCTCACTGTCCACCACACCTGCAGCAACAAACACATGTTTAACCCAGCAGTAAAAAAGGAAAGTACCTTCTTCAACTTCTGATGAGTAAAATCTTGCTAGAATGAAGGTTTTAACCTCGAAGGAAGCGCAGCCACTTTGGCAGAATGTCAGTGGCCTTTGTCTGGATCAAGACCTTCCTGCTGTACAGAGCCACGCTGGATCCCATCTCCCTGCTCACATCAAACATGCTAGGCTTCTGTTGGCCAAAATTTAATATTAATAAACAATTTTTTTGTGCTCCCAAATACTGAAAAAAAAAATTCTGCAGGCTGACAGAGAGACGCAGATAAGCTGAGTGGGTAATGCTGAAAAGAAAAGCTAAAGATTTCCTGTGGTTGTCTGCAGGAGTTTAAAATCAGCAAAGTGAAGTTGAAATAAATCTGAAGGAGCGACTCGAAGCGCAGCTGTGCATCAGTAACAGTAATGAACTCCTCACCGTTTCGGGGACGTAAAAGATGCTCCTGATGTTGAGCGGGGCGTCAGCTCGGTAGTGTAGGGTGTAGCGGGGCCTGTCGTAAGACTCTGCGATGTATCTGTAAAACTCCTCGTGCTGCCAGTCGCTGATTTCCTTCGGCTCCATCATCCACAAGGCCTGACAGGAGACAGAGATCAAACACAATCACTGTTTTGCTCTGGATGTCGATGCTGTTACGTGACATGGGTTTCAAATTGGTGTAGTTAAGAGAGTCTGACCTGCAGAGTGTTGAGTCTCCGTCCATTCAGGAAGATGGGAAAGCTGACAAAGTTGCTGTACTTTGTAACGACCTCTGAAACAGACACAACAGCATGAAATGAAACACTATGACACATTCATCTTAAAGTTAGTTGATAATTGCACGATAAATGAAAATGAACTCAATAATTTAGCTGGCCTTGACATATTGCCATGTTTTAATGTTGACAATATTATTGTTTATCTGCAATACTTTGTGGGAACATATATTGTCCATTGTCACAGGCCTAGTTGAAGTCAAACCACTAAAGCTGGAGAATTTTTACCTTTCACTCTGTCCTCAGAGGAAAACTCTTTGCAGTCGTCTTTCAGCTGCAGCACAATCTTTGTTCCCTGTTGAACACCGCTGGCTTCTGCGATTTCAAAAACCCCAGAGCTAAAGAAGAACAGACGAAATATGAGCATTAAATCTGTTATAATGGATTTTGTTAACACCTTTGTCGACACATTATTTCTATTTTTCTACTACATCATATCAAAAGTTATCCCTCAATGTTGGATTACTACAATCTTTGTTGACATTATCAATAAATCACATAACAAAAGCTTTCGAATCACATTCATCTTACCCATCTGAGGACCACTTGTATCCAGGTGAGTCAGGCTCTGCAGATCTGGAGTAAACATCCACACGGTCAGCCACCATGAAGGCAGAGTAGAACCCCACCCCGAACTGACCAATGATGGTGCTGCTTGCCTCAGCCTGATTCTGCAGGGCATCCAAAAACGCCTAGAGAGTGGACAAAAGTATCATCTCAATGATCAACAGAAGATGGAAAGGTGTTTAGAAAGTTAAAAAGTGTCTGTAAGTCGGCTAAAATAGTGAAGAAATGTTCTCAACCTTGGATCCAGAGCGAGCAATAGTCCCGAGGTTGGCCACAAGCTCCTCCTGGTTCATTCCCATTCCTGTGTCCTGTTTGAGAAAAAAGATCAACACTTGGAGATTACAAAAGCTTGTTGCGTTATATTCATCCACACGGGGGCATCATTCTGCATATCTGCCCAAGAACAAGAGCCACTGCAGCAATTGTCTGATCTTTGTGCCTTTGAGCACTGTTACAAAGAGAGAGACTAACAATAATGAATCTAAAAAAGGCTTTTCAATTCCTTCAAAGATCATTCTACTTCACACTTCACTGGTTGTACCTGAATGGTGAAGGTGCCCTTGGTACCGTCAGTCTGCAGGTGGATCTCCATCGGCGCCGTCGCACCGCCTGCTGACACTAGTTTGTGGCGAAGTTTTTCCAAAGCGTCGCTGCCATTTGAAATCAGCTCCCTGATGAACACCTGGTAATATGTGGAGGAGGAAACAGCAATGAAGCTAAAGCTGGGAGTCTGAATGTCAGTTCAGGAAGCTTGAAGCACAAACCCTCTGACCTCCTTTTCGGAGTACAAAGACCTGGCGACGATGTCCAGCAGTTTCTTTGTTTCAGCCTGGAATTCATGTTTGGCGAAGCTACCTGCAGTGGGGAAAAGGTTCAGATTACTTTCTGAAACATGATTTTCTACTGGGAGTATGTGTTATCTCCAGGAATATTGTGCCTGCAGCTCAAACAGCACCTTGTACAGACTCTGTGTCGCTGATGATGGTGTGAAGAGGCTCCTCTTCAGGCTCCTTCTCGGCCTCCTGGGTGCTGTAAGAAGACTGCTGGCTGTAGTCCAGCCAAGATCTCTGGGAGCTCCACACTCTGGGAAAACTGCTCCTCATGTGCTGCTGCCTGACCTGCAAGCCTGAACACAGAGAGGAGTCACTTAATGTGGCCACTTTAACTGCTGATTTCTAACGTTCTAACAAAACAGTCTAAAAAACACCTTAGTGGCATAACTGAAGTGTACAGACCAGGGTGACCAAATGACCTTTTTGCAGACGTCCTCCCTTTTTGTCATAACATTATGTCTGGGGGAATTTTATAAAATTCCCCAAAATGTCTGAATTTTGCTCAGCCTTTTCTTCTAATCGTGACTATTTATAATAAAGCTGCACTGGGCCGCTGGCGTTATTCTGATGTAGCTACACGTCAATATGTTGAGCATGAACGCCGCATACGTCAACTCAAAAGACCCTGCCTTCTCTGCACTCTCTAAAGAGTGAATGCGCTTTTACAGACGAGCTGCAGAATTTTTTTTTCTTTTATATTGTGGTCGTGACCAATGGGAAGCACTGTGGACTGTTTGCAGAGCTGGCAGACTTGAAAAAACATCAAGACAATGAGAATTGAAGGAGGAAATGAAGAAAGTAGGACTTTTTCTTTTATTTTGAGTCATTATTTATATTTTTCATTCATCCCAATAAAACAAGAATGCATGACCTCTCTTTTTCTTATACTTATAAACGTACAATGAAAAACACCTCAATTTTTTGTGTTGTACAGCTCAGATTTAAGCTGAATGGCATTATTTGTATTTCGTCAAAAGAGAATAAATTTTGAGTAATGGGTGTTCCCTTTTTTTATTAAGCATATCAAGGCACATTATTATTGTTTTTATTATAGAAAAATGTTCAATTCAATTCAAACAGAAAAGGAGTGATCTAAATAAATGTGTGGGTTACGAAGCTACTTTCCCTTCTTTGAGTATTTTGCAGGTTCTTATACAGGCAAGATAGTGTGTCCTCTTATGAGGTTATATATGGTGACCCTAGTGCAGACAGATTTGAAGCACAATAACTTAACTGTTTGAAGACAGAAACTCCTTCAAGGTTTGCTGTTGGTTTATGTTCAGCAGAAGGTGGTTTATAGGAATGAGACATTCACTTAAGGTTATTTAATAGCTCATAGTTAAGGAGTGAGACTCAGGAGCTTTAGAAATCTTAGTAATAACTGTTTGGAAACATCTGACACCCAGGTCAAGAAATCAAGAACCGGTTCTCGAATTTTCTGTGTCATTGTCTGGAGCCACTTTGGCTCACACACAGAAGATAAACACGCTAAAATAACCCATTTCTGTGGAATTTACTTAAAACATGCAGAGTTTACAAACACATATGAGCTCCTACAGCTGTCAGTTAGCCGGCCATGCTAACTTCAGGGTTCACAGCTCACCTGCAGCCAGAGGGCGCGAGGCAGACCGGCTGCTCAGGCCGCGAGCGCATAACGTCAGCCGCGAGCTGCTCCTCTGAGAAGAACCGAGAACGAACCGAGCCAGCGAGAGGCAGCGGGACATGGTGACAGACAGGGGGCAGGAAGAAACAAGACTGGACAGGAGCTCAGGAGTCAGGTCACCGGAGTGAAGAACACACGCTGAGTGCACACTCCAACAGGACCCAAGGCGCCTGATGATGACGTCCGCAGCACGTCCCCTCCACTGCCTGACGAATGTAGTGCGAATCACAGACATCATAAAGATAGCGCAGCCACTATTTCGATAATTTATCAATCATTGGAAACATTACACATGATAAAAACTTCATAATCTTGTTATAACGGATTCTTCTGAGCCCCCTTAGTGAATACTCTCCGCTGTCTTTTGAGAACCCTTTGATACAGATGTTTGTAGATATAAAACCGATTTTCATATCAGACTTTCAGTTCTGGTCCACAACATGACATGCAGTGATAAATCTAGCCTATTGGTAATATACTTTACCCTACATTTCTTGCTTATTCCACGAAAATGTGTTTTTGTGATTGTGTGCACTTTCAGGAATAAAACTAATCAAGACTTAAAGATTTACAAGTGTCTGAGCTTCATGTTGGTTTCAAGAAATAAACATAATTAAACCCTGAACCTCTTAAATCATACCTATGAAACATTATCAAGTTATTTTGTTTTTTTTGTTGTTTTTTTAACACTTCTTTCATCGATACACCCAAAGCTGTGCAAAAATGTGTCTGAAGCAGATTCTTTCATACATTTAATGCCAGAGAAACCATCACCAAGGTGGAATTAGATAATTATCAAAACAGCAAATAACGGTTGTCTTTAATGGAAAAAAAAGCCTTAACAAACAAAACAGAAAAACACTGTTAATAGTGTCACTTAATGCTTTAAATTCCCTACTAGTGTAATTCCAAGGGTGCCATTACATTCAAACCCTTCATTTTGGCAAAAACAATTCAACAGCCATAGCATGTAAACTACGATATACATACTCGTTTAATTCAGCTAGATGCACTGTAATGAGTTAATCCTAGTTCCGTGATTAAATGAATATAGGAGATAAATTGAGATACATTTTACGAAAACATGTAACTTGATAACCTGTCCACCATTGTCATAAAGTTGTGGGGCATCAGACTGATTCATTCCAAAATTGCCAACATCTTTGGCGTTCCCTTTGCCTATAGCCATAAGCTCAATATCACTTAACATTTTAGACAATCAGGTAAAATAGCACAATTTTGAAGCACCTTGGGCCCTAAAATACTTCCATAGACAGTTATATTTTATGATTTTTAGACACATTTACAAATTATTTTAGGGGGAAAAAAATCAATAAAAGATATTCAATCATTTTAAATGAATTTCAATTCCAACGCTGACAAAAAAAAAGTCTCCTTAAGAACAGAAACAATTCCAAACAAAGTCTGTGGCACACAGGTTTATTTAACAATATGGTATATAAGTACGAAATGAGCCATTTGAACCACTTTCAACAGTTCAGGACTTCACGAGATCTTCTGTAGACAGAGGGGGAGACAAAGCAATTACTTAAACATTTGCAAGACAAAACACTGGACCCAAGCCAGTAAAAAGAACATTCCGGCACCTGTGAACATTAACAAGCTTTAATGCAGGCTTTTCTCACACCTGCCTTTTGTGTTGCGTGTGTGCAATAGTGCCAAAATCTATACAAATGTGTTAATCTCCCATAGACTCTGCAAACTGGAAAGAAATTAAGGCTTTCCCAAAGGCAGTCCGTTTTTTTTTTTTTTTTTGTAAAATGGCATATTAGAATAAATTAGCCAAGGAATAGAGAAACTGAACAAGAGGTGAAACCTAGTGAAAAATTCCCAGACAATAACTTTACAGTCCTCTCAACACAAATATGATATTAATTTGAAAAGGTACAAAATAAAAAAAAAAGAATAACAAAATGAAATATTTTTGTTTTGAGAAGTTTGTTAAAAAATGTCCATACCAGAGCATAACAAAAGAAAAACAAATTAAAATAACTCATAGACCATGGCAAATACTTGCATGGCTGGTCCGAACCAAAAATATATTCTTTGTGTCTTCTTTTTAACAGCAATTATTAATTCACTCTGTGTTGGAAGAAAAGCAGTCCCTTGGTAAAAGGTAGGTTCACAGTCTGTAGGCCTCATACAACTCGTTCTTCTGAATTTCTTTTTGCTTTTTACATCAGCAAGTATAAAAATGTCTCAGCTGAAGACAGAACAAGGCCTTTCTTCTGTCATAAAATGCTACAAACCTTCAACAAATTTTTCCAGCGTGTCTCCCGTTGTGTCGCCCACCATACCCATGTCATTACTCAAACCCCCTCTGTTTGGTGTGTTAAGCTGTGGGAGCATGGCACTTTGCTCCGGTGTTCCCATGTGTCCCTGCTCCATCGAGCCTGGCATTGGGCCCCCCAGGCTTGGGTGAGGGGAGCTGGAGTGAAGGGCTCCGTGCTGAGGTGAGGGCTGAGGCTGAATACGCGGGGAGGGACTGGAATGCGGGGGCTGCTGCGAAGGTGGACGAGGGGACTGCACTGGGGCCGGGGAGCGTACTTGGTTTCCCAGGGTGTTTGCCATAGTCTGGCCCGGTAAGTGAGCTCCAACCTGGGCTTGACCTTGGAGCATGTGGGGCTGTGGACTCATGGAGTTCGCCTGTGCAGGAGAACCCATCTGCTGCTTTAACATCTGCTGCTGCTGTTGCTGCTGCAGGATGCGCTGCTGGAGGAGATTCTGAGCTCCATCCATTCCCATGCCAGGTTGTCCCATTTGGGAGGCTGGGGGAAGCTGTCCCATGGGCCCCCCGCCTCCTTGCATAGCCATTTGCTGCTGCATACGGAGCTGGGAGTAGCTGGCTGGCCCTGGCTGCTGTTGAGGGAACTGACCATGACCTTGAGGCATGCCTCCCTGCTGCGCCTGCTGCTGCTGCTGCGCCTGCTGCTGCATCTGCTGCATCCTGAGCAGCTGTTGCCTGCGGTACATTTGGGTGTTACCATTTTGAGCAGCATTCATCATCTGGCCTTGGGGGCCCATTGCTGCCATGCCCTGGGGTCCTGCCTGTTGAGGAGGCTGCTGCTGTGGAGCCATACCTGGCCTCTGCACCTGGTTTGCCATGGCTGCCATCGGCTGCATTCCTTGGGACGCGAGCATGGCCTGAGGGTTCTGCTGCTGCACCTGCTGCTGTGGCTGCAGCTGGTTGGCCTGGTACTTGGCCGTCCTCTGTTTAATGAAGGCTGCCATCAGTTGGGGGTTGGACTTGAGGATGTTGAGGACTTGCTGCTTTTGCTGCACGGAGCTGGGCGATTTGAGAGTCCGCAGCAAGTCTTGAAGGGCGCTTGGTGCGATGTTATTAGGTATCCCTCGTGGCATGTTTTGCTGCTGTGGGGGTCCCTGAGGAGGCATGACCCCTGGCATCTGGAGACCCTGTTGCTGGGGCATCATGGGCCTCTGCATGAGCTGGCCCTGCTGTGGCATGGGAGTTCCCTGAGCCTGTTGAGGAGCCATAGGACCTTGCTGAGGCTGATGGCCCTGGGGATTCTGCATGGGATTCTGCATTCCCTGACCCCACTGACCTTGCTGCATAGCCGGCATCACCTGTGGGCCACGGGGGCCCTGCATCATTTGCATCTGACCCTGCATAGGCCCCATCATCCGTTGGTGGTTCATGGGCATCCCGTTCATGCCATAATTCTGCTGCTGCTGTTGCTGCTGCTTAGCGTCAACCGCCACTTTAATCTGCCGGGCCTTCAGGGCTGCTAGCAGTGGCGCCGGCGGTTGTTGCTGCTGTTGCTGCAGCTGCTGTGGCGGCTGAGGCTGAGGCTGCTGTTGGTGGGACATGTTAGGCAGAGGTGACTGCTGCTGATGAAGCGGGGAGGACTGAGGCCCTGGTTTGCCCTGTGGTACAGGTGTGGTGGGCTGGCTGATCCTGCCATTGTTGGGGAAGCTTTGGGGAATATTGACCGGGTTGTTAGGCGGCTGTTGCTGGGACTGGTTGGGCATGGGTTGAGGGGTTTGGGGCGTGATAGGCTGCTGCACAGAGTTTGGGGTGTCAGGAGCAGCTGAGGTAGGTGGAGATGGCATGGGCATACCCCTGCCAGCCATGGTAGCCATTCTGCGGCGCATCATTTGGGCCTGCTGTAACCTGTGTTGCAGCTGCTGCTGGCGGAGTTTGTTCTTGATGTTGGGACAGAAAGGAACAGGACACTTATTCTCCTGACAGTGCTTGGCGTGGTAGCAGCACAAAGCGATGAGCTGCTTGCACACAGGACAGCCACCGTTGGTCTTGCGCTTGCAGCCCTTGGTATGTTGAACCACTCTCTTCATCTTCTGGCAAGAAGGCAGGGAGCAGTTGGCGTTACGGCACTGGCAGGCGTGGACCAGAGATTGGATGCAGCGCTGGATGCTGAGACGTCGGCTTTCCTGAGGGCTCTTGGAGGCCTCTCCACCCTGACTGTTGCTGTCGTCGTCCAAACCCAGGCCCCACTTCACCATCTGGTGCTCGTGGCCCTTGGTGTTGTGGCAGTTGATACAGAGGTCATAGTCCTGATGAGAAGGGAGGACGACAAGATTAAATCAATACTGCAATAAAATCTCACACACCAAAAGATTTCAGGACATGTTGGTGTGAAAGAGCCACAGGTCTTTACCTCACAGACGGTGCAGTGCCAGCGGGTTTCTACGTGGTGTTTGCATTCATTGCAGGTGTACACAAAACGGTCCTGGCCCTGGTTGTGCAGCTCCACCAGCATACACATCGAACTCCACTTGCACCTTCTCAGTGAGCTGAACTCCCAGTGCTTGTCCCTGGCCAGAGTCAGAAAGGCATCACGGCCGTCCATCAGGTCGCAGGTCAACAACGGGTCGGGGTCCATGATGGGAGGCAGGGTGTTAATGACGGGCCCGGCATGGAGATGGATAACAAAAAACACCTAGGAGGAAAAAAAAAGAAGAAATATTAGTCATATAGATCAGGCTGATACCAGTCTTATTTCAAGGTATCAGGTACTCGTGAAGGCTGCTGGTGCTAGCCACTGATAGGCAGCGCAAAAAAATCCATCCTTGTAGCATGTGCTTTTCTGTACTTTACTCAGAGCTCGTGGTTGAACCAATCATTATAAAAATGAGATATTACAGAGAAATGAAAAATAAATCCGTTTATAACACTGACTATTGATATAAAAAGTAAATAAAATTGCTTCACAAAGCAAAACAAACTTATGAAGTTACTCTCTAAATGTATGTTCTGGAGTTTATATGCACTTAACCCACAGACCAAGGTCTCCAAGGCTGATGCATTATGACAATTGTTCACCATGTAGTAAAGTCGACAGTGTTAATCTTTCTAAAGTCTCTGTATGAACTTCATGAAGCTAAAACATAAGACAAAGCTGGAGGAGGAAAACATCAAATATCATCTACTGTGAGAGCATTTACTCTGATGCTACTTCCAAAAACCAAACAAAAACAAAAACAGAGCGTTCACTTTGACACTATCACTATAACCCAACAATGAGTCAATTCAAAGACAGTATAATTAGTCAGTTAAGCAGCTTAAAAGGTTGAGCTTTGTTCAATAAAACTCAGGGAGGGTTAAAAATTAACTGTTTTGTTGCGCACTTCAGTCGATCAAAAAAAAAGAATCTAAAAATCTGGGAATTTTTTGTTTTATTTTGCTCTCTTGTTAATTTATGACACACAATTCAAAAACTTTGAGTTGTTTGTGTTCCGTTTTGGACTTAATGACAGCGTGACTGTGCTGCCCTACTTTAGAAATATAAATCGTTGCTCAAAATGAACTGTTGTAGTGTTAATTGAAATGTTATGCATCAAAAGTACTAGTGGTATTGCTACTTGAAATCAGCGTACTTTCAAAAGGGAGTATTTTTAAGAGTACTCGTGAAAGTGGTATCTAACATCCCTAATCAAAAGTGCTCATTCCATTCCTCTAAGACCTTACTGCCATGGGGTCTCACCTCCTTGTGCCTCTCTAATGTGGCGTAGAGCTTCTGGGACAGATCATTGGCTACATTCGGCATCCCAGGCTTCTTCTTGCTGGCTCGGCTGACGCTGCTCTTGTTTTTGTTGGTTTTCTTGTTGTTCTTCTTTTTGGCATTCTTGCTGTCAGCCTGAGCTCCCTTCAAAAAGATAAACACACATTTAGAAAACAGCAGAGATTACACAACAGGGAAGATGAGGTAATGAAGTTAAGCCGAGGTGAAAAAGAGGTTGAAATACAAAGTTGTTTGTCTTGGCATAACAACAGCATTCCTTTTTTTAGAGTGTCTCAAAACGCTCAGTCAGTGCAACCACATCACACACCTCTGTCGTATCAGAGGAGGCAGTGTTTTCCTCTTTCTTCCTCTCCTCCTCCTCTTGCTCCAGCTCCTTGATGCTCTCCTCCAAGACGTTCGGCCAAAAGTCTCCCTCGAAGTACGGCAACTCGTTGGCACTGGTCAGCCTGTCTTCTGTCGCCTGCTTGAAAATGTCCTAAACACACACAGACAGAGTGTCAATTAGGCAACAGAGCGATGTGCAAAATGTCTACAAGTTTCACTAAATTCCAAAATTCACAATGAGAGATGAGTAAACTGATACACAAAAGGTGTTTCAGAGTGTGATCATCCACTAATTTATGTGATGTGACAAAATGAAAGTGAAACAAAAACATGAGTGTTCAAGTTTTTTCCATGAGTCACTGAAGAGTTTAATCTAGCCACTACCTTGTAGTCATGTATGATTCTCTCAGCGAAAGCCTTGTCCAGCATCTTCCTGTACCACTCCTGAAGCCTCTTGGGCTTGGGGATCTTCTGATCTGCAGGGTGGCAGTGGAAAATGTAGTCGTCTCCTTCACTGGGTGGGCAGGCCCAGATGTGACCTGTCACGTACCTGAAGGTAGAGAGAAAAAAGTTACTGCTGAGTGGAAATCAGCTGTGATGTTGTGAAAATGAGATCTGGCGTGAAGATTTCTAGCTCACCCCAGTTTCTTCACATACTCCAGGTAACCTATTAAGATCTCATGGTACACTGCAGTCCTTAGCATACGCGGTTTGAAGAAGTGAATACTGTCGAGGTATGAGATGTAAACCCGTCTGCAAAGAAAATAAAAAGTGTTAGATTACAATGTTTAAAAAGGCAAGATACCCTACAAACATGACTTAAACTCTTTTCTGAAAGTCTTTAAAGCTGCACATCTACCTGGTATTTGGAAAGGGGCAGTCTGAGCCGTATTCCTGGACGTGCATGCCGAAGAAACAAACGTCTGTTCCGTCTACTTCCTCGAATGCAAAAAGTGCTTTGGTTCTGTAAGGGAAGCCATCCACCATCTCGCCAGAGTCCACAAACCTGTTAAGAGACAGAAGCACAGGTCAAATTACCCACTGTGGATTAGAGGGATATGTTTGAGGAAGTATTTTAAAAGTGCTGCTGAAAATATTTCCATTAACAGATGATTTTTGTAGATTTGCCTTATATTTACTCTTGTTTTTAAACTGGTTAACAAAGCTGTAATGTGGCTCTTGCTCAAAAAAACAGCCCCAATTGTTTTTGTGGCTATTTTAAGAGATACATACTAAGTGGTAAGACATCTGCAGTAATGAAGTTGTTTTTTACACACTTGGATCCACTCATTTTGAGTGTTCATCATGCTGAGATGTCCTAGCAAGCTCTGGTTTTAAGATGCTGATCAAATGATCGTTATGTCACTGGTTCTGGTCCAGCTGAGCACTTAAGTTGCCTTGCCTGGACCACTTGATGAGATTTTCAAGACTCTATATGATTATGAAGAACAGAATAATAAGTCAGTCTTTTTCAGAGCAACTAAATGAGCCACAAAGTCTTTTAGAGCTCATTTAGCCACAGTTTCGTCAGAACCTCACCTTGACTTCATGCCAGGCTTTATCTCCACAGTTTTGTCAGAGCTGGCCACCACTCGTACAAACACCTCACCAGCCTCTGGGTGGTTCTGCCTTTTCAAGTACTTGTTGACTCTGTCTTCAATATACGACCCCAGCCTTGTTGACTGCAACCCTGTGGAAAGAATAAAAACATTTTCAATTAGGATTTCCACTTCAAACAGACTTTAGAAACATTCAGTAAAGATTTCCTCTCTGGTTTCTGTTCCACCTCTTGAAGAACTTACTTTTGGCTGAAAATTTGTTCTCCTTCCTGGTTTTGCCGGACTTCTTCAGACAGTTATCACAGATAAAGCTAGAAGAGGAAAATAATAATTATGTTTAGTTTTAACTAAATGTACCTCTAGTTAAATGGTTGAATAAACAAAACCAAAGTCAACTGTATGCATGATTTACCCTGATGGCCAAATGACATCATAGTGCAACACACAGATCTGATGCATCTTTCGTCCACAGTCTTTACATTCAATTAACCTACAAAGAGAAAGAAGTGCTTTTATATTTCTTGTAGGAAAGAGAAAAGCTGTAACACATAAATGAGACTTAAGTCGAGCACTCACGGTTCAGAGTCCAATGTGTCGTTTTTCTTCTTTTCGAACTGATCTTTTGAGATCTTGCTGCATCAGACAAGAAGAGGCAGACATGTTGATCACTTCATGTAAAACGTGATTTTGAAAGAATAAACACTGCAGAGGGGATGGTCTAATAAACCCCAAACAGTCATTGTTGTGTCAATTTTAGAAACAGAAGCACAAGACACTACACAGGGAGGCGTATAACTTTCGCCCTAAGTGTCATATTTGGTTGAAACCTCCATCTGGAACCAACTTTTTCATCAATTACATGGGAAAAAAATGGATTTAAAATTATTTTTTAAACTTATTTGCAGTCAAACCTGGTGAACCAAAGATGGATACATAAAAACACCTCTAACAACTTGCTGCCAGTGTGATCCTGATAACTGGTACCTGTCAGCAGACAATCACTAACATGTCCAGCTGAAGGTTGCCAGTTATCACTGTCACTCTAAACTCCAAAACACTGGTTGCTCTGAAACAGTTATGATCCTGTCAGAATTTGATAGAAGTTGACAACATTGTGAAGTCTTGTTTTATGACATGGAACAACAAGACATTTCTATGCTACAGTTTTAACTCAGAGTTAAAGAACGCTAACTCATCCCAATGAATGGTGCTGCACACCGCTTCCTTTGCTTTGCCCAGATGCACGCACACATTTATGATAACTATAATCTCATCAGGTGGAAATTCAGCCACAAAGTCAGAGCAACTTACGTCTGAGACTGTGTCGGGTCGTCCCCCAGAGTCACACTGTTGCCTTGGATCTCGTTGAAGCACTTTTCACAGAAGTGATACCTGACGGCAGAAAGGTCATATTTGGATAAACTGTCAACACACACAGCAGCAGCACAGGCAAACCAGTGTAGAGGCAGCAGAATTCAGAGGGACTTAACAGATGAGACAACACATTCACACATAAACACACACAGAGGCAAAGTGGAATAGAGACAAAGGAAAATGATAAATTTTCATGATAAATTGAAAAAAAAAAACAGTTGAATGTACACACTGAAACTACACAATCTACAGGTCGCTGCATGCAGGTGCAGAAACCATGTGAAACTATAAAGACAAGCCAAACAAATGAGGGTTGTAGGTAGAGATGGGCAATTAATCAAAAAATAATCAAAATGGACATTTGATGATCGCTGTGTTTAATAAAAACTACAGCAAAGTAGCATCACATTGACTGTTCCAGCATAATCCTCCTGCTTCAACAT
Source organism: Thalassoma bifasciatum (assembly GCA_008086565.1). Taxonomy (NCBI): domain Eukaryota; kingdom Metazoa; phylum Chordata; class Actinopteri; order Labriformes; family Labridae; genus Thalassoma; species Thalassoma bifasciatum. Next base: position 287,564 of record RPOG01000068.1, read on the forward strand.
GTCTGTATCAGAGTTTGAGGAAACACTAACTATTAATTACTCTCTCTCATCAGCTGACACTCAGGTTGCTGCTAAAGTACCCACTCTTAACTATTATCCTCGTTTTAAGTTCAGGTGTTTTTTAACAGGAGGCTGTTTGTTTCAAGGTGCTCAGTTTATTTCTGATGGGATGAACAGAAGATATGAATTGAATCTTCAGACTGATCTGCTTAGAGCTGTCAGCAGCTTCAGAAACACACACAGTGTTGGGGGGGGGTGCTCTTGATTCATTCACCCAGTCTGCCCTGTTTGTGGAATAGCTACTGTAGAGGGATGTCGTTTTCACCCAGAGAGTTCATTTATTTTACCTATAAACTCTGCACTATGTGTAGAGTTGTAACAAAATAATAATAAAAAAAAAGTTCTAATATCACTCTTAGTATTAAAAATAATGATGTCAGTTCTGTGAGTCAGGCATAATCAATTTGAGGAAGCAGTGAAAAGACAAACATCAGGGAAAAAAGCTGCGTTTTTGTGTGTGTAAATCTTTTTCTTTGATCTAAGAGCAAAAGTCTTATCATGAGTATTTCATATTCTTAGCACTAAATTGTATTTCATATCATAATGTGAGCTGACTTACATCCCTGAATGAAACACTGTGGAAAGATGGTTTCTGTGTCCAAAAGTAACACATCTGATCTTTTTCAAGTCGCAGGTAAACTTAACTTAAAACATTTTAATCAATATTTCTTCTAACTTTAAAATGTGCATCAACACTTCTGTTGCCTTTGAACTATTTGGTTAGAATCTTGTGGGTCTTTGTAATAATTGAGCGATGTTGCACTGGAATTAAAGTGAAATGCAGTACCAGAGTCTGCACAGCAGGGGGAGCTTCAGTGCCAGTTCTCAGCATAAACTGAATACTGAAATGAACATTGTGACTTTGACTCTAAGTGAAACTAAGAGAAGGAGCCAATCAGTGACCTCTTCTGATCAGCTGTATGAAAGTTCAGGACACATTTGTGATTCATCCAGAGGGAACAAACTTAACCCTGTTTACCTCCCTCAGGAGTGTGGGCATGAAGTTTACCTGTTCTGGTAGCTGTAGTAGGTGCCGTCTCTGGAGATGGTACACAACTGTTTGCCGTAGCAGCACAGCGTCTGAGGTGAAAACTCGTACTGTGGGAACGGAAGAGCGTTATGTTTTGAGTGAGGTGCCTGAAATAGAGATAAATGTAAAGTGACATCTGAGCCAAATCCACATCCTTGATCTCACCTTCCGCCCGCAGCAGTAACCCAGGCCCTGCATGACAGGATCGATCTCTGCTTCAAACACTTCAGCCAGTTTGGTGCAGTACTTGTACACGCGAGACGTTTTGCGGTTGTACAGCCAAGCGTTGTTGAACATGAGCCACACGTCTTCAACGTACTGCCACGGCTCCTGGTACTGCCCTGTGTCCAGCTTACGCTTGATGGTGGACAAGTCGATGGGATTCTTCACGATGTCAAAGTAGTCCTGTTCAATTAGAGGGAGGCAGGGATAAGGAAAACACTTCCCACAGTATGAGCAGTGGTTTTAAGTCCAGAGATCATAGTTACTCACAGGAATCCCTAAAGCGTTGGGGTCGACAGGCTGTCTGAAGGGCAGTGACTCTGGTCCTTGTTTGTAGAGCGCCTCGAGTGTTGGCATCAGTGCTTGTCTCAGCTCTTCTGGCTTAAAAACTTAAGACAAAATAATTCACCAATAAGTCCACAAAGACACCAGTGTGGTTTGAAGCAAACTTAACAAACAGAAGGTTTGATTTTTCACTGCATGATGTAGCTGGGAATGAGATCTGTTCTTACTTTTTTTGCGGCTTTGAGCGGTAGAGGAGGCTGTGCCGTTGGCTCCGCCTTCCTCCTCTTCTTTGGGTTCTGACTTCTTCTCCGGCTTCTTCTCCTCAGTTTCCATTGGTTCTTGCTTTGGCTCTACTGCATCTGGCTCTTCCTTCTTAACCGGAGGGGGTTTGGTTTCATCGTCCTGCTGTTTAAACAAAATCAGGATTAACTCCAACACTGAAATCCAGTTCACTGTTACGTGACATGAAATATGATGAGAGGTCTGTTACACACCTCCATTTTTACATCGGTCTGCTTCTTCCCGGAGTTGCTCTCGTCTTCTTCATCTTTTTCTTCAGGTTTGGCTTCAGTGCTGCTCATGTCGGGCAAAGCCTGCTGGGAGCTCAGCTCAGCCTCAGAGGCCGGGGTTGGCACTTTGTTGTCTATACTTGCTGCGGCCTGAGACAACTTTTCAAAAAAGAGAAAAAAGATAATGATCACACTGATGGTATACTTTTTTGATGACACAATGACTTTGAGCACATTAGGGACTGAAACTGATTGGTGCTCTTGTGGGTCAGTAGTAGGAATGGGTACTGGTATTGATTTTATTATAGATTCTGTTTATCAATCTGGTTTATCAATTCCCTTGTCAATTCCTCCTGTGAATTTCCTGTGTACAGATTGAAGATTTTACAAGTTTCCTGCGTCAACAATTTAAAAAAACAAAGTTAAAAAATATTAAATTATTCAATGGATTCAGATATCTCTGGATGTAAATAAATAAAAATAAGTAAAAATCGCACATCAGGTGACGTCAATGTATTGTTTTGTCATTAACTGACATAGGCCGCCAAACAATGCTTTGAGTTTTTTGTCGCCTTGAGCTTGCCGTAATTTTACTGAAATCAGCCATGAGTCTGCACTTCTTTATTCCTTATTTTGACATTTCTGTGTTTTCAGTATTGTTTACAAAGAGTTATTGTGATATGTTTTAGTGATGAAAGTTGAAATTCTGTTTTAAAACCTCAGTTATTAATGCATGCAATGCAGGATGAAGCTAGTGCTGTTTTTTATGTCATTTTGTTACATTAGGCTATGTATAACATGTTGATTGTATTGAACAGGAATCTTTTGTGAGAAAGTAATGTACATTTCTTGGTGTGTTCAGTTTTACAGCTTTCTAAGCAAAACTTCAAGCAGAAATCATCAGAGTCTGAGATTCCTTAGGAAATTTTCATTTTTCTGCTAAGCTAGGGCAGAATAGTTGACATAAAGTTGAGTCGCTCCAGTGTAATTTAACCAATAAAATAATGTAAAGAATTGATAAGAGAATCGTTAATCAAAAAGGTCAATGATGTCGATGGATTGAACCACTTCTTATTGATTCTTAACAGGAGCCTGTTCTTGATCCCCATCCTCAGTCAGAAGCGTGGTAATCTATAATATGAGCTGCTAAAACTGTGAGCTCCAGGTTGTCAGAGAGCGCTGGTTTCTCACCGGTGTGCTGGGATGCTGTGCCTGCACTGAAATGGGCTGCTGCATCGAGCTGGGACGTTCTGGCTGGGGCTGGATAGGCGTGAGCGGCTGGGAGGGGTCAGGGGTCGCGCTCCTGGCTGAGGGGGGGCCAGGGAGACTATTGGATATATGGGTAGGGGTGGATGAGGGCCCGCCTGTGGATGCAGGAGTGGATGGCTGGGGTGGCACTGGGGCCTGTGCAGGAGCATGATGCTGCAGCTGCTGCTGCTGCTGCTGAGGCTGCAAGCTGGCAGAGGCATTGGGTGGAGGGGTGGGGCCCAGGGGGGGCTGGGCTGAAGGGCCACAGGGCATCTGGGAGCCGAGGGATCCCAATGAATTCAGCGGAAGGTTAGCATTCTGCTGCTGCTGCAACAGAGGGGGAGCATGATCAGCTTACTAATACACAGTCTTCATATTATAATGCCGTCATTTCTGGAGTATTGGGCGCAACTGAATATAAGCCAAACACATTAAATGTGAAAATCTTTTTTTTTTGTAAATTTGTAAGCACAATTTTCTGAAGCTGCAGGGTTCAAAGCATGGCAAAAAAGTAGTGGCTTATGGTCCAAAAAATTACAGTAAGTGTTTTTATCCAGAACTCCTAAGAGAGAAGTGTTTAGAGTCCAACATGTGGACATTCATGGACTCAGCACAAGTCTTCTCACCTGTGTGACAGCAGCCTGTGTTATCTGCTGGCCCATTCCTACATTCACATTCATGGCTCCACCTGCAGCTGGAGGAAACTGGCCCTGTGGAAGGAACTGACCCTGGTTAGCAGGCTGAGCAACCATGTTGTTAGCATGATTACCCATCATTCCTTGAGCCTGAGGCATCCTCGATGGGGACATACCCATCTGTAAGAGACAGGACAACAAAATTATTATGGCAGCAGACATTATTGCCAAATTTATGAATTAAAGGCAGCAAAAACACATGATGTAAACATGTTAACTCCTGAAAGGACCTGAGTGCTAACAGACACTGAGTATCATCACAGAAAAGAAGAGATCTAACCGTTGGGACGGAGCTCATGTTCATCTGCTGTGGATGGTTCATTGGGGAGGGAGCACGTGCTCCCAACGGTGCCTGAGACATCTGCGCATTTTGCATCGCCATTGGGTTAAACTGACTGATTCCTGTGGGAACAGACACACACAAACACAATTATGTACCTGTTTAATATACTCAGGAGTGGTAATTTAATATTCCACGCCCTAATGAGCTCATCGAGGCCATGAATCAGCTTCACAGCTCTTTATTCAATTGGTAAAATAATCAGGAAGCAACAGGGAAGAAAAAAAATCATTCAATCATTGAATGTGCATTTATTTCACAACATTTTATTATTACTTTTAAAGATTATGCTAAATGATGATAATAGAGGCAGGAGAGAGAGCAGATACCTTGGGGCACCTGCTTACGGTTCATCATCTGATTTGGCATGTTAGGCATAGGCACAGGTCCATCTGCAACAACAGTAAAAAGGATATTTTCAAACCCCTGGAGTGTCACTCCGCAGTAATATTTCACAGGGATGAAAGGATTTGGCGACTCACTGGGGGATCGGACGGCCTGTCCTGGTCCCATGGCGTTTGGCTGAGCCATACCAGGCTGCTGGGGCCCAGCTGTGCCCACCATGCCGGGCTGTTTCTGGAGCCGAGAGCGCCTCTTCTCCTCCAGTTCTTTCTGGATTTTGTAGATTTTCTCTGCCAGGAAGTGGTAATATTCATCCTATTGACGAGAAGAAAGAGACATGTTATCTCTTGCTGAAGTGATCCAGCCTTTAGGATTTCTACAGACTCTAATTCTGTGGTTCATGAGGGAGATGTTTTTAGGTTTGACATACCCTGCTGTTGGCAGACTCGTACATGTCACCCTCTACCTTTCGCGCATAAGCCACCAGGTTCTCCATTCGCCTGTCCTTCAAGGCTGCGGGGTCAGGGGTGGGGAATATGGCTTGTACACTGAAACCAGACGAAAGCATAAAAAAATCACACAGTTCAGATGCTTTTACTCCCTTTAAGAACATTTTTATGGATTGGTTGGGATTTAAGACTCACAGTTTGTGCACCAGGTGGGTGCGCAGGTCCTGAGTGACGTGTTCGTGCCAGCCCTTCCGTACCCCTGAAGCAGAGAGAGGGGTGGCAGCAGGCAGGTTCCCCAAGCCTCCCACTACAGACCCATCAGGCATGAGCTGACTAAAAGATAGAAAAACAGAAAAAAACATGACGCAAAAAGAACTGGTAACTCCATAAACAACTTTTGAGAAACATTACATAAAAATTGGCTGAGATATTTCATCCCTCTGTGATGAATAAGCTAAGTAAACTCAAAAAGGCTCAAAACGGGATCAAGATTATAATCCCTCACCAAAAGATTTACTGAATGGTGAGTCTATTGGTTACAAAATCTCATTAGTGACTGTAATTTCTGGAGTCCTTGCAGGGTTCTCACTCTTTCCCCAATATTATTTTCTAGGACATTTTCAGACGCAACAGAAACAAGTTACCAGACCTTACATTCCCTTGACCCACTCACTCTTGTCGTTGTTCTTTTCTGCAGCTGTAATTTGCATTTACCCAGATTGTTACTATGTTTGCTTCTTAGAAAATTGAAGTACAGGCCATGGTTGTAATTTATCAATGAAAAATAATGTATCATAGAATAATGCAGCGTAATAGTGTAGCATTACAGAGTTACAATGTTCAACTAGACAATTCCTAACTCAGCTATTTCTTCCCAAACATGTAAAACCATCTATTTCTGCCCATCTTTGTTGTTTAATTCACCTGTCAAACTTTGAGTCGTATCTGATTTGGTTGAAAGCTACAAAACAAAGTCAAACTGACCGATTAATGAATACGATGCTATTTTTGCCAAATTAATCACATTCATTGATGCTACCTGCCATTGGTTAAAATAAACATAATAGTTGAAGTTTCCTCTGCCTACTTTTCACATTTTGTGAGTGAGTGAGAAAAATGTCCCTCTCGTGGACCAATACTTGAGACACTTTTCAAAATGCAGCCACTAGTTTCATCTTTAGGCGCCAAGTCTGAAAAGTAGCTAAATTTAGCAACAAAGTTGATCGGAAGCAGAACTGCTCTAAACAGAAATGCAAATTTGATTGGCATGACTGAAAGTGTCATATGGAGCGCTGCACCAGCTAGAAGTAGAGAAGTGTGGTGCCTCATTGCCCAAGATGATACGTTTTTGAGAAAAGACATACACGAGCATAACTTTTAACCTGTTTGCATTTGCACACAAAATAATTTTCCAAGTTAACGCAAGCATTTCCAGGACATTGGACTTTCTTTCACAATTTTCATGTTAAAAAATAACTGGTAAACTGGTCGTTAATTTTTCAGGTTTTCCAGAAAGTGTGGGAACCCTGCCTTGAATAAATAGTTCTGATGGTTTCTTACTTGTTGAGTGTGGATGGTAGAGAAGAGTCAGAGTGCATGCCAGACTGGTCTGAAGAGGGGACACCCATGCCTCCTGCCATCTGGTTCATCTGATTAGTGCCTGTTGAAACCCACATTATCATTTAGTTGGGGTTTATAAGAAAATGGCTTAACAACAGATTGATAGGATTTTCAACACTTGCACATAATCCTCTAAAGAGGCAGAGAGGTCGCGCCTCCTCCTTACCGAGTTGGTTCATGGTCCTTAGCTGCTGGTGCTGAGGACCCTGGGGGTTCTGCTGACCGGCGCCCTGTCCCTGCACCTGAGCAGGAGACTGGTTCCCATACGGCAGGCCGAGGGCAGCGTAAGCCCTCTGCATGGAGCTGGGGTCGATGTTTGTGGTGGCGTTGTTGATGGTCGTGGCACTGGGCTGACCAGGCCCTACTGTACTGATGGCGTTCGGCAGGCCGGCTCCAGGGGAATTCAGCATAGCTAGAGAGAGAAATAGAGTGGATAGACAGTTAAAGAAGTTATTTGGAAACAGATATCAAACCTTTCATCATTTATTCATTCAGGAAGACGCAAAAGGGAGAGCAGGAAAATGCATCTTAAACTGCATTAATACAGCCCTTCCAGCTAAATGATGAATCTTTTATATTAGACATGTCCAAAGTCAGACCCCAAGCTTCATCTTGAAATATATCAAATAGTGCACTGAGATGAACCATGTTCTAAATTCTGTGTTCATTTACATTTTGTTTACATGCACAAACAAATTCAAAGTATATTGAGGCTTACCAGTAAACTGTATTTGGACTTTTTATAGGTAAGTGGAATGAGGCTAAAGCTCTGTACATTCTGCAGAAACTCAACAACTTTTACAGCTGATATCTTTGAATGGATAGATTTATAATGATGTGTCAATGAGCATCTGCTTCACCAAAGAGCAAAAGTGTTGAAAACTACCTTTACAAGAGCAACAATCTCAGTGGTGAAAAGTGGTAAAACCAGCAACAAGTAGCAATAAATAAGTTTAAGGTAGAAAACTGGTAAAAAATAAAAATATGAGTGAAGTGGGGTGAAAATTGAGAGAAAATTTGAAAATGGTCAGAAACTAGCAAAACTTTTCAGTGGCTTAATTTTTCTGTTTAAAATATACTTCTCTATCGATCTTATATACTTTTCTAATTTTCTGAGACACTGAATTTTGGGTTTTCATTGTCTGAAAGCTGTAATTATCAACATTTCAAGACATACAGGCTTGAAATACTCTATAGTCTATATAATATCTAGGTTTACCTTTTTGAAATGATTTAACAAAAACAATTAACTTTTTCATGAGATTCTAATTTTTTAAATGAACCTGTACATGCAAACAGAGTCTATGTGGATTGTTGTAAAATCCTTCTTTTCTCCCTCATGTTTGTGTTTTTCTTACTCAAAACAAGAATAATTATACAGAATATCATCCCCTTTAATATAGCAATTGAAATCAACAACACTTAAGAGAACCTTAATACAATTGCACAATAAATTGCAACTGCAATATAGGGAAAAATAATCGAAGTAGGATTTTCTTTTTCCAAATAGCTTAGCCTTGATATCCAGAGATGAAAAACAAAGAGAGGACTCACGCCAGGTTAAAAAAGATAAATCGTAATGGTGCAGAAATATTGTTCAAAATGCAGGATCAAAAATATTTGGGGCTAAAATTGTTGTTTGCAGGTCAAAGAAGTCTCAAAAACATAATGAAAAACAAAACATGTCAGTAAGAGCTAAGAATGTGGCTTTTGGTCATTTTCACAAAATAAATTTTGGCCCTTGAAGAATTTCCAGACAAAAAAAATCTTGACTTAAGAAAACCTGTAAGGAAACATTTGAGATACTTCTACACATAAGATATGGTTAAACAGCTTAATCTGAGTAAACAAAATCATTTTCTTTCTAGTAACAAAGAAAGGGGCCTTTTGAGGCCTTTAATGAAAATCCCTGCACTGCTCCCTGCTGTGTTGATTGCTGACAGAGAGCATGCTGCCTCTGTGGGGGATTTAAATCCGTCATACGCCCTCTCGACCAATCAGAGAGCCGCCTGTCCCTGGAGCCTGCCCCCGCTAATAGCAGAGACACGGAGCCCCTCCCCTGGGTGTCACATTACAGGCGCAGCCTTTCTACAGGAATCCTCTCGCTGTGAGCTCTCAGAGTCAGCGAGCCAGCACAGAGCCGTGGCGGGGAGGAGAGACCTGCAGGTGGCGCCACCTCATATTACACGCACTGCCTCCAGGCGATTTCTGAGTGTCAGCTGCCTTAAAGTGCAGCTCAGAAAGTAAAAATGAGACAATGAAACCCACTTTTTGTAGAGCCTGGTTTTCACTTTACTCATGTCTGTTTCCCTCTTGGTTTAATGAGCATTTAAAGAGAATTGTGGCCTGCAGGAGTAGCTCCACAGTTACTCACGTTGCTGATTCCTCTTGTCACTGGCATTCTTCAAAGGCAGGCAGACTGGACAGTCGTGCCGTGTACAGTTCTTCCAGTGGGAGATGATCTGTCTGGATGATGCACAGTGAGCCACTGAGGAAAAATAAGATAGAAAAGTAAAGACTGGTCAGTAATCAAGCAAGTTCCTGGTATTTTTAAACTAAGTTTTATTTTTATTCTTTTAAATGCATTAAAAAAAAAAATGATAAAGATGACAATAAAGTGAAACAGAAAAGCCTCAAACAAAAGCCTGTATTTCTACAGTGCAACGTGCAAATGGCCCTGCAGTAAAAGCAATTATGCATGTCGTAAAACCATAAAAGAATCCTGGCACCTACTCTACGCACATAAACACTATAAATGTCGCAGTTCAAAGTTTATCAACCTTGGGTGACCTTACTACCAACAGCTGTCAGAGGGAAGCTGCTTTCAGGTTTGACAAGTAGAGAATTACGCCCAGTATAGCGTTCACTCAAAAAAAGAATCAAATTGTGTTTGCTGATGCTCAGTAATGAAAGCACTTAGTGGAAGAGTGGATCCATCACAGTAATACAAACAGAAGCTGAACTCTCATGGTACAAAGAAATGCAGTATTATTAATAACCAGAATATCTGAAAGCTCCTATGAAAAATGCAAGTAAAAAAAAATTTAATACATCAAAAAAATCTGCATCTTTCCTTTCTGTATTGTCAGGTAAAAAAATAAAATAAAAAACAAACATAAAGAACAAAACAATCAGGTTGATAAAATGTGTTTCAGTCTTTTTCTCCAGACTTTCACTCACCCTGGCAGGACTTGCCGGCCTGGCAGTGGGTCATGTGGTTGAGGACGTTCTTCATGGTGCGACAGTGAGGCAGAGAGCAGGCCCTCACCTCACCGTTGGCCTGCTCCCGCCGCTGGCACTTGTGTGCATGGAGCAACAGGACCAGCTGCTGCTGAATAAGTTTGCGCTTCTCGGGGTCAGCGGTTGGGCCCGCTGACACGCCGACGGCCCCGGGGACCATGCCCACCGAGGCTACCTGCTGCTGCATCTGAGACTGTGAAAGAAAGAAAGACACAAAGAGGTCAAAGACAGAACATGTCGGACTTCTTTTCTTAGTTTCAGATTCACCAATCTTTCCTTATATGTGTTCAAAGCTTAATCTGTGACTTAAATGAAGGATCTGATTAGCTGTAGGGTGGGACGTCACCCCCGTACCTCTTTCTGCAAGACTTTTTCAGAATGACTAATGAAATTAAAAATCTACTTTTTATGGATTTGATACATCAGATTACTTCTCAACAACATCAAAAACAGAAAATAATATGAAAATATCAGCAACAATATCACAGTATTAACACAATATCACATTAACATACAAAAATAATGTGGTTTTGGGCAAAGAATTTGAGACCTTAACATAATAAAAAGCTTTCAAGAACAAATTGGTCCCCAGGGAGAACAGAGAGGAAGAGATAAAAAAAAGTTTTCTATGAGGAAAAATGATAAATTCCTCTCCAAAGAAAATCAAAGGATTAACATTTCCTGTATTGTGTAAACCATTTCCTGCACTTGAGTAAATTTGCATTTTACTGAACTCTATTTACTTTGTTCCTTGGAAAAAAAAAAAATCTCTCTCCCTCTTCAACAGTTTGTGTCAATATAGGACAATACCACAGACAGCGTGTGACGGCGTACACTGTGTGTCGCACTTACGATAACTCAACATGACTTTGTTTGTCAAGCCCCAAAGTTAAAGGAAATCTCCAACAGAGCCTAGACCTGTGCTGTTCAAAGTGTAAAGGCTCAAGCTCTAGAAGAAACCCTCAAAAACATTATTTAAGTAAGGATGCCAAAGGGTAAAGAAACACAAAGAAAACAAACACAAAACAAAGATCAGAACTACGACTCTATCTCCACAGAGCGGAAGGTTTACATCTGTTTAGGATGCTTGTGTTCAGGGTTTCATTGCTTTTGCATATTATTGACAGGAGATTGACCATTATGATGACAGAGAACCTTAAGACGTGCTCCTGGTTATGTCCGACCAGTGCTCATCTTCCAACTCCAACCTCACCAAGCAGAGCAAACATAATCTGGCTCTTCATTTTATTAACAGACTCTCAAGTTTGAACAGATCACTGCAGAATAACTGCTGCACGTGAGCTGTTATGCCTTCAGTGTAAAGGATAAAGCTAAAAACAAGTAATGTATATTTCCATATGCAAAAAAAGAACAGATGCCCTGTGTGCATTGTACAGCACAATTCATTGTTTTTCCTCGACACTGTGGATACATATTCATGCTGGAAATATTTTTTTTGTAACAGCTGTCTCAAAAGCAGTGGACCCCAGGACAGGACCCCGGTGGACTCACCATGTTTGGCACACTTCCAGCTCCCTTCAACTCTGCGGGGAATTGGGACAGGTTGTTGGGAAGGGCGGTTTTGTTCTGGAGTTGTTGAGTGTTGACCCCCGCTGCCCCCATCTGCTGAACCCCAGCCTGACCATACTGCTGGTTAAATGGAGCTCCTGACATCCCCATCTATGGCAGACAATGAGAACAGAGGGGGGTAAGAAAACTGGGACATTATAAAAGATGTCAGCATGAAAGAGAAATTTTAACTTCTGGTAGGAACATCTCCATCTGAGTGCATACGAGACAACCTCAGCAAAGTAGAGGTCAGTGTTGGCTTCTGAAATTAAAACGATTCTCACAACTCTGCACTTTTGATGCTTATGTCAAAGTTAACATGCAGCGGACAAATCAGGGGTCACCTATAAAAAACAGTTTAACTGAATTTAGCACAAAAGGTAAGGAAATTTGTTATTTGTGGGGAGGTTTTTTTGTTGCAACAATGCCTATTGGCAATTAAACATGTACTGTTAGAAAGAGTGTTTGTTTCCCTTTTAAATGGTATAACATTTGTAAGAACATGCATTTGTAGGGTGAGCAGCAGAGCTGGTTATGTGGGTTGCACTGATAAAAATTTTGCCGAGTCTACCAATGCCAAACAGCTTATTCTGCCATTGACTCTTGTTTAGCGGATTCAATGATTACAATGTTTTTATCACATACATCCCTTAAAACTCAAGTGTACTCAATAAGATTCAGCCAAAAACAAGCCAGAAAGTGAGCTAGCTTAGCTTCTCTGCATTTGAAACAGCCCTCTGCGTGTTTTTCTCAGCTTCCTCTGCTCGCCTGTCGCCGCGGCGGCCGAAGCAGCAGCCTGCTCTGCTCCACAGAGGTTTCCCACTGCCAGCGGTGCTTAGGCAGACAGAGCGAGCCCAGCCCAGCACAGAGAGAGCAGCTTGCTCAACAGCTGAGCGGAGCACTGCGCTGCTGCCTGCCCCCTCCCCCCCCTGCAAAGAAACACTCAGATGCTTCCCTTCTGCCTCCCTCCCATTCACACACCGCCCTCCTCTGACTTGAACCGCATTCAAAGCAGAAGAGAGGAGAGTCGCCGGGCTGTGAGACGGAGGAGCAGCACAGAAAGTCTCCAGTGTTTCCCCCCCTCTTCTTACCATATCGTCCTCTTTCCTCTCTACCTCCGCTCCCCCAACCTGACAGCAACACGCAAGCTCGCTTTTCTAAACCTGATTTACAGCTCAATTATGAAAGGGCAGAGGCTCCCAGAGACTGAGAGAGGGGAAGATGGAGGAAAAGAGGAAATATTTGAGTCAAGGACAGCGAGTAAGTGCTGAAAATTGTGGTTGACCCGTATTAGTTATTAAACAGCCAAACCTAAAGCGCTGAAGCAGGTCGGCTGACTGCCAATTTATAATGCTGATATCATGATGTTGTTTCTGTTGCATTTGTTATAACGCACCAACAGATCACATCTATTATTCATGCACATTATTATCTAACATTTATGGTTATCTTAGAGAGTAACATGTTGGAGATGGATTTTTAATTGATTCATGAAACTGAAACATACTTTGAGTTTCTCTGTCAATTCAAAGCATGGATGATGTCTAATTTCTATCAGGAAGAAAAATAAACGCCATCATTTTGAGTCACAACAACAAAAGTGTTAAACACCAAACTAAAATGGTTTCTTATTTTTAGCTGCCATCAAGATAAAAAATAAACAAAAGTTAATTTAGGAATGTTAGCAATGTTCCACAGCAGCCAAACTGTCTGCAGTGTACACTGACAATTTTTTCCAAAGTTGTTTTTCTTGACTTTTAATGCCTTCATCCAAGAGGGAAAAGGACAATAAATGGAGCAGGGGGTGACACAAGGAAAAAGGCAACAAATTGGGTTCAAAACTTAGCCGCTAGCTCAAGGGCTAACCACATGGATCACAACGTAATGGTTTGATCAGAGGTTCCCTAACGCTTCAGCCTGCAACCCCCAAAATACCAGTGCTGGGGACTTGCCACGGGAAATCACTCATAGCTGGATCTCACTCATGTGATTATGATTTGAGATAAAAGCAATAAATTAACAAATGTCTTGGGCAAAACCCATATCTCATGAAGAGGAGTGCGTTTTCAACAGAACCTAAGATTTGCTGTGAATCGAGGCTTTCGATATCACAAACTACCAGGTTGAAAGCCAGCAGATGAAAGTCTATACAGTATGGAGGTACATAACTTTTTTTTCAGTGGGTGAAACCAAAACTTTGGCACCAAAAGGCTCCACAATAAATACAGTTTGGTTTTCACTAAAGTGACAGTGTTTTCTTCTATTATTTTATGTGTTAAGATGCTCGCAACTAGCAGTCGCAGTTATAATGTAAAACAAATATGCAACAAATCTCAACAGCGACGTTAGCCTCACAGTCAAGGAAACACAGTGGTTAATGTCACATACATGGAGATACTGCTGTCTGACACATATTGAAAGAACAGCTGGGTGTTCAGCTTTTATCTCAGTCTATTGACTTAACGTCACGCAAAGTGCTAGGGCAGCCTAAAAAGTCCCAACGATGTCCATATCAGGTTTTCTGTAACCTGATAATCGATACTAAGTAAATTAGCATTGGACAACAACCTAATACTACACAAACACAGCCATAAAAAACAATGTAGCCAGCTTACATACCCATGATGAAGTGGTCACTGTAGACTGGCATGAGCAGACTTCGCTCCTCTCAACCACAGACAAGGGTCTAAAATCCACTTGTTACAGCGTTGTCCTTTGAGCTTTTTTTTTTACATTTCTCACTTTTGTAAATGACAATCTTTGGTACCTTATAAAACCCTTCTCCATCTCCTGAAATGGTTGCCACAGCTATAGACTACAAAATAACATGGGCATTTCGATTTTACTGACAGCAGACTCTCAAGCTACTTCACTTCCCGCCCTCTATCTGTATTTCGTACTCTCACGATGCAATAACGGGACGTCAGGTGAAAGCAGACGCTACCTATGTGTACATAAGCCTCGTTTCCACCAGGCAGTCTGGTACGGATCAGTACAGTTTGGTACAGGTCAGATCGGTAAAGCCTGATCCTGTGCGCATTTCCACGCCCAACCATACCCTGCTTGATGGGCCGGATGTCAAGAGCCATGTCAGCTACGTAACAGTGTGACGGCATTGCAGCGCGTAACAGTGTACCCCGCAAATAAATGCAACCAAGAAGAAATTAGCGGCACTGTAAACAAAGAGCAACGATGGAGGACATCCAGCAACTCTTCTACTTTGCGATCAGCATGTGGCTCCTTATTCCAAAACTCAATGAAGCTTTCAGGAAAGGCTGCGTGTGGGGTTGTGTATCGTTCTTTATTACCGCTGTCGCACGAGGAGTGACGAATCTTTCAACCAATCAACGTACTACAGTGTTTCTAGCTCCACCCCTTTGGGCCGGATTGGTAGAGCTTGGCACCCCAACAGAAGGGTACTGAAAAGTGGAGCAGCACGGGTCGCTTATTTTTAGTCCATGGAAACACCACAAAATGCGTGCCGTACCAAGACAAATTGAACTTAACCGCTTGGTGGAAGCAGGGCTATATTGTCGTGTTTCCAACATCATGCACTGGAGTCAGTAAGGGAGCTGAAATAAATCTGCCATGATCAGATTGTGTGTTCCTTTAGCCCCAACCCGTACCTAATAGATGATTTGTTCGATTTAAAGAAAATAGGGCCAAAGGTTAGCTTTACTTCAATCTTGCATCAATTCGTTTCATTAGTTGTGTCCATGGTTGTTGCAAAGCGAATGATTTTTGGTGATTTTTGGGTTTACTTCCGTACTCCCTGCATGTCTTTAACTGTGCTGTAAAATAGCTGGCACCATGTGTGGTCACTTTTATGTCTTTGACTCACCTTATTCATGTTTCCAGCTTGCTGAGCATTCAACACGTTGTGTGCGCCCAGCTGTGGCCCTCCTTGTGTGAGAGTCTCTGCCAGGACACTGCCTCCAACACCAGGTCCAGTCCCCTGCATGCCTTGACCCTGGTACTGCATACCAGGCCCAGGTCTACCTCGTCCTGCTGGTCCCAAAGCCCCGTTCATCACTTGTCCCGGCTGACCCATGACCCCATGGCCCTGCCCGCTGTTCAACATAGCCTGATTGAAGCCTAAGCCTCCGTTTCCTTGTCCTGCCACACCTTTCTGGACCTGCTGAGACTGGTGATTGGTGGCCCCTGGACCCAACGGGCTTTTCCCAAGCACAGCGCCCAGTTGGCTTCCCACCATGCCTCCCTGTTGGGAGTTGGCAGCATTGAGACCACCCCCCAAGATGGAGGAGCTCCCTGGTCGCAGAAGTTCAGACAGCTGCTTGTGTTTCGCAGCTGCGTCAGGAACGATGGAGTCGAGACCTGGTCCGCCTCCACCGGGACCGCCGTTTGACGACATCCCCATTCCCAAGTCTCCGTTGGGAATGAGCTCATCTGGGAGATCGTTTTCCAGGTCAAACAGGGAAACGAGATCTGAAATAGAGAGAGCAGAATGAATGAGGCATGTGTCCCTGGTTCACCTCCTTTAAGCATTAAACAGAAATTTTGAACAACAAAGAAACTGTTGGAGAATTACATTTTTTTTTTCACTGTGATTTTAATAGGACCTCTCAAGTCTTAAAAAAATCCTTAAAAAAGCATTAACTTTGGAAACAGAAAATGAATGGAGCATTTACACAGGTCAGAGTCCAAATTGCACTTCAATGACAAAGGTCCCCACGTGTGTGTATGTGTGTGTGTGTGTGTGTGTGTGTGTGTGTGTAGGTGTGCTTCTGTGTGTAATCAAAACAGCCACACCCCTACACACGCTTTACTCCAAGTGCCAAGATATCTGGATTACAGAGGTTAGATTACAGAGACGTGGCTGAGTTTGAATGAAATTATTGCCCTGCTGAAGGACCTTACACTGGTTAAGTGTGTGTCTGTGGGACACACTTCAGGCCATCGTCACTTAAAGTTTAACCCGTGCAAAACTTCAGGTGATGGCTAGAGACTTCCATGAGCAAAGACACGGCAAGATGACTACCAAGTCACTACTGTATGTTCTACTGCAGACAGCTCTAGCCTGTTTATTGTATGTCTTGTCAAACAACTTTGGACAGTGATTGAATAGATCTCTATGTCTTATTGTCTGCAGAGGTTCCACGCTAAAAATGAAGTAATAAAATAGATTGAAATATGAATATATATTTTAAATAATGAAGATAGATTATGTTATTGGATCAGATCAATATCAGTATCAACCAAAACTCAAGTCTTCAAAATCAGTACCACATCAGAAGTGAAATTTGTATGAGGACACCCCCAGTCAAACTCACAGAAGAGGCTGCTCCAGGTTCGCTGTAGAAAACAGAGAACTTTGAAGAGAAGCATTTCTGAGTATGGACCCTACTTCTGTTCGTTTACTCTTTTTATGGAGCATTTAAGTCAGTGGTGTTTTTATGACCATTATTCCATCCACACGAACAACTGTACCTGAAACACTAAGCCTCTTCTTCCAGATATTAATAACCTATATGACCTGTTAGGTTTAACCTGAAAGGTTTCCTCCAACTTCCTGATAGGCGAAGGAATGGGATTTGCAGAATATGAGATTTTGTGTTCATTTGCCCTTATAAGCGTGGAAGAGACCTTTAAAAAGAAAATGAACAGACCTTATAAATGATTTCCATTTTGCATGTGTATGTTGATTCTAAAATGATCTGCCTCAATGTAGACAGTGTAGTGTGGCGTACCTAACACCAAGATACCATACCGCAAAAACAAAAAACCCTGTAAGGCACTGAGTTCTTTCATCCCAACTTTTATGTTCAGCAGTATTTCTGTCAAACCTCTAATATGACACTTTATAACAGGAGCTGTGATGATTTCAAGATGTGCCAATTAGCAGCACACTCCACTTATAAAGCTGGGTGTGCAGTCATTTGCTGCACAGTGTTTATGAAAACCACATCCAATCAGAGAGGGAGAAAATGAACGCAACTTCAAAATCTGAGAGTGAAAGACAACTTGTTTATTCTGACAGACGCTGAGACATGAATGAATGAGCACACATTTATGATTGAAAAGATCCTGTAAATGTATGAGATATGAAGGCTAGGAACGTGGGTTGAGGGGTGGGTTGATTTATAACCAAGAAGTGTGACATGATTAAGTAGATCCAAAGTGTGGTTTACATAAGGCAGGGAAATACAGCAATAAAAATGACCAATGAGTAATCATCAAAATATATTTGATTGTGCCTTAAGTTACTACAATAACTTAAGAGAGAAGAACGATCTTTTTTACCAATCTAATGTAATGGTCTAATTTTCTGAGATACTAAAATTTGGGTTTTCATCATCTGCAAGCCATAATCAGAAACATTTCAAGCAATAAAGGCTTGAAATAATTCACTCAATGTAAAATGAGTCCATATAATATCTGGGTTTCACTTTCTGAAATAAGTGAGCAAAAATATTAAGCTTTCCATGAGTGTCATTTTTAAAATGTACTTGCAAATATGCAAATAGAATCCCCTGTTTTTTTTTTCTTTTTCAACAAAGATATTCCTTTCCCCCCTCAATTACAAGGTTTTCTTATTTAGTACAAAAATGAAAAAAAAAGAAAGCACCCTCTTCAATAGAGTTGGTGATATCAAATATGCCACATGAAACAAAAGCCTCCTCTGCCATAAAAGTTCTTTATTGTTCCATGTATTTATCGAATGGAGTTACAGAACCTAAAAATAATCGAACGATAAATAAAAAAGTGAATTGAAAATCGCAAAAAATGGCGATATCGTAGAATTAGGGCTGAACGACATGGACAAAATTTCATATCTCAATATTAATGCCAGATATCTAGACATCGATACGATACAATATGACTCTGGGATTAGAGAAAACTAGGTATTTTTCAGGAAAATAAAAGCATCATAATATAACAGGATGTGGAAAGTGCAGTTAATTGATTAGAGCTCACTGTCAGTCATCAACATGAACAGAAATTCACTAAGAATCATGTGACTGTCTGAGCTTTACATGCAGGCTGAGTTGGTGAAAATCTATATCAATATCTATGACATCATCGATAATGGGATATAAATATCTTGAATTTTCTTATATTATTAATGATATATTTTTCAGCCCTGAGTAGAATCGCAATATTGATCAGCATCCAACAAACTGGTTGTAGCATCAAATTGGGAGGAAAAATCATCATCCTGGCTCAATCACCTACAGGGTTTTGTGCCAATAAAACAGTGTCAAAATAGCTTTTATAAAAAATTTAACCTTTATATTTTTCATATCAAGGCAAAAATGTATGAATCATGCTATTGTAAATATTTCTGTTTCGAAGGTATGAAGTTGTATTTAACACCTTTTCAAGAAATACTATACTCAGTAACTGGGTTTGACCATTCCTGATGCTATGATTGGCTGAATGATGCATCAATGACAATGCAATTTCCCAAAGTTTCTAACTGTAATAGGTGCAACTGTTCTCTGATTCACCATTATTGGAAAACCAAACCCAAGTCTTTTCCCACTTTTGCATCATTTTCACACCCATGTGACGTAGCTGATGATTGCTCACACGAGGGTTGGTGATCCTACACTCAGACACGCCAGACAGAGGGAGAGCAGAGCTTGTTTGGTGAGCTCTGGGATTGGGAAGCCGCTGCCTGTGTCTTCCCTCTGGTGACGACGCCCACTCGGCTGGATGAATGAAAACAAGCCTGACACAAGCCCGTGGCCTCAGGTGTGAAGACACAGCGACACGAGACAAGAGCGCCGTAAAAAACTGTCGCACATTAATGTAAACACTGAAAACGGACTGCTAATGCGGGGCTGTGAGTGACAGTGAAAGTGACAGGAGGAAGGGAGATTCTTACACCAGGTTTGTGAAAAATCATGTGCTTCTGTTAATAAAAATACCTCATTAAATTAGCAAATATATGTTCCACACTTTGATTCGGTGTCAGGACGGGTAAATTTAGGAAGGCAAAGGCAAAAAGAGAAGGAGGAGGAGGGCTGCGAGCTACAGGTCCCTCACAGATTGCCTCAGTTTTTTTTTTCTCAGAATCGGGGCTTTTTCAGGAGAAGAAAAAAGACGAGGATTATCCTCCCATCTTCAGTCTGGCACTTAAAATCTCCTCAGTGAGCTAAAACCTTGAGCTGCAAACTGGACTTCAAAGAGAGCAGGTCTACAAGAGACACTGTGCAAAGTCTCACTAAATACACGCGTTTGTGTGTGTGTGTCAACTGTGACAGAGAGTGCTCCTGGCAGCAGTGGGGGAGGAGTCCCACTGTCGGGCTTCTTTATTGCCCGGCGAAAGCTCCTGTCACCCCTCTGAGAGGATGAGCTCCCCTGGCTGAGGACCCGCCGACCATCAGCTCGCTGGGATAATACAGGCTGGAGCAAGAAACTTAAAAAGCCTGAGCCGTCTTTGAGAAGGCAGACAGATGTTATCGATCTCCACGATGATTCAAAACGGAGCAACCGCACCAATCTGTACACACTCCTGAGACAATGAAAGTCAACAGGAGGCTGCGGTGGTGCACCCAAAATTTAACGACAGACTAGATAAGATGGCTTCAGCATTTTTCATCTGGAGGAAAATCTCTTTGAGTCAAAATGACGTATTCTTCTAGCAAAGTAAGAGAAAGATTACTGGACTAAATAAGATCATTTCAATGCAAGAAAGAAATAATGGAACCTGATTTTAAGACACTGTCCTGTGTTTTTACTTTGATTTTCATTTCTTACTTCTCCATCTCTTGTCAAATGATGTGAACCCAAACGCCCACTAGATCTTCCTGGATGCATTACTGCGCTCCACAATAACTTCAGTTCTAATCACACAGACAATTAGAAAAGACTCTGGATACTTTCTTTTCAGATTTTCATTATGTTTTCCTCAAGTTTTTTATCACTGAGTCCCTGACAGAGCATCACGGTGCATTGAAATGGTGGAAGTTTGAAGATGTTGTAAGTAGGCCTGCACAATATGTTGTTTCAGCATCGTAATCACAATATGCACATGGGCAATATTCATACGACAGGGTTCCCAATGAGTTTATGTAGCCTGTCTGTGCTAGGGATGAATGATTTGCAAAAATAATCCAATTGCGATTGATTTTTCCTTTTATTGGAATTGCAGGTTATTGTGCAATTATTTTTAGGTTCCTCATTTTATGTGTAGTGTGACAAGCACAAGGAATGATAAAAAAAACCAGCAATAAATCTCTGTAATACATGGCTATTTTCATTCATATGGGGAATTTGCTATCACTTATTGAAGGGAATGGTTTTTTTTTGTTCATCTCATTTTGAAAAGAGAAATATACCAGTACATGAGAGAAAAGAAGAAGAATTTCTGTAAAACAAAAAACAAAGCATAACTGATTTTGCCCGGTTTAATAACTTACACTCACATTTTTTGCTGCTTTTGAACCATTTCTTGCTACTTTCTGGCAAATTTCTACATTTTCTCTGAATTTGCAATGCTTTTACAAATTTTTGCTACTTTTTGACCACTTATTCCACCTTCAATTTACTGTTATTGCTACTTCTTGCTGATTTTGCCACTTTTCACCACTTAGATTGTTACTTTTGCAAATGTATTTTTAAACAACTTTGGTCTTTGGTTCAGCAGGTTTGAGTAACACTGTAATACAGTAAAAAACATGAACTGCAAAAAACTGTATCTACTATTTCAACACATTTGAGGTTGAAGAAATAGTGCACTGTCTGCTATTAGAACAATGCGGCAGGCTATTTATAATTTAAAAGAATTTGCAATTAATTGCCCATCGTACTGTTAGTAGGGATAAGAGACTGATTATCAGCCTGGGCTAATTATCTGCTCTGATATTGGTATTCTGATGCACATCTGCCTTTTTTTGGTCAGTAATCGGCCAATGACAGATCGTTTATAACTTGGTAATTTTGACTCTCATTGAGACGTCTGTGTGCAATGAATCAATTTGGTCCTGCTCGACCCAATCGGACAGCTAAGAAATAGCATTTAGAAAAAACCTATTTTGATGCCGCTGATCATATCATTTCAAGTTGTAGATTACAATCAGGCATATATCTAGAGATGAGATTTTTTCAGGATCACTTAGGAAGTCCTCACAGTCCCTGGAATAAAAATGTGCTGAAAGGCATTTAAAAAAAGGGAAGTGTTGGAGTTTTATCATTCAAAATTTTGATGTCAGTATTTTCACTTATGTTGCAAATGAATATCAGGTCCAAATATGGGTTATCAGCCCTCTATGGCTACTAATAATCAGTGTCGATATCGGCCCTAAAAAAAAAAGAAGGTATATCTCTAGTAGGGATTGGTACCGAATTACAGATTTGATTAATTGGTAATGATCAACTCAGTGGTACTGACTATTGATAAATATGAAATTAAATGATACCATGTTTCAGTCCCTGAATGCATCCTTGTGATTGTGAGGGAGTGGACATGGGCATGGAGTGCATAGAGCAGATTTTTAATTCGTGCATTATTAAGAAAAAAAAAGCAAATTTGTTAATTTATTAAGTTGTGATTAATTTTAGTTAAGGGTTTTCATGTTGAAGAAATTTGTGAAACAACTGAAATGTTACAGTACAAACAGTTAAATGTTGTTTTGATTTGTCTAAGTTTATATATTGAGTAAAAAATGTTAAATTAAAATAATTTTGAGATTTTATTATCAAACAGATTATCATTTATTACAACATAAAAACACACACTAGTACCAAACATTGGTACAGTTGAGTACTGATACCAATTCCTAGGTACCAAGCACCGGTATAGCATCAGTTCAAATGTGAGAGGTGCACAATCTCTAACTGTTGGTGCATCTCAGTGCATTCATAACAGTATAAATCCTGGTAAAAACATACCCATAAGTTTGAAGAAGTTGTAAGTTGAAGTTGCAATGCCATGACAAGAAGAGAAAGTCTACAAACATATGTGACTCATAATTTCCTTCATAACTTTAACTTCTCAAGCAGTATGTTGAATGTTGAAGGGCTTGAACCCTGGAAGTGAAAGGATGACACAGTGAAGTTATCTTCCTATCAGTCACAACATTGGTTCAAGTGCGTGTGATGTAAAAGTCTGCACCGTCCAAGTCACAGAGCCACACAGCAGATCAGGGATACAGGAGCAGCATCACACACACTGTCTCATGATTTCAGGCTTAAAAACATCTGATCTGTCAACTCAGCCTCCCAGATGTGAAGATGGGTAAGCTACTCTCTCTTTAAATCGTGAGAATGCACCTTTAACACTCTTGCGGGTGTAATGAAACAGACTGACAGGGACTTGATGTTCAGTTTCCTTATGATATATCAGCACAGCACCGTGGAGCTGGGTTTACTTTTCTAAAGGTCAGAGATCTCAAAAAAAAAAAAAACTCTGCAAGTTATTACAAAGTTAAAACCCTTTAGTGGGTTTAATGAAGCTGTTCTCTTCTTACCTGGGCCATCCGATCCAGAGAGAGGTGAATTCAGTTTGGGTCGCTTTGCAGTGGGGGGTCCGACATCCAGCAGATTGTCAGCCATCCTGCTCGACTCTTCTTCTTCTTCTTTTTTTTTGAATGGATGATGTTGCAAAAAAAAACAACCGCAAGCTCCTTTCAAGTTGTGAGCTTCGGTTTCCTTTCAACCTGTCACTTTTTTTCTTCCCTTACTCGCAAAGCAGCAAATTAAGTGTTTTTTTTTTTTCCTTGACTGGCAGACTGGGGAAATGTTGCCTGGTGTTAGAGGCTCAAAAAAAAGGCAACAGCGCCACGCTCCGCCACCGAAGATCACCCCATGATAATCCAACACCCAACACCCACATAATTATCCCCAATAATTACGTCCAAAAATTATTTCACTTCGAGAAAAATAAATAAAAAATCATTCATAAAATATTACACAAAGCGTACGCTGAACCATTTCTCCACAGATCGCCGGTTTCATGTATGTACAGAATCATTTTTTTCTCAGGCAAAAGGAGCTGCCATAAAATCTTTCTCCAGCTTAAATAAAAAGAGAAAAATTCAAAAAATATTTTCTATGAGGTGAATATTTTTTCTGGTCGCTGTCTCCCGGTAAATACAGTGTCTCGGGACGGAGATACGGCGAGAAGCGGCGCTCTCTAAAAGGGAAATCAAATATACAGTGGGCTCTCGAGACGATAAAAAGCCATGTTTCCATCACATGTCGGCATTAAATCTCTTCCGAAGGACTTACACTTCGATTTTCGGCACGAAAAAAGCCCTTTGGGTCTGGTCTGGGTAGCTCCGGTCGGTTTTTAAAATTAATGCTTCCCCTGAAATCCCGATTCTGAGCCGCGTCAAGATGGCGGCTGTTGATTCCTCCGATACAAAAAAAAAGTTTTTTTTTTTCTTCTCAGCTCGACTGAGGGGGAGGAGGGGAAGGTGTCGCGCTATGACGCCTTGACGCAAACCTGCGTCATGTGGACGTACGTTTAATTGCCTCTAGGGGAGGAATAACCCAAAAACTACAGATTACCACAGTAACCTGCTTCTAATTCACAAACTTAAACCAAACACGAGGACAACAAAATAAATAAATAAATAAATTCGAAAATCTATAATTAACTTAGTATTTGGAAATAAGGGGATGTAATGTCATTCAGGTACATTTTGCTATTTTACTCCAATAAGGTTCATTGCTTTTGGATAAAATCATCTTTGGTAAAGTTTTTACATTTAGCAACATACCCAGAAAAACACTGTTACACTAAAAAATTAAAGCAAATTTATTGACCTCAGTCTACTGTCTGCAAAAAAAAGGTACAACACAATATTGGAAGGACAGCAACAGACCCAGTATCACTCATTGGTTAAAGCAAATGATTTCAATGTTCCCATTAAAAAAATAACTTACACATAGAAAGCCAAACAGCATGTATTTGTGCAAATCTAGAGTGCTTTCTACGGTTTTGTTAAAAACAAGCCAAACATTGTGTTCCCAACATCCGTGCAATGATGCAAACTTTTATTTTTTATGTTTTACTGTATGCAACTAACACTGATTGCATTTTTTAAATAGAGCCTTGTTTAATTTAGAGAAACGTTTTTCATTCTTTATTTTATTTCTTTATTTTTCTTTTCCGTCCTTCTAATTTAATCCATTTTGTCTAGATGTTATTCTGTTGTTAACCCATTTGTTAAACCTCAACGTGCGGCCATGTAACCATGAAAGTGAGATGTGACTGATGATAAAGCTGCATTTTGTGGGTATAAACCTCAATAAAAAAAATGTGGCAAAAAAAAAAGATTTTAAAATTACTTCCACATTACACACATCTTAAAAAGTAACCCATCCATATCTTTAAATATAAAATGAAGCAAATTCTGCAACTCAACTGCTCTGTTTGTATTCTACCAAAAGTGTTGCAAGCTATCACTACTTCTGATGCTATGTGGAAAAAAAGGCATCACAAAGAAGTATCCTCACTAAAGTCAAATAAGTGCAAATCCCACTAATAAAAGCAAATGCTAGGCATAATCGTCTACTGTTTGAGCTCAATAACACAGACTAAACAAAACCCAACATACACAAGTATTGTTATGTAATTTAGGACAGAAAAACATTTGGCAAAATTCATCAATTCCACCTTCTTATCTTTTTGCACATTCAATTTTTCAAACACATGAATTTTTACACATTTGAGTAGTTTCCAAAATACTCTGCCTGGCCAAATGAGAAGTCACCACCTGGATTTAACCAAGGAAATAGGCACAAGCTTCCTCCTGGATAATTACTGCATGGGTGATAGATGATTATCTTTCAGCTGGTAACAAGTTATTTAGCCACAGCTGATTCAGTGAGTAAGGATGATGGGGAACCATCGTCTTGAGCACATCAGGGTAAGAAGAGAGGCAGGTGAAGTGATGCTCCCATCATGCCTAGTGCCTACTGTACAAGCCTGTGGGGGCAGTGTTATGATCTGTGGTTGCTGCAGTTGCTCAGGTCTAGGTTCAGCAACATTTGAATGAGTTCAGCTGACAACCTGAATTCCACCAATGGATTTTTTCTTCCCTAATGGCACGTGCATATTCCAAGATGACAATGCCAGGATTCATGGGGCTCAAACAGTGTAAGAGTGGTTCAGGGAGCATGAGACATCTTTTTCACTCATGGATTGGCCACCAAAGAGTCCAGACCTTAACCCCATAGAGAATCTTTGGGATGTTCTGGAGAAAACTTTGTGCAGCGGTCAGACTCTACCATCATAAATACAAGATCTTGGTGAAAAATTGATGCAACACTGGATGGAAATATATCTTTTGACATTGCAGAAGCTTACTAAAACAGTGAATGTGCAGTGTAATCAAAGCTAAAGGCAGTCCGGTGAAATATTAGTGTGACCTTTTTTTGGTGGTGACCTTTTCTTTGGCTGGACAGTGTATAATGCACCTAATCAATTCCCTAATTAATCAAGAGGATGATCAGATATAGAACAGGCTATAAATTGAACCAGACAACATTTCCCAGCATCTGACTTTTATTTAACTTTAACCTTCATTTGCAGATCTAAGAGCCAGCTATGTACAAAACATTTCCAAAAAGTCACACTTCATTGAAAAATATAGTTAAGCTACCGAAAGACTGCCCACTCAGTATTCATGAGGCCAGTTTAATGTACGAAAAAAAGAAACACCTACAGTAAGTGTCTATCATGACTGAAATCTTACCATCTTAGTGTGTCATAGTTTTTGAGATGATAAAATTAGTGTGTATGTCCTCACATTCCTGATAGAGAAGAGCATCCCTTTGACAAAAACACACAACCTCACAATTCTTTCTTTTTTTTTTTTTACAAAAGCTTGAACCTTTTAACACACATGCAGGAAAAAAGAAAAACACTTATGTATTATTCCAACTTTAACATATCCCCAATTTTAAGACCATTTGACTCTTTTGAACATGCGCTTATATAAATAATAGAAAATGCTTAAATACTACACAATAAAAAAGCAAACTGTACAAAAAAGCAGGTGTCATGTGCAAATGTGTTGTAACAGTGAATCAGTTGATGATCATTCTTCCACAACAAAACCTGCAAATTAAAGGGGAGATATCTCACAGAGATGGCAATGACACTCTTTGGCATCAGTTTTTTCAGTTTTCCCATTCGGCTGGTTGACGACGTCTCATCTTAATGAATAAAAACAAACCATTATTTCATGTTTGAGGGAAACACAAAAGTTTAAAGTTACAGTTGCAATCAAAAATTCCGAGCTCAGAAATATGATTCTTAAAAGGTAAAATATTTGAAAAAGAAAAACAGAGCCCATATTTCTTCACCTAACACTTAAGAATCATGAATCTACAAGCTCTTTAACTTGTCATATAAGAACAATCAATACTCTAAATGTCCCTTTATTGAAGTTGAAAACAGAAATATGACGTTTATACAAGGGTTGTGTGCTCATAAGCATAAAGAAGCTGATTTTCCCTTTTTATACCAATGACAATAGACTCTTATTATTGCATTAAAACAACTTATTGCCTCATAACAACACAGACAGAACATAAGTGACGGCTGAATGAGAAGCAATCCAAATACTGCAATAAGGCCAATTAATGTGACAAGTAATTATACGTTTTAAGAAAAGGCACTGCTAAAAAGTCACAAACCCTTAAAAACTCGAAAGTTAAATGTGTTTTAGCATTTAAGAAAAAGTTTCATTTGTTTTTGAGAGATATTTAACTTCTTAAGAAATGAAGGCAACTCAAAAAAGATGAGGAAAATCAAGCTGAGGTAAAAGGCACAAGCTCACAATCACTGAAAAACAAGCAAACCAGCTCTCTGATTACAAAAGACTAGCTTTTTACATTAAAACACAGTGTTTTCTGATATATTACTAAACACAGCTATTCTTTTATTGGTCATTTATAAGCATATGTTTTAGGTGCTGTTTGGGATCTTAGGTGTAATAAGCCACAGAGCAGATTTGGTGGTAACATTTTTGCCTTTGAGCACACAATCCTTTTATATGTAAAAAGTGAGAGAGAGAAAAGGAGCTACAGTGGCCCTGGAGGCCTATCAGAATAAATATTTCAAAAAGTGCAAATTAAATTTCTCAGAACAAAAATATATTTCACAGATCATCAAAAAAATTCACTGATCACAAAATATATTTAACAACATTTATTATATGTATTTATTTCATTTATTATTCTTTTATTTACTTACACTCATCATATTTAGCAAAATAAATTACATGGATTGCAAAATAATTTTCAAGGGTTATTCGAAATTTCTCTTATTTTGCAATCAGTGAAATTTATTTTGTGATAAATGGAGTTTATTTTGCGTTCCGTGAAATACATTTTGCTGTCAGTGAAATTTACTTTGTGATCAGCGAAATTTACTTTGTGATCTGTGAAGTTTATACTCCAGTTATTGAAATGTATCTTTGTTCTGAGAAATTAATTTTGCGCTTTCTGAAATATTTATCCCCATTTGGCCTTCAGGGCCACCATAAAAACAGCAGGAGGTGTGTACAATTTAGTCAGTCCTTAAAAGTAGGACTCAAGAGCAGGTTATTCAAAAAAGGAAGAGTAAAAAAGCTTAAAACAGAAATGTGGAACACATTTGGTGCGCCACCTTTGCATTTACAGTGCAATTACATTAAGTTCATGCCATTGAAAAAAGCAGTTAGTGCGTTCAGCTGTCTTTCAAATCATAGAAAGTATGATAGGGCACTTTACATGAACAGTTCAAGTTTTCTGTGACAATAAATACAGTAAAACACATTAAGTCTGTGAAATTCCACTTTGATTATCCATGTCTTTGAATCACTATAAACTAACACACAGTGTAACCCAATGCAGACGTAAGCTGTTGATCTCCCTACTTGATCTAAAGTCACAGCTAAAGACACTCTTCAGGTACAGCAGTGTCTTTGAGGAATCACTGAAATACTCGCTAACACTAATCACAGCTTATTTTCCTACAAGGCCCCAGATCGTGTGGGACAAACACTACCAGGAGTTAGCCTCATCTGTAGGTGCTGCTGTTGTTCGCCTGCTGTTTGTTTGGAGCTGAGACCACCATGTCTCAGTGCTGAAGCAATACTAAGATATAAACTGAGGCCAGAGACAAAGCTGCCACATCAGCAAAACACTTTTTTTCAACTGCGTTCCTCAACTGTTTGTCATCTTGCAGTTGCACCAAATCATTCTACCACCTCACAAGCACATCTCCCCACCAAAACCCTGCATTATTTTCACAGACATGTTCAAACACACACTGTACACATGCAAATACACTCACATGTCATGCAGTTTGGCCTCGTATGCCCTTGGACCATATCACCATAAAGTTATCAAGCTCTGATGCATTCAAGCTCAGATTTTGCTCTTGAAGTCTTCTTCACTCTGATCCTCTGAATGTTTAGTTTAAGGTCAGCTTGCTGAGAGCTTCTTTGATAAAAGGCAAAATATCATAGCAAAACATACTTTACTAAGTAAAATCGTAACAAAAGCGAAGCAGTTTTTTTCAAAAAAGATTGCTTATTTACACTTTCCCTTTATGTTGATCCATTTTTACTTAAAAAGGCTTAGTGTACATATTTTCTATCCTAAAGGCACTTAAAAGACATATGAAAGAAATTATTTGAGATTAAAGGTGGACTGATAATCCAGGGACATGATGTGATCCATAACAGGCAAAAGAAGAATAAAAGCCAGTCATTACATCCTCCCTTATCTTTGCACTCCACAAAAACTGAAATCTAAGCAAGTGTTCATCATCTTTTCGTGAAAACTATCTCTTTAGACTTAATAAGAGCCACATTTACCAGACCAGTCCAGATAAATGTCTTGTTGCAAGTTTTTTAAAGACAAAAAGGATTTCTGAATTGCTTGTAACAAGGGAAAAAAAATGCCAATTTTTTGCTCATGACAAGCAATTCAGAGTAGGATTGGCATTTATATGATCGTGATTTGTGATCGTGATAAGTTTCAGATCTACTACAGTGATCAGCTGTGAGCATATTTAATCAATCAAACATGGCAAGAAATGTGTGTGATAAAAGCCAATCAGAGTCGACCTTTTCCTGCTCCACTTCGGTTTATAAGTTGCTAGAGAAGTAAACAGAATGACCAAATGTGGAACTTTTCTGCTGAGGTGTTTTTTTTTTTTCCTAATCCCAAACTGTGCCCCCCCTACAGGAGCCTACTCTAGTATCTGTTTTTTTTCCCCCTCTTCCTCCCTCTTGTTTATCCTTTTTCTCATCTAACAAAAACAAGGCGCTGCGCACACTGGCTGACACAACAGTTCTTCCGCTGTTGCCCTGTCCTCCCCATGTTATATGTCACTGTCTTTTTATGTTTCTCGGACGGGTTGAAACCAAAATGTAATTTTGTTGCTCTGAAACGTGCAAAAATAAAGCGTCTTGAATCTTAGAATGAGACAATCTTGTTGTCTTTTGCTGTTTCATTTGATATTTCTGCAACCAGCAACTGAACTTAATTCAGTACCATACCTTGTTACCATAAATGAGGAGGGCATGCAGTGGACATGAGAGCCTGCTGTGCATGGATGGATCACACGGGTGGCACAAGCTGTCGAAGCTGACCTATCATGCTGGTGTGGACTGGCTGCCTACATTAAACGGTGAGGATCAGCTTTCTGTGCTCTACAGCGTTGACTGGCTGCCTGCGCACTACAGTGTAGACCAGCAACCCTTCATGCTTCATGTAAATGATATAATCAAACACATGAGATTGTTTAAAAATATCCAAAAAATGTTTAAAAATGTTTTACTAATCTCTGGTTCCTTTAGTTTTCATTAGAGATGCTTAAAAAACTGGCTGTTTAAAAGTAAAATAAGAAATTATGATAATAATCAAGATCAAATGATATGATAAAATACATCGTGATTATTATTTTTTTTACTATATCACCCACTTCTAATTCAGACAAATCATATAAGACATGTTTTTGGAGCTTTTGGTGAATTGTGGCTCATATCAAGACTTAAAAAAAATTCTGACTAAAAATAAGACATTGACACTTGCTTAGTTCTTAGTTTCTGCTGTGTTTCTTACTGTGTCTGACACCAACCAAGCAAATTCACCACAAAAACAACCTGCAGCCGAGGTCGACCCGGGGTTGGACCAAATGTAGGATCATTCAGCAAATGCCAACTGGCAGGAATAAGTGCTTAAAGGGTACAGGATTTATGACGAAAGCGCCCTTGGTACAAAATCCCTAAAGTTTCGTGAACTCTCCAACATAAATGTCATAATCCTCACATTGGTCCTTCTTGGCTTCTTTCAGGGAATTTATTGCAGAATCTTGATGTCTCTCTTGTGGATCTGAGGATGAGATAATGAGCTTTGCAGAAGCAGGAGGTCTTTCTCTGTTGAAAGCAGGTATAGATGGCGTGCCGCTGTGAGACAGAGACCGCCTGGCATTCGAGGTATCTGAGGAGTGTCGTCTTTCACAGCGAACCATTTCCTTCACCTGGCTGAGTCCGGTGGCAGGTGAGGAACCAGCACTCGCACTGGGTACTAAAGTGTTAGTGCTGCTTGCATTCGCGTTGGTTGCAGGCACCATGCTCGCGATTTCATCAGTTGGGGAGCGACCTATGCTGCCATCCACCTGGGCGCGGATCTCAGGTGAGACTGAGAGTTGGTACTGAGGCACCGGCCCACTGTCACTGCTCTTAGGGTAGAGGAAGGTCTTCATCTGACCTTTGCCTTTGACATTAACTGTTCCTCGGTAATCAAACTCATAATCCATACCACTGAGCACGCAGTAACTCTCCTCGCTGACCTGGACTCTGCACTCTACACCCGTAGTATCCATGCGGCTGGCGATGTTTACAGTGTCGCCCCAAATGTCGTAGAGAAGCTTAGTGGTGCCGATGACTCCTGCTGTGAGAGGCCCGTGGTTGAACCCGATACGCAGCTTGAAGCCGAACCCCAGCATGTTCTTGTTGAAGTCGTCCACCACGCGCATCATTTCCAGGGCGAATTCAAAAAGAGCACGGAGATGAGCGTGAGGATGCGCCGCGTCCGCACACTGCTGTGCGTTGAGTCCCGCTGCTGCCATGTACGTGGCACCGATGGTTTTGATCTTCTCTATATTGGAGAAAGCAGGTTTCCGTAACAGCTCGTCGAAATCTCCAATCAGCTCGTTGAGAACACGGTAGCACTCTTTACCTCCCTCGTAGCTTTCCTCGTAGAACTCACTGAAGTTTACGATGCTGGCAAATATCACGCCCACATTATCGTGGTTCTTGGAGTAACTCTGCGTCACCTTCAGCTGCTCGGCCACATGGATGGGGATGATGTTGCGGAGCAGCCAGTCGGCCTGGTCCCTCATGTTTTGGATCTTGATGCGATGTTGATCAGCCTCCACGTTGCCGTGGTAGTGTAGGCGGTAACTGACCTCAAATTCACGGTTAAGGAACCAGACCAGGAGTAGGAGCAGGAAAAAGGCCACACAGGCTTCAGGGGCCAGCAGGTCCTGTGGGCTGACCTGTGGGTCCAAGTCTGTCAGACCCTCAGATATGATGAGGGAGTCGTTGCTGCTGCTGCTGTTATTGCTTTGGTTTGCTGACCTGGTGGAGAGTACGAGAGAGAAATGACAGCAAACAGGTTAACAGAAAAGTGAGCTGGAAAAGTTTATGCTTTCACTGTTTATTTTCTGGTTTAGAGGAACAACAACAAAACAGGAACACTGAACTCCAGTCCTTAATGCAGTACAAAAAGCCAGATATCTGGGTCACATTATCAGAAATGATTTGTTCGATGATGATGATGAGGATGATGATGTTCGGTGTCAGTGCTACAAATTTATGCACATGCTAATATGCGGGCTGACAAATTTCAGATGTGTAAATATAATTTTAAAACTAAGCTTCTTAGAGCCTACTGTACTCCTCTGTACATCCCTCATTTTTATCCAATAAATTTCACTTTTTATTTCATAATTTGGACTTTTCCTCATTATTTTGAATTTCAATCTCATTTTCTACCTTTTTACCTTAAATTTTTACCTTTATCTGATAACTTTGACTCTTTCTCTCAAAATTTTGAGTTTTCATTTCATAATTTCTAATTTAATATCTCATAATTTTTACTTTTTAAATCATGATTTTTGCCTTTTATCTTATAATTTCTGCCTTAATATCTCATACGTTTGACTTTTTTCTCACAATTTGCACTTTTAATCCCAAATTTTTGACTCTTTCTCTCAATAGTTAACTTAAATCCTTGAAGCCACTGACAGAAATGAGGAGAAGCCAAAATGTCTGCTACATGGTCACATCCTGTTTGCCAAGATTATGAAACCCAATAAGCTTAAAAGACGCTTTGAGACAAAGAATTTGAACAAACCAAGATTATCATTATTTTTTTTTTAAAAAAGGAATTTGCCTGGAAAAGTGGTCAATGTACTTCAAGAAAAGTTTACATCAAAATTTTATGTACAAATATATGAGCTGATTAAATGCTTCAGAAAAAGAAATAATATGTCACGACACAGTTCTTAATTTATTACTTGAAACATTGGTACAAGTGTCTCTTTTGTTTCAGTGACTGACAATCTAGGAGTTGTTATTTCATTCATTGTTTTTGTATGTTTTTATGTACATGTATATGTGGACCTATGGGTCTAAAATAAATAAATAAATAAATACAAAACATATAACTTACCAGAAAAACAGACCTTTAGCAACTCTGGAAGAGATGAACCAGTCATTAACACATGCAAAAAATCCAGCTGTGCTACAAGTTTATACACAGGTTTATTTTTGAGATTATCAAAGACAAATTCAGCAGCATCAAGTCATGTCAAATATCATTTATCAAAATTCACACAAATTCACACTTTCAAGGATTCTGATCAAGACATTCTGCTTTTCCTTTCAATATTATATTATGTGTTTCTCTGTACCTGCAGGGGGAGCTGAAGAGCAAGGCAAGCAATGTGACTCCCACCAATGTCGCCAGTGATGAGCGGATCCAGTGGCTGAGTTGGCAAAAGTTACAGTATTGGATGATGGCGATGATGACAGCGCAGCAGAGGAACATGGTGAACTAAGAAAAACAGAAAACAGACCTGTATGTCAAAAGAGACACTGTCAGGAAGAACTAGTGGTATATTGTAGTGAATACTATTAAATCAAAGTGAGACAATTTGTGAGATAGTGAGATAATTTACATTTAAAATAAGGACAGAAGTACAAACTTGATTCAGACATTGCTGCAAGTGACTTAAACCTACAGCACTAGATGAATAATATATTGTACCTGGATGGAGAAATGCATGTCACAGGTGAGATGAGCGTAGACGGCCACAGTAGGCAGTGACACAAGGACGGCTCCAATAATGTGACGCATGATCCAGCCAGAGATGACTCTCATCAGCAACCGAGTGCAGCTCAACACACAGTCCAGGTAGAAAGCCATTCTGAGAAAGAGATCACAAATTATTCTCAACCAAAAAGGTATGTGTATGTGTTTGTGAATCACTATTGTAAAGTTGAAGATCAAATGAACTTTATTTCTATCAAAAAGAGTCAGAAATCTTAATCTCGATTTCCCCTTCCTATAACTAACTATAATCTAAATTTATATCCACTGGACATTTTGTCTCAATCCATGTTGTCTAAGGTTTTCTGTGCTTACTTGCGTTCTGTTTCCATTTCAAATATTCCAATGCTACATTTTAAACTGTAAAACACAATTTTACACATTTTTCATTCTAGTGTATTATTCTGTCAATATGACTTCAGATAACAAACTTTGTCTTAACCCTGTGGTGCATAGTGGTCACTACAGTGGACACCTGTTTAACACTTATTTACTCCTAAATTCAATGGTTCATGTGGTGAAATTCATATTAGTCTGTGTCAGGATATTTTTATTCTTCTTAGGGCCTGAAAAATGTTTTCAATTCTTTTTCCAAATATATATTTATATATATTTTTAAAAAGTTACAGACAAACATTTGAGGGTAAAACAGCGTAATAACTATAAATTAAAAGAGAGTTAAAATGTTTTGTGAGATTACAAGCACGGCAGTACAGCATCACTCTAACAAGCATTAAAAAATGATTATTCATGAAATTACCAAAAAAAAGAAAAGTCAAACTAAAAAAGTCATATTTACATTAAGTTCACACTGTTCTATGTTGAATGCTCAGTTACAAGTATTTGAAGAAAAAAATGGAAACTTTTTTTCATGCTTTAAGACAAATAAAAACACTCAAGGGGAAAAATCCTGACACTGACTTTCATAATTCATGCATCAGAGGGTTAATGTTGCCCAGAAAATAAGGTGACTACACACATGAATGTGCATAACTAAGACAGTTCGTAGTCCCTCACAAGGATAACTCCAGGATAACTTAACCGCTTCCAGGGACATTTAACCTTTTTTCTTATTTTCCATATGTTTCCAATGACTGGAAAATTGTTCAACTTTTTCCCAGATTTTCCAGGATGCGTGACAACCCTGTGTTTTTATATGTGGTACCTGTTGCACTAAATAAAACAGAGTTTGCTTGTAGAGAAGTTGCAAAGGTAGAAGCAATTTGGTGAAAGCCAAATGTGACAGAGCACCTGTTTATCTTAATTAGATAACAACAGAGCCTCAAATACAGGAGTTTTTACTGTTGTCATAGAATTGATTTCTGATCCTGACCTACACCTGAACATTTGGTGCACGTCTTCAGCTGGTCAAAAAAAGGCAAAATGTCCAAAACATAATCTAAAGCATCTCTCATGTGAAGTCAAGAGACAATGTTAATAAAGTAATGGAGCAAATTAAGACAATGATTCCCTGGCTCCATACACAGCATCATATCTTACCGTACAGCCACGAGAAGAGCCAGAGCCTCTAACGCAGCAGCCACACTGGTCAGAATGAGCGCCGGCCTGGGCAGACTCTGCTGAGCGACAAGCGGGCGAAGGAAACAGGCCAGTGAGAGAGCCAGAAACACCAACGAGCTCAGAAGCATGTCCAGGAAAGAACTGAAGGTCGGACTCGCAAAGGTCTGCACCGGTGCTTGGCTCTCAACCTGGAAAAGCAACGGAGAGGGAAGGAAAACAGTGAAGATGTGATCAATCAGGTAAATATTAACCAGAATATGAAAATAAAAATAGGAAAAAGATAAATAGTGGGATAAACTGCAAAATGAGCCAAAAGAATTACTGAAATAATGCCGTGGAATATTGTGTGCTGGGAGCCAGATGCTAGAATGTATTTTTCAAAAGTCTCAATATTCTAAGAAAAACAGGCACATATTACTCAACTATTATTCAGTGATTAAAGTGAATCTTTGCTAAAATCCATCCCAGTTTCTAAGATAATATGACCTATGATCAGGGGTGGAAGTAATTAATTACAAATTCTCAGATTACTGCAATTAAGTCGTTTTTTTTGGGTACTTATACTGTTATGAGTAGATTTTCAAGTCTGTACTTTCATTTGTACTTAAGGAATTATTATGCCATGTAATCTACTTTGTTACCTTTAAAATCATAGTTGAGTACTGAGTACAGTTCTCATCAATATCAAGACCTTTTATCGACATTTTTGTAGCCAGTAAGGTGATTTGATAGCAAACGAGCCAATGAAAACCAGGACGTACGGATGAAAAACAAAACAAAGAAAAATGTTCATGGATGTTAATGATTGATTGCTAGTTGAATTAAGTAAAAAATGTATTCATGGATATTCTATCAATAGTCGTGGCAGTAACTGCACCTCATCTAATTTTGTTTTTTGTCTGCCTGAGACCTTTGCTGAATAAGGAGATAAAAACTTAAAATGAGAAAAAGAAAGACAAAAAACAACCAATGAAAATGAGTGATTGACACTTGTTTTCTATCTTATCAGTTTTTAATGATTATTGATTGTTAGCGTTTTAACTATTGGTAAAGCAAAACACAAAATTCAGAGCCCTATGTCAGAGGTGACAGTGACATCCCCAGTTAAAAGAAACTAATGATCTGAGTAGTTTTTTTTTGACGAATCCTCTGTACTATTCACTTGAGTATTTTCTATTTTTTACTTGTGATTGAGTAATATTTTAGCAATGTAACAGTACTTGTACTTGAGTGTAAATTTTCAGTACTCTTTCCACCACTGCCCATGATCAAGTCTGCAACCAGTAGCTCACAAGCTCTAATTAAGTACCTGGTTAATCAAATGTAAAAGGTGTAAGAATAAAAGAAAGAAAGAAAGAAAGAAAGAAAGAAAATACCAAGAATCAATTTATTTTCCTTGAATTGAAAGAAATAAAAAAGAAACTTTGCAGTTAAAGCAAAACAGAACAAAAGTTATTTTCAAATCATGAATTCACCTTCTCAACAGCAAACACATAAATAACTAAGAGGAATAGAAGTGGCCTGGGACTTGTTTTATTGTCTGAAAGTATCTCTTATCCTATCAAAGGTTGGAGACCCCTGCTCTAAGAATGAAAGTAAAGCAACAGTTGCAGCCTTGACTGTAAAGTTGCACTTTTGTAACTGCACCAGCAGAGGGCATCACAACCTAATACAAAACTACTTCTAAGGTCCTGCAGTGATTTCTCTTTGCCGCAGTCTTGACCGGTCTGGTCATAACACAGCGCAAACAGGCTTCCCAGACGAGACACAGACATGCAGAGGAAAAACAAACAGGTGGAAGAGGACACAGAAAAACCCTCAAGACTTTTTTTACTCACAGGTGGGGACTGGAGTGTAAAGGGGTGGATGAGAAAAAACATTTTGTTTATTCTTACTGCGAAAACTATGATCAGAACACAGCACAATGAAAACCCCACAAGCTCAAAAGAAACTCATGTAAAACCTTAACACACGCCTGTGCACACATGCATACCTCCTCTTGGTAGCTTGTCCGGTAGGAGGACTCCAGGCTCTTCTCCAGGAAGGTGATGCTCAGCTTGTTTAAAGGAGGCTTGTAGAAATAATCCTTCATGAGGCTGTCACAGGCAGAGGGGGAAAGCCATTTAGAATTATGATCAGCTGGATTTTTTTATGTTAGAGGTTAAAGCACTGAAGTTGATAACTGACACTGATGGATGGATTCACTGCACATTCTGTTTAAATTGGTTATTTGAAAATTGAAATGGGCATCGGATATCTGATTCAATATTTCATTAAAATAATTCAGTTTTTCTCTAATAGCCTCCAAGGAAGTGACTTTCTATTTCCCATAACAACAGCTACCAATACATAGTTTGTTCATGTTTACTGGCATGAACAGTTACTTACTGAAAAAAGATCAATAAGATAAGCAGGGGTTAAATTTTTGCCGGTACTAAACCTTCATCTATGGAAGCCCATTTCCCATTTAAAAAATAAATAAATAAGAACTTGGCTTTTTCTTTGGCCCCTATTTGGTCTAAATTTTGAAACAAAAAATTATTACTTTAAATGTCAAAATTTGAGATAGAATATCAGATTTTTAAGATAAAAGTTAAAATCATGAGGAAAAAAGTTAAAGTTTCAAGAGAGAAAGTTAAAAAATTGAGATGAGATCAAAATTGCAAAATAGGGAGAAATAATCACAATTAGATTATCTTTGAAAATCATTCAGCTCTAATCTAGAAAACTATTAAAAACAGAAACATAGAAACAAAACAGTGTCATGTTGTGTATTTGCTCTCACCTGTCCTCCTTGATGACATCCACAAAGTGAGCATCACTCCTCTCCCTGAAGTTTTTGGAGCGTAGAGGAATGAGCGCAGAGTGGTCTAAGCCTCCCATTCCTCCGCTCCAGGTTTTCTTCTCCTTCTCCTGCAGCATCTCACACAGGGACGTCTGGCTGTTGTTCAGAGCCTCCAGTTGAGGGCTGAGCAGACCGTTTAGAGCCTTGGGGTTGCGTCCTGCAGCCACCGCTGGGGAAAACTTAAGGTTTGAAGAGTCCTGAGGGAAAGAGAGGAGACCTGAATTTCTCATAAAGGAAAGCGCAAAAATGGGGCTCTGCTTCGAAAACAGGTCAGCGTCAAAAAAAGATATAACACTGAACAGGTAGACACATCACGTTAAGTGATTGTGTCTGCGGCACAGTTTATCTGGGACTCATGGAGCCCTACTTCTTTGAACTATTTTAAGTCTTTCTTTTCTCTGCTGGGCCTGAGGAGTTGTAAGAAAAGATTCTCACACAGAAAACTGACTTCATAAAAAACTGATGTAGATTAACAGTTCAAAGTCTCATTTCTTTGGTTTTAAAAGCAACATTCTAACCTTGCTGCTGTTCGTTTTGTGGTTTTCATGACAGCCGTTGTGGACCGCTCCCTCCTCCAGAACTGGATCTTCCACTGGTATCAGAACCACATTGCAGGAGAGACAGGGAGACTGGGTGGGAAGGAGAAAGGTGTTACGTATTGAGAAGGCAGGAAAGGAGATGGAGAAATAAGGAACTGAGGGACCTAAGATGGAGCATGAGTGTAGGAAAACATGAGCGGATAGAAAACAAAATCTTCATTTACAAAAATAATCACAAAGGAGATCTGACCCCAAAAGAGCCTAACCTAAAAAATCTCCTTATTTTAACTGTACACAAAAGACAGATAAAGGGAGAAACACATACAGGATAATAATTTTTATTCCAATGAATAGAGAGCTGAGAAAAGTGATCAAAGGGGAAACAAAAGAGATGATGGAGAGTGAGCAAGCCATTAGTGAACTTTACATGCAAACTTATTGCATTACCAAAAACTAAGTAAGCATGACTTCATGACCTTTGTAAAGTAAACAGATTTTGTGCGTTGAACTTTCTTTGGGTTTTTTTTGATTATTGTCTACTTGTAGTTGAGTTGAGGCAATTAAAATGACTTCATCTAAACTACATGATCAATTCAGTTACATGCCGTGACTTAGTACAGAAAGCTTAATACTCTAAAGTAACAAACTATGAGGGTTTTACAATTAACTTGTTTTGAATGTTTACCAAAAAACTGCCAAAGTACAAAGTTTCCTATTCAATCTGTAATACCACCACCTACTGGGCTTTAATGTGAAATCGAAAAAATTGGCAGCTCCAGCCTTTGAGGAAACTCAATTATTTCAAGTAGGCTTCACTCAAAACAAGAGTAAATGACATCCTTCATTATTTAAGTAACTGTTACTTTAACCCTCTGATGCATGAATTATAAAAGTCAGTGTCAGGATTTTTCCCTTGAGTGTTTTTATTTGTCTTAAGGCATGAAAAAAAGGTTTCCATTTTTTCCCCAAATATCTGTAACTCATCATTCAACGTAAAACAGTGTGAATTTAGTGTAAATATGACTTCTTTTTTGTTGTTTGACTTCTTTTCTTTTTTTCTTTTTTGGTAATTTCATGAACAATCCTTTTTTTAATGCTTTGTGAAACATTTTAACTCTCTTTAACACTGAACAATTTATAGTTTATACGCTTTTTTACCCTCAAATGTTTGTCTATAACTTTCTTAAAAACATAAATATGTTTGGGGAAAAAAATTGAAAACATTATTCAGGCCCTAAGAAGAATAAAAATATCCGGACACAAGCTAATGGGAATTTCCACCACATGAACCACTGAATTTAGGAGTAAATACCTTTAAAAGGGTGTCCACTGTAGTGACCACTATGCACCACAAGGTTAAAAAAACTAGTAAGAACTGTGGATTTCAATAACTCAGTAACGGTAACGCATAACTTTGAGTGGATAAAGCTGTTGGGTTTAACAGTGAACCTTTTATTCTCTTCAAAGAGAATTCAAAGAATGACTTCAAGAGAGAGACCTGTCAGATATTTGTGTTTTGCTATTATTGACAACGACATGTGCAAGGTGTCGTGCTTTGACAAGCTGAACACACATCCCTGAGGAATATAAGAACTCACAGTTACTGTGTCTATATACGACACTGAACATGCAAACATTCTTCAGTGTTTGCCCTGTGAATCCTTCCCCGCCTTCAGATGTGATTAAGCCTTTTCTGAAGATCCCTGCGTGTGATACCTCCCCATGAGCCTCATCTCCATCAGTTTGAGGGCTGTAAATGGAGGAGTAATCAGTGGAAGGCAGAAAGACCTGAGAAGGCTCCCCATCTCTCTGCCTGAGTTAGCTCATTACCATATCCAAGACCCCTGCTGATCCTCCTGCCTCCCAGAATCCACTTCTTTCTATTTTTTCTCTGACAAGTATGCCCTCCTCTCTCCTCCGTGCTTCACAGAGAGCTGGAGGATCTGTGGAGGGATCATGGGGTGCACATATGTGCTGAGAATGAAGAGTAATATAGCTGAATTTAAAGCACTGCTGTGCAAAGTTTAAAGGATAATAATGAGGGAATAATGTGTCGCAAGGAGCCCACAACCTCGAGGTCCAATTTGGAAGCAAATGAGAAATTTCCCTTGAAGGCAGAGATAAGGAGGACACGCTGGATGGACATGTATTTTATACATGTGCAGGCATGACAGGTAAGTTATTACATAGACCCCCTGCTGGAGGGAATAGCTTTATATATTTGCCTAGTTAATAAGGTCTGAAAGAGCCACATGAATGTAGACCTGTATGAGAGCTAAGGGAGACACAGTGACAGTGGAGGGGGAATAAACAGAGATGCTCAAGGTTGAGCAACATATGCTCACATCAAGAGAGGAAAAAGTCAAACCAACAAACGACCCTAATTTCATTGAAGATGGGACTTTGTGTAAAACATAAATAAAAACAGAATACAGCAAATACTCTTTCACCTATATTCAATTGAATACACCACAAAGACGAGATATTTATTGTTTAAACTGATAAACTTTTTTTTTTTTTTTAAATTGTACACCCATTTTTAATCTGATGCCTGCAACATGCCTAAAAAGCTGGGACAGATTCATGTTTCCCTCTGTTATATCACCTTTCCTCCGACAACACTCAATAAGGACACTAATTGTTGAAGCTTTGGAGCTGTAATTCTTTCCCATTCTTACTTGATAGACAATTTCAGTTGCTCAACAGCACAGGGTCTCTGTTGTGGTATTTTTGAAAGAAATGTTTGGCGCTTCGTAGTTTTTCAATACCATTTTCGATAGGAGACATGTCTGGACTGCAGGCAAGTCAGTCTAGAAGCTGCACTCTTCTACTATGAAGCCACACTGTTACAAGAGGTTCAGAGTGTGCCTTGGTTTCATTGTTTTGCCAAAGTAAGCAGGGATGTTCTTGAGAAAGTTGTTGCATAGATGGCAGCATATGTTACCCCAAAACCTGTTTGGACCTTTCAGCATTAATGCTGCCTTCACAGATAATATGACAGTTACCCATGATGTCATGGGATTGGGCACTAACACAATACAACCCCATACAATCACAGATGCTGGCTTTTGAACTTAGTGCTGATCTGACAGCAATCTGAGATCTAAGATGAGCTAAGGCCCAGCGGCAGTGGGATTTCTGTCTGTTGTTGATGTCTGGCTTTGTCTTTGCATGGTGGAGTTTGAACTGTCACTTGTAGTTGTAGTGATGAA
This sequence comes from Thalassoma bifasciatum, assembly GCA_008086565.1. Classification (NCBI taxonomy): domain Eukaryota; kingdom Metazoa; phylum Chordata; class Actinopteri; order Labriformes; family Labridae; genus Thalassoma; species Thalassoma bifasciatum. The sequence goes on from RPOG01000068.1 coordinate 329,601, forward strand.
CTGTGTTAACTGACAATGGTTTTCTGAAGTGTTCCTGAGCCCACATGCTAATATCATTTAGACAATCATCTGGGATTTTAATGCCTGAGGGGTCAAAGGTCACAGGCATTAAATATTGGTTTTGGGCCTTGGTGCTTAGGTGAAGAGATTTTTCAGGATTCTATGAATCTTTAGATGATATTATGGACTCTAGATGATGAAATACATAAATTCCTACAATAGTGCATTGAGAAACATTGTTCTTAAACTGTTGATCTATTTGCTCACGCAGTTGCTCACAAAGTGGGGAGCCTGGTGAACCTTACCCCAACCTGTTCACCTGTGGAATGATCCAAACAGGTGTGTTTTTCAGCATTCCTCAACTTTCCCAGTCTTTTGTTGCCCCTGTCCCAGCTTTTTAAGAACATGTTGCAGACATCAAATTCAAAATGAGTGAATACTTGCAAAAAATGATACATTTTATCACTTTGAACATTGAATATCTTTTCTTTGTAGTGTATTCAATTGAATACGGGTTTAAAAAAAGATTTGCAAATCACCGTATTTTGTTTTTATTTACATTTCACACAACATCCCAACTCCATTAGAATTGGTGGTTGAAGTTAAAAGTAGTTTTCTTTTTCCATTCTATGACTAAAGACAAAAGGAAGCTCAATGCATGGTAAAATTAATACACCTACACTCTCTTAGAGGAAAACAGAGAGCAAAAAATTAACCTCAAAGAGGCAGTAGAAGAACATAGAGCTCTGTGTTCTTCCTCAGGCAGCAGAAATGTGTGTTAGAAAAAAGCTCAGGAATGAGAAAGAAACAAAGGTTACAGTTTTATCGAGTTCCTCCAGTGTTTTTTACCTTGGCGCTGTCTGGAGGCAGGTTGCATGCGGACGGAGCTCCATCAGGGGTGTGCATCCTGGAAGTGGGGCACTGAGAATCCGCATGCTCTGGTCCAGCCAAGCCCAGAGGAGAGCAGCTACAGTGAGATCGAGGCTCCACTTTCCTGCCAGAGATCAGGTAGGTCTTCAGCCCTGCAGAGGAAGAAACAGAGCGAAGGAGGCGTCAGCGCGTCGCCTTGAATGAAATGAAGCAGGCCAGAGATGGAGCGCTGTCATCTCTGAGTGTACATAGGTGTGAGTGTTTGTGGAGTTGTTTTGGGATGCAGCAGAGGCTCAGTCCTCTGCAGGATGCATTCCCTTAGAGAATTATATCAGAGGCTTCTGGCATGAAAGTAGAAAACAGAGAAGAAAAAGCAGTGAATATCAATTTCTCCCACTAGAGATAGCCAAGGTCATAGACATGAGTCATTCTTGTTTCCATAAATATATACATAAATAAAAAGTCAAAGCATATGTGCAGGATTTTGGAAAGAGCGTGAGGGTGTGTATATTATTTCTTTCTCATCGCTCTTGTATTTTTTCCTTATATTTACTCTAAAGACATGAGAATATGCATCCCTGTGCGGTAAATGCATGTGAGCTTCTCACCGTGACCATGAGACAGTAACAGTTTCAGACACATCAGGCCAGGGCCAAATATTTGAACACCTGCGTACTCCCACTTTTATCAACATGTTTTCATTTCTATCGCTCCTATGAGGAATGTGTGTGTGTGAGAGAGAGAGAGCCTGTGTGTGTGAGAGTGCATGTTTGTCCAACCTTTGGCTCTAAACAGTCTTCCAAGCTGAACATTTTTCCCAAAACAGTGACAAAAAGTGAAAACTTGAAGGTATGTTCTTCTCTCTACTTGTCTGTATTCACAAACTTCTGGAGGTGACATTCAAACTTCGCACTTCACTGAAAACTTTTGGTTTAAAACTTCATTATAATTTCTACACAGATCAAGTTCCTGAGAAAACATTTGTGTACTTGTTTCACAGATTTCTAGAAGATGCCTGGAAATGCACACGCCTGAGTGCTTCACACCCCGTGAGATGTTTTCTTCTTTTTCCTCAGTATTAGTCTCACAGACTTGAATCCCCATGATGCACCAAGTGAGCAAATTATAATCACCATGAGAGACATATGGCTCACTTCCTGTTTGGGGTTTGTGTTGCCAGCTCTGATGCTGTGAAGGACGCATTTAGTAAGGAAGCATGTAGGATATGCCTGGCCAAAAAAAGGTCGCCAGCTGGATTGACTAAAAAAAAGAAATGTGGATGATCGTGATGGACGGCCCCTTCAACGTTTGGCCAAATCAAATCAGAGAAAATCAACAGGAGAACTCAGGAGTATGTTTAATAGTGAAAGTAGGGGCATTTCCACACGCACAATGCAAAACGAACTCAAAAGATTGGGATTGAACAGCCTTAGGACAACCACCAATCAGTGAGGCTAACAGGAAATAAGGCTTCAGTTTGCTAGGGATCACAAAGATTGGACTCTGGAGGAATGGAAGAAGATCATGTGGTCTGATGAGTCCAGATTTACCCTGTTACAGATTGATGGGTGCATCAGGGCAAGAAGAAAGGCAGGTGAAGTGATGCACCCATCATGCCTAGTGCCTACTGTACATTATGCATGGAAATAAATCTTGTAACATTGCAGAAGCTTATCGAAATTGTGCTGTGATCACAGCTAAAGGCGGTCCAACCAAATATCAGACTGTGAACTTTTTTTGGTGGTCAGGCAGTGTATATACTTGTTACAAAGGCTGGACAGTTGTTTTCTACCAATCATCTGAAAAATCTTCAAAAAAAAGAATGTTAAAAAAACTATGGGGGAGCATTTCCTTTCAGCAAATGCTGAAATGCTGAGCATCACATTGCATAATCAACCAAAAAAAGTATGGAATCCCCTGTAGTACCTCCACAGACTCCCTAGGGACCCCCTGTTGAAGACCTCTAGTCTAACCAGCAATCGTCCTGTTTTGGTCATATTGTGCAAACTTTTTGTTTTAGCCCTTTGCATCCATTCAGACCACAAGAAGAGTTAATTCATGCCCTCTTTCCTCTTTATATTCTCTTTGCCTTGCTACACCGTTGGGACAAGGCGCAAATGCAATGCCATGTAAGTGTGTGTTTCGTGTCGTGTGTGTGTCAGCAGTATAAGTAAGTACCTGTGACCATTTGCTCAGCCACATAATTCAACTGTCAGTAGAGCCACAACCTCGGGCCCAGAGCATTGTCTCCTTAAGGACTTCAGACAGGCCTGCCACCATCCTCGCCTGTGCTGAAGCCCCCTGAGGCTGCACTCCCTAACACACACACTCGCATGCAGGAAACCACACATGTGATACACTGTCCTGTTTGCAGATTTAGATAAGGTAGAGGTAAGGTAGAACAAATCTTATAGGAATAATAATGAAATAAGCAGCAGGATGGGAAAATAAGAAAGTGTGCACAAAAGGACTCATGTAAATACAACGGCAATAATGAGACAGTGAAAAAAAAACCACCCACTCTCACCACCTACACAACCAGTCTAACACATTTACGCGGAGGTGTAGATGGACGGTTTCTCTGGAGCTGGGTCGATAGCCAGGTGGATGAGGAATCAGGGAGAGGAAATGAGGGCGGTAAACAGCAGTAACAAAGAACTAATTCCCTGCACCAGTGATGCAGAGCGACACAGTGGAGAGAGGAGGCAGCAGGAAACTGAAGGAGCTTGTGACTGCTTTTGAGACTGAGTAACACACACACACACAAACACACACACACATTATGTCAACTGATTTCATTAGTTTGCTAATCAAATCCCCTCCTGCCTCCCGTCCCGTCATGACATAAACAGACTTCTGCTTCTGCTTATGGGTCAGCAGGGTTACAGTCCCCCCTCCCTTCATATTTCCCTGCAGTGCCCCTCCCTTTGTCCTCACCTGCACTGAAACCAGAGGTAAAGATATTTCAAAGGAAGTAAAAGAAATGTCAAATGATGTCCCATAAATGTTCATTCACATTAAATGGCACTTAGTGTGAGCATTCTCTTGTCTATTCACCAGATTGGGAACATTTGACTCAGTTATGTCCATCTTCACTGAAACACTATTAAAGAATGTGAGTCACTCTGTATGATTTATTAATGTGTTTACAGTCACAGTGAATTCAACCTCTGCATCCGCACCAGAGGGGACGGTTCCTGCTGGAGACTGATGCAACTTCATAAGAGGGAGACCAAAAGGAATCCACCCAAAGTGGAGTCACTGGACCATTCAGCCTCTTTTCCCTAACACTGTAATAGCTTATTAAAGATAATGAAATGTTCCAGGCTAGATAATATGCCCATCAGAGAGGGTAAAGAGGCAGAGAAGGGGAGTGTTAAACTGGGGAAGAGGTGATTGCAGCATGAAAGAAGTAGGTCAAAATCCAAACACAAAACCCTGAAAAATCGAAGGAAGTGCTCTCGGGATGAAAGCCAAGTGAGGCGACAGGAGATCAGCTGTGGCCTGCCCTCTCTTCACTTTGATTTATGTCAGCGTTAACGTGTGCGTCGGCCAGAGTCCAGACGTTTCATCGCCCTCGTCTTTGTCAGACTCAAGGAGAGAAACGCGCCTTCAGGCTGGGATTCATGGCCATGTTTGTGAAAGGTTAATGAGGATGTGTGTTAGATTGATCCCTTCCTGTGGTTGGACAGCTTGTTTCAGGAAATCACTTCACATGACAGAGGAAGGCGAGATGAACTGACTGGAGAGGCAGCAGTACCAAGATGGGTATCGATAAGATTTTATTGATACCAATGCCTTTATTGAATCTGCTTATTGATCCAATTCATTATCTTTTCCCTTGTCAATTCTTCCAGTGAATTTCCTGTGTACCTAAAGTAAGTTTACAGGTTTACTGCATCTACAACATTTAATTACGACTGAAGTAAATAAATACAAAATTTGTCAATGGATTTAGATATCTCTTGAAGTAAGTAAATAAGAAGTTAAAATCACACATCAAGTGATGTCAATGTATCATTTTATTAAATGTTATCGACTAAAGTAGGCCATTTAAGAAAGCTTTGAGTTGTATGGAACCTTGAGCTTGCCGTAGTTATACTGAAGTCAGTCATGAGCCCGAACTTCCTGTTTGTGACCAGTATTGGTCACAAAAATTATTGTGACATGTTTAAGTGATGAAAGTTGAAATTATGTTTTAAAAACTAAGTTATATCGATGTATGCTGACAGCTAACAAATCAATGCAATGTCCTTTGCATATTAGCATCAAACTGGTGCTATGTTTTCTATACAGTATGGTTAGTGGAGGACCCCCCATCTGACTTCTTAAAATACTGCAAAAATACCAAAAGACACTCACGGAGGAAATTGTAGCTTCAAAACCCTTACATTTTTTAAATGCTTGTTTTCTCTTTAAAATGAAAATGTTCTGTTACGTAAACTTGAATAATGTTTAGGAGCCCTTTTCTGCCAGTTAGAAATAAAAAGATGAAAAACTGACTTTGTTGAGGTATTTTATTTTGCCCATATTAAGCCAAAATTTGAGACTAAGTCAAATATATGAAAAAGAGTAAAGAGTATTAATTTCAACCTTTAAACTAAAAAAAGATTTACTTGTCTCAATACTTGGATTTTTTTTTCCTCATAATTTTTAACTTAACTTCAAAGTTTTGACTTAATATGGGCCATGCCTCGGGCATGCCCAACATCTTGGCAGGTCGGTGCATTGGAAAAAAGCCAGTAGCTCAGTGCAGCGCTTTATTTTAAATACCAATCGTCTGTAGAACAAGCTGAGAAAACCCCCGACATTTTGGGAAATTTCATAAAATAAAAACCCTAGACATGATTTTACACCCTAAAAGGCAGTCCGGGCCAAAGAGGAAGTGTTATCACCCTTTATATCATTTTTGGTACATTAGGATATGTATGACATGTTGAATGTGTTAATTTAAATCTCTTGTGAGAGAGTAATACACATTTCTTTGTGTTCAGTTTTACAGCTTCTTAAGTGAAACTTCAAGCAAAAAAACATGAATCAGAGTTTTCTAAGGAAAGTGTCATTTATCTTTTGAGTTAAGTTAAGCTCCAGCACAATCTAAAGAATTTATAATGGTATTGTTAAGAATAAAGGTTAATGATGTCGATGGATTGAACTATTTCTTATTCATTCTTAACAGGAACCAGTTCTTGATTCCCAGCCCTAAGCAGTACACAGAATGGTGTGTGAGTGTGTGTGTGTGAGTTTGTTACATGAGTTCAAGTGTCTCCAGATGTTTGCAAGCCTGTTTTGGACATTCGAGGATAATCTTACGTCTTTATGATCCAACTTTGCGGCAGCTGCACTGTCAGTATTGTCAGGCCGTAAACAGAGTCTCTGCTGAAGCGGCCTGGTCACAGCTGGCTCATCACGTCCACCTCAACAGGATCCAACATAATCAGAACGCAGCTGTGCTCTGAAGTCCTCTCAGCGGGGGAAAAGGTCACCAAGCCCCATGTCTTTGTTTCTTTCTAAGTGTGTGTGTGTGACAATCAATCTGTCATTTTGTGCTCATCTGTTTGATAATCAGTGATTCAGATGACCTTGTGCTGACTGAAGAGCATCATTACTGGAAGGTTCTGGGCGTTGTTGGACTTTAAAGTGTCCTGTCCTGTGCTATCAGCTGACAGGGAACAGTAGATAACCTTTCCCCATGAGAGTCCAGTCACATTATCTCCCTCTCCAAGTCCCTTTTGTTCAGGACAGAGGAGAGTGACATGTGAAAAGCACTTTGCAAACAAATAACACCATCATCTCCCCCTTGCCTCCTCATAGCACGTCCAAGCTCTTGTGGGACAACGGCTGCCCCTGAACTCTTCTTTGAATGATGCTTAAAGGGGCTCGGTGAAAATGGTTAGAGGCGCTAAACAGAAATATACAAAAAAAAAAAAGGTTTATGCAAGCAAAGTCGTGACTGCAGAGGCCAATTTAGTAACAGACTAATAACCCTCAAACGGCCCTGAGAAAAAAGAGAATGAGCTTAAATGCAAATGAGCAAGTAGAAAAGACAAGGCAGAAGCATGACCTTCCTCTGACCTTTTTGAGACAAAAACACAACAAACAGAGACTAACATAGTCTTCACTAAAGAAGAGGGTGTAACCTTTTCATTTTTAAAGTAACATGAATGCAAAAACCTTCAAAAGAGGACTAAGCATGTGTTAATACGTTGATTGAACTGCACAAAAGTCAATCAGAAAGTGGCCTTCTTCTTAGACTTGATATTCCTTCATTAAAAACATAAAAAGAGAATCAGATAACAGTAACAAACCAGCACAAATGTTTTAATATCACAATCACATTATGACTAAAGAGGGGATCACAGAGATACTGGATACTCAATCATGCTTCTCCTCCAGTCATCAGGCTTAACTTTATCACAATACTCAGAGTGGCAAACAAAATTAGAGAAAAAGCAGCAAAAATGATTGAAAATTGGAAGACAACTTGTAAAACAGTGAGAAAATGTTCCAAAAGTGGCAAAAAAAAGGGTCAAGACGGTCTCAAATGGGTATGTAGCCTTAGACCTGGTTTTAATGCCACTTCTAGCTGTTTTAACCACTTTTGATCAATCATATTGTTTCTCTTTCAAAGGTAGTTTGGCTTTTTGGTTGAGCAGGGTTGAGTTACACTTAAGGAGAGCATAAAACATCCACTGTAAAAAAAATGTATTTGGTATTCTGACACATTTCAAGTTAAAGAATTATTGGTACACCATTTCCACAGTCAAACACGGAGGTGGATCACTGATGTTTTGGGGATGTGTGAGCTACAAAGACACAGGAAACTTGGTCAAAACTGATGATGAGATAAAAGCAGCATGTTATCAGAAAATACTGGGGGAAATTGGCACTAATCAGCCCAGAAGCTGCTCAGTCAATCTGCGATTGGCTGCAGCAGAATTAAGTGGAGGTTCTGGAGTGGCCATCTCAGTCTCCCAACCTCAACATCATTGAGTCACTTTGAGGAGATCTCAAACCTGCAGTTCATGCAAGACACCCCAAGAATTTATAGGAACTAGAGGCTTTTGGCAGTTTTACCATCTGAGAAAATAAAGACCCTCGTCCACAACGACCACAAAAAGCTTCAAGCTGTCATTGATGTTAAATGGGGAAATGCAAAGTATTAAGAACTGGGGTATGTAAACTTTAAATCAGAGCCATTTTGGAAGTTTCTGTTGTCATCATGATTTGAAAAGAGTAAACACAGTTGTCTGTTAATAAATGGCTTCACCCAACCACTAATTATGAGTGAAAGAAAAGTTTTTAAGTCATCATTCATATTCTCTGAAAAAGGCCAAGAAGCCATAAAGTCCACCTGGGTATGTAAACTTATGAGCACAACTGTATGTGAGCCGTAAAAGAGAACTCTATTACCTCAAAGCAGTACCTCTCCTTTCACTACCCCTTTTACAACCCAAGTGGGACTGACGTTAATGTTCCAGGGAGGTTTACTAAAAGCAGCAGAACACAGAGGGCACCCAGGAGTGAAGGGGAGCCAGCATATACGCTGAGATCAGCACAAACTGTGAAAAATCACCCATAAGCATATCAAGTGCCTTATCTCCCCATAATGTAGGGTTTGCCTTTCAGGGCCAGGTACCCGAGCAGGAGGGCAGTGGAGCAGGTGGCGCAGAGAAACCAACACTGCGAGGCCGGGCAGCTCTTCATGCCAGCTGGCAGTGCCAACAAGCAGCCCCTACCTCCCCCTCTCCACTGCGTCCCCATCCTGGGATACACTGTACATCCTGTCCCTGTCGGGGGGAGGAAGAGGGCAGAAGGAGCAGGAGGAAACCTGTCCAATATGACAGGCTGTTTAGAAAGACTTCATTACTGCAGCATGCTTCTCAGGGGAGAGAAGAGGAAACAGAGAGAGATCAGAAGAGATGACAGATTTTAGGGAAAATTCTGCACGGTGGAAAAAGATCGGGCAAAGAAAATAAAGGCCGACTTGAGACAGGAGAGGTGGGGTGAGATCTTTTTGTGTGCTGTCTGTGAGCGAGCCCATTCAGTCAGAAAACATGAAAGGCACTTGTGCATTTTTCATAAGGAATCACCAAGGGAGTCGCACTGTCATTTCTGACAGCAGAGCCGGGGCTGAGTGTATGTGCGTGAGTATGTGTGTGTTTAAGCCAAAGATGGCTGGGAGTGGGGGGAGAACAAGCTTTGACCTTCCTTCTAACAGCTGAACACTTCTGCTGAGCCCCGGTCACTTCAGCGTTTAAGGAGGTGAGTCGAACCAACCACGTCTTTAAAGCAGAGAAGACGTCCCTTAAAGAAACGGTGTCACACAGACTTTGACTTCGACAGACGCTCCGATGAATAATGAAGAGGAAAAGATGTTTCTCATTTTCTCCAGTTACTACACAGATAAACAAGCACAAAGCGCCAAAATATGGTTTGAATTTCCATGAACAGCAGACACAAAGTATTATGATTTATTTAAGTGATGAATTCAAGTAGATAGAGGCTTAAAAATTATGCAAATTGAGGAAATAACAGATTTCTCTATTTGATGCACTGGTTCCTCCTTTTACCACAGAAGGTGAAAAGGCCATCTGTGGATAAACAGAGATGCTTTATGGGAAATCAAGCCTACAAAATGTCATAAACCATGTGATTTATTTCTTTTAGTGGCCTGAACCTTATTCCTAATTGGCTGTTTTGTTAAATGGATTCATAATTATGTTTCCGTTGAAGAGTTACATTAAAAATCTAATATGATTTTCTCTTAATGAAGTTACATCTCCATCTCTTCATCTCAAAATGAACAGATCACTAAGTCCCTTCTTTCTCTTTATCTTGATGTCAGTGTTCACTGTTTTAAGTTAAAGTGCCTTTTTTTGTTTCATAAAAGTGCAGCAGCCTTAAAGAAAGATTAGCAGGTAACTTCTTGATAGTACACTTACAGAACGACTCTTTTTAAGAATTAGATCTCAGTCTGCTGCAGGTTTAGTCATTTCAGAGAGAAGCTGAACTCTCTTTCTCTATAATGCATGGATGAATATGTGGTGTAGACTTTATTCCAAGAGCTTGCTTCTTAGTAATATCATATATTTTTCAGAGCCTTAGGGCTTCAAAGAAGGCAAACTATTACCAGCCCCAGCTCTTTAGTAAGCTGTTTTCTCAATGTTCATTTTCTCCTCTTTAAAGTAAAGAATCTTTGCATGTTAAGAATACACGATACAGTTTGATAAGGATAAGGGCTAGATACTGAACAGTTACATTTTCAACAGCATACTCAATAAAAAGTTTTTTTTCCATATCCAACACAAGTAGCATTTTTCCAAACAAATTAATTAAGTCATTACTTGACATTAAATCATTTGTGATGAGACTAACATTGAAACTAAGTTGCTTCACTTTCTAGTCCATTAATTAAACATTTCAAACATTTGCATTTTAAGTGACTGTGAGGACTTTTTTAAGTGATCTTGAATAAGTCTCATCTCTAGATGTATGCCTGATCATAATCCACAATTTAAATGAGATTGTCAGTACTAGCAGAGGTTGTTACTAAATACTATTTCTCAGCTTCCTGATTGGATCAGACTGGGCTGGATTAATTCTATGGCACGTCTGTACGACAACGCCACCCCGGCTGTTGAAGTTTAACAGTGAGAAGAGAGAGTCATGTTTTTCTCAGCTGAAAATGATTTCTGTGATTTATTCAAAAATAATGGAGGAAACAGTAGCTGGACTGTCTGACAGAAAAGGTACAGAAGAGCTGAAGGAAGCTAAAAAGGAGAGTGATAGAGCACGAGATAAAGGCTAAAACATGAGCTAGAGGCTAAGACATAAACTAGAGGCTAAGACACAAGCTAAAGCCTTAGACGCAAGCTAAAGTCTGAGACGCAAGCTAAAGGCTAAAACATGAGCCAAGGGCAAAAACAAGAGCTAAGCTGTTAGTGAAAATGTTCATTGAGAGTGTATCCACAAAATGAGGAGCCAGGTTACGTTTGCTGTTGTTGAGGTTGGAGTTGGTAGATGAGCACTGGTAAGACATAACCAGGATTCACGAACATTACATGTTATACACAAGACTCAGAGCACCGGGTGTGAGTAGTGCTACATGTAATCAGCTACTAAACTACGGCACAAACTTACAAAGTTTTGCTTGCTGTCACATTTCTAACAACAGCGCTATGAAACTGTTGATAAATACATTACCTTGTTGCATTGTAACCAGTCAATCGTCGTCTTGGACAAAGAGAAGTAGATTTCAAAAGAAGATCTGATCTCCATTCATTTTCCAAAACAAACATGCCATGTTGAGAGTCATGTCATCAAGTCTGTGTGTGCAAGTGCTCATGGGAAACGAAGTCTTTTTCCCAGAAAAACATTAACGATTCAAATCAAATCAAATGAAAAGTCCTCACAGTCACTTTTAAGCAGCATATAGCTACAAAAATCTAAAATTCCTGCTTGAGCAAGTGAAAGTCCAACCGATCAACACACAGCTAAACCAACACAGTTTTTTCACTCTAGATAACCCACGTCGACCTTTTGGTCTGACTTATACAATCCAGAGTTCACCATAAAAACAGCAGGTCTCTCACACAGCTTGAGCTTTCTCAGTGCATTAGCTCTCCAGGTTTGAGAGCAAAACACATCTCTAAACTGCGAATGACGTCAGGATACTACTCAGCTTACACACAAACAAACTGTTCCAGCACAGCATGTCTTAAGAAGATCTCTCTTCCCATTGCAATCAACAAAATCTGTCGGTATCCTTCCTCTCATTGCTGTAAACAGAAGTAACACCAAAACAAAAGTTCCACATTTGGCTCGTGTTTTTTCCTGGACTCATGCGACGCTTTCACGGAGCACTCAAGAGGACAAAAGAAACACTTGACATCCCTCCAAAGTCTGTAACTCAGGCTCGGCTGTCTCATACATACTCATTTCGTATTCTGGGCTTCTGATCCCTTCATCCTTGACAGGCTCAGGCTGCCATGGTCTGCTGGCAGAACAACAGATACAGTTGACATCACTCTCAAATCTTTAACAACCTCCTCTCCTCCAGACTTTGCTCAGTGGCCTGTGATTTCTCCGTTTTGTCAATCACTGTAACTCACTGTCTGTCTCTCCCTCTGTCCTACCAAATCCAACCATCCTCCCTCGTTCTTTTGTGTCCAAGCTGATAATAATTTGCCTCATCACAGCACAGGCAGCTTCAGAGGCTCTTCTCTTCTGCCAAGTGTTGCCACGACTGACATCATCCCAGAAGCTCAGACTCACTTTGCATCTCGTCTTTTTTACACCATCCTCCTCTTTCCTGTCAAGTCCTTCATGCGTGCGCGCTCCTCTGAATGCTAATCCGCTGCACTCTATCCTGCATGTCCTTTTGGTGATGGTAACGGCGAGCGTATGCAGTTCAGCACACCTTTGCAGTTTTCAAAAGATTTCATGAATCACTTCTTCTTTGGTGGTGGTGGTGATCTTTCTTGAATTGCAAAGAATGAACCCCTTCGGAGTTGTCGAACAGCGTGAAATCCTGAGACAGAAAACGCCAAGATAACAAGTACTGACATTGTGGGTGGCATTGTAATTTCTCTCCCTCCAGAATGTCAAGTTTTTATGAGCTTCGTAACAACAGCGTGTTCTCAGCTTTGTGATAATGAATTTTTCAGACAGCTCCGCAGCATTTGTTTCCTTTCCCTACAGATAAAAGACTAGTTCAAGCCCAGGGCATCAAAATTTATGATCAGATCTTTCTTAAAAATGTACTAATACAAAGAAGTATGATGTCTCCTTTATTTCACTCTCACAACTTCAACCTCAAAGAAGGAGAAACATCTTGTGGAATGTTGATTAAGAACAGATGGTGATCGTTCAAAACCCGTTTAAAACCTGTATTTAAAAACAGAATTCAGAAAAGTTGTGTTACACCAGAAAAAAAAAAACACCACCTTTCTGTCATTAACACGGCTGGGTACAAAAAAGGCCATTTAGAATGAGGTGCACTATTTAACTACCCCAAAATCTTCAACATTAAAATCTAAAGAATTTGATAATTTCATCATCAGTGTAACATTGAAAGATTCTAAGAATCTGCAGAAATCTCAGGGCAATAGGAACAAAAACAACAAAAAACAATAGGAGGCAATGATTACAAAACTTCAAGCAACACAGCTTTGAAAACAGACATGACTCTGTAGTGGAGATCACTGCATGAGCTCAAAATAAACATTTCATTGTCCGTGCAAACAGTTTTCACACAGCTACATCCTATATTAATGACATTCACAGTGTGTTGTTTGAAGAAATGGAGATGCAGCATCACCCTTTATATTTTTCTTGATGCTATGAGCCACTTGTTGCAGCAGCTTGTTCCTGTAACTCCCTTATGTTTTTTTCTTTTCAGCCAACTTTGCATTTGGAGTCTGTAATTACTTTTTACATCTCATTGTGGCCCATTGACACCAAAATAGTTAAGTCTGCAGATGTATTTTAATCATTTTTGTTCCCAGATGCTAATTGGTGCTAGGCCCAATGTACCCCGCAAGCTGAGGAGAAGGAGGCAAGGACATCAACTTGTTCTTCCAACCATCGTTGTGTGGAAAGTGAGATTAATCTTTAATAAGATGGACAAGCTTGAAGGTTACTCTTACTTTATCATTGGTATATTCTTGTTGTAATGTATTAAACTATACACTTAATTATTTGCTGCTGTAGCAAAGTGAATTTCCTTGTTGCCAGACAAATAAAAGAGTATCTTATATTTTCTTCTGAGTTAACAAACACCTTCCTCAAATGTTTATGAAACTGTTCCTGGCATCAATTTCCAATGACCTTACAGCTTCCATTCTCAAAAAGGTGTCTATGCACTTTTTTTAAATTAAGCTAAAGCTTTCAAAGTTTTGCACACCATCAGATTGTTCATTTGGTAACATTTCACCCAGTATCACAACTTTTTCAGAGCCGGAGTTTGTGCTCTTCATCTTTGTCCTCATTTCATCCTACTCTCTGTCGTGAGATTTACTGCTCTTTAGCATCACCATATATCATCTGCAGTGTCATATCTTTAAAAAAATTGGGCTGTTTCTTTTCCCTAGACTTAAATTAAACTAAATATAAAACAGACTTTCATCTTGTTTATAGCTGCTGTCTCCATGAATCTAGGAAGAGTAAATTAAGATAAAAAAGAGACTTACTGCAAATAAATATCTCTCCAGGAGGAGAACCAAACAGAGAAATGTATTTTCTGTGGCACTCTTGAATCAAACTGAAATTTAATTTCATCCCATGCTGAATAACCTCACAGTGAGGTGCTATTGACCCAGTACTTTGATTAAACAGCGGCTGAGTTTGTGGCTCTGGGTAAATGATCAGAGCAAACAGCTTATGCTCCACCTTTTATCCTCCTCTGCTTTAATAGCACAGACTTTGCTTGCTTTAATTTTGAATAATGGTATCTTCAGCGGGGGATTGATGATGAAAAAGTGCAGGATCTTGTGCTGAGAGCTGCACCACTCCCCGAGGACTCTTTATCTGAAGCAGGCCACTGATACACGGGGAGTAAAAGAGGACACAGAAAAAAAGCTGAGAGTATGCTAATGAGTGTTTGCACCGCTGACGTGCCTCCTTCTATTCCAAAAAGCAAAAACGATCGACTCATTCGGTCTCATGGTCAAACGCAGAAAGTAGGACAGAAAACAATGTGATATGCGGCTGTGAAGATAAACATCGCACATTGTTTGTTGATGAAGGTGTCATTTACAGAACAGCAGAGGCAGCTCTCTGACTCAACAGATTGAGACAACAGCAAGATGGAGGACAGGAAAATAACAATAAACGGGAAAAAAGCAGAAAGCAGGAGTGACACAGAGACACTGAAAGTGATAAAAGGAAGGGGAATGACCTCTGTTGGGGATATATAAGGTACCTAGCTCAAACACGTACACACACTCAGGAGCGCTAAATCAGTAAATGGCCTCTAGAAGTGACAGCATGGGGGACTCTCGGGCTGTAAAGTACGTAGGTGGAGGTGCAGCTGACAGCTGGAGGGATGTCCCACTCTGAAGCCAACCCAGGGAGCTGCTGAGCCTGAGGCGAGGAGATTAGTTCAGCCACATCAGCTCCTCCAGCCTGGCTGACATCAACTTCTGTCAATTACTTACAACATTCACGTACATATGGGCTATTACTTCTTAAAAAGACCAGTGAGGTAAATGACGGATATGGTGAGTCAGTTTCTCAGGTTAAAGCAGGACACATTTGGTATTTTGTGAAAAGGACCAAGGCCCTGTGGCTCTAATTGACATATTTAATAACCATTTTTCAATCACTATGTAAATGCCTGCAGATACAGTTTCATAAACAATCAATAACTTTGGTTTATTTTAAAACTTTATAATGATAAATAAGTTAGGATTTACCCCTCTGGTGCATGAATTATGAAAGTCAGTTTCAGGATTTTTCCCTTGAGTGCTTTTTTTTTGTCTTATGAATGAAAACAAGTTTCCCTTTTTTTCAAATATTTTTAACTGAGCATTCCATATAAAAAGTGTGAATTTAATGTAAGTATGACTTTCTTTTGTTTGACTTCTTTTCTTTTCTTCCTTTTTTTGGGGGGGTAATTCCATGAATGACCTTTTTCAATACTTTTTGAAACATTTTAACTCTTTTTCATTCATTTTAATGCTGAACAATTTATAGTTTAAATGCGTTTTCACCCTAAATGTTTGTTAATAACTTTTGAAAAAATTTATATACGTTTGGAAAAAAAATTTGAAAACATTTTTCAGGCCCAAGAAGAATAAAAATATCCTGACACAGGCTAATATGAATTTCCACCACATGAACCATTGAGTTTAGGAGTAAATAACTTTAAAGTAGGTGTCCACTGTAGTGATCACTATGCACCAAAAGGTTAATAAGTTCACAAATATAGGATATAAGTAAACAGTCAAGTTCATATTTGAAAAAAC
The DNA here is from genome assembly GCA_008086565.1 of Thalassoma bifasciatum. Taxonomy (NCBI): domain Eukaryota; kingdom Metazoa; phylum Chordata; class Actinopteri; order Labriformes; family Labridae; genus Thalassoma; species Thalassoma bifasciatum. The sequence goes on from RPOG01000068.1 coordinate 345,440, forward strand.
AATGTTGAAAGTTACGATAACAGTGGAACTACTTTTTGGTCACACACAGCTGCAGAAGAATGAGAGAAAGAGAAAGTAGGAGAGTTTATGTCAAGTTATTTTTGACTATTTCCTTTTAGTGTGGGGTTCCATGAAGATTTATTTTGATCCCCTCAATTCAGCCACTGAGGTAAAGTGTTTTCTTTATGCACAGCATTTTTCTTTGTCGAATCACGTTGTTTTATTGTTGAAGTCTTTAAAGCGTACAGCCCAGGTTTGATTCCAAAAGGAGATTGTTGTTGAACATAATTCCTAACTCTCCTGTTGGGTTTCCTTTTCTGACTCTCTTTTTCCCCTAATCTCAACAAAGGCATAAAAGTCCCCAAAAATAAAAGTGATGAAAGTATAAAAAGTTATACACATACTAGATGTGCCTCAATCTGATACTGGCAAAAAAATGAATATCAGATCATATCAGCCTGCATCTAAATATATATGAACACACATACATAGGATGTTGTGACTTTTTTTGGTCAGTCAGTGTATGAGCCTCTGTACCACCTACAACCAATTATTTTATTCAGATATAACCTTCGAATGATAAAAGAACAAATTCAGAATCAGTGTGTACTTCTCTGTGGTTCACTATACTCAAAAAGACCAAATGCCTGAATAGGTGTCCACCAAACAGTTGATTTATTTATTTCCATTATCCCAGTAAATAGATCTGACATATGCTGTTCATTGACTGATTGATTCATTGACTTCCTGTTTGAGCTCTACTGCTCACACTAGTACACTCTCTACCTCTATTCCTGCAGGATTTGGGCCATTTGAGAACAAATGATACATCACAAATGATCAACGCAGAGAGAGAGACATCACATGAGAGTAGGGCTGCAGGATATTGTGAAACTTTTTTTTTGCTGCGATAGACATTGTGATATTTTTGTTATGGTTTACTGCTTCACTCTGCTCGGCTGAATTCTCCCTAAAATGATGATAACAGACTCTCACCTAATTGCATGTCTCATTCTTCCTCCCTGAACACTATTTGTGTTTGCAAAGAGTCTTAATGATGTTGATATGTATTAATTATTGATATTGATCTGTAATATTTCCTGCAAGTGATTCTTCGCCCATTGCTCCAGCACAGAGGTTCAATCATTTAGGTTTCTATCTGAAACAAAATATAATGAGAATATTTACTAAATCTGTCAATTACACCCAGAGCCAGAGGGACAATGGTTCACACAGGCTGAGCAGACACACAGTGGCTCACAGAGCTTGTCCACCTCCAGCGTTTTGCCTTTTTTGTAGGCTTGAATAATCTTTTTCCAAAGGTTTGAATCAATGATGAGAAACGTTTGGAGACATTTCTAGAACAAGCACAATGCATTATGTGAAGATGTTCCATCTCGACAAAAGAAAAAGGGTGAACTTAAAGCAAACTTTAAGCACTGAATTGCTTGGACATTAAGCTACGACTGTTGCAAGTTTTATGGCAGCTCGTGAAATCACACAGCATGGAAAGGAGGAAATAAACTATAAAATGGACAATCTGAGGATTCAAACTTAGAGCTCAAAAGCAAACAGAGAGCCCGTTGTAACTGAAGACAAAGTTTCACGTCACTGTGCCTGACCCTGACAACAGTAGGTGAGATAACAGAGCGCTGAGAAGGTGAAATAATTGTGATTTGTTGCACATGATGTGGTCAAATATATAACTGGATGATCATTTACATCTATTAGTGATGTGATTGTACATAAACTTAATCAAAAGGCTCAAATATATTGCGTTATGTGATATACCTTGCCATAAGCATATTGTGCATGCGCATATCACAATGATGATACTGAAACAATATATAGTGAAGCCCTGCATGAGAATAACACAACACAAACATATGTCATAAGAAAACTAAATAGTGAGGAGCAAAGAAAAAAGAAAGAACAAAGCATTCAGAAGTTATCTGATGAAGCATCTTGATATGAAAGCATCTTACTGTTATATAAAAGAACAACAGCACAGAGAGAGGCTGAGCTGGACACGCATTTTGAAAGAGAAGCTTCTGTCAGTCTCAAAGCCAGAGAAAAAGTTTTTTCACAGCCTGCAGTGCTAATAATAAAGTGCTAGTTATGCATAATGGACAAAGATATACACAAAAAAATTGAGGGGGGGGACACTTTCACTGTATATTACACACACACAGAGTCAATCTGCAAGCTGAGTGCTGTGTAGTGCTTCAGGGTGGACTGACTCCCCGTCATCTCTCCTTATTCATTATTCACACAGCCATTTATCACACACTCAGTCCCGCTGTGCACACTAACCAGTGACTGCAGCTCAAAAACATGCCCACAGTCTGGATGCATGTGTGCCTGTTTGCATTTTCACCAACAGAGAATGCAAAAAGCAAATGCGTGCGAGGGAGTGAGTGCTCGCAGAAGGATGGGTGAGGGGGTTACTGTGGGTGTCACCTTAAGAGTGAGCTGTTCATCTGTCATTGTCAGTGAAGGCTGGTGTGTATCAGTGAGAAGGAGGAGTGCTGGTATTTTCTATACCCTAGATTACAAAAGGAGAAAAGCTTAGGATGCATGAGTAACTCATGATAGCGATTTATCACCCTGAAGTTCAGCATGGCAGCGAGGAGAGGGAGCTCAATCACATACACAGCTTGAGTCGGAGTAAACCAGCAGAGATTCAAAAATACAGAGTTAGCAAAAGCTGGTGAAAGACACAAACAGCAGCCTTGAATTTTTTTTCTCAAGGTTTACAATTCTTTAAGAGTCTGGAAAGCACATTTTGCGTTTGTGTAGGTGTTCCTTCCTTCGAGCTGCTGGGGAGAATCTGCGAGCGCCTGTGTTCATCTTGAACAAAAATAGGCCTTTGCTTGGCTTTTACCACCACATCCTCAGCTGAATAAATTCAATTGCCCCTCTTTCTCCTCGTCACAGTACCAGTCAATCTATCTGAAAAAAAAGCCTCCAGTTTCCAGCTGACCCTCACCCTATTCAGTTGCCCGTTGCCATGGTAATTAGCCTTGGCAGGCCCAGGATGCAAAGCTGGAGACAGTGTGTGTTGCTGCAGATGGGAAGCGTCTTCTCCCATGTGTTATGCAGAGGCTGGTGTTATGACTGTGAGCCAGGTGGTGCCCTGAACAGGCTGAACCTGCAGGAGAAACACTATCCATCTTTTTGTCTCAGTCACTTTTTTTTCTCCTTTTCCCATAAAGCCATATTTTCCTTTAGTCAGCTCTCTGTTAGCCTCTACTTTCTCCCTGTTGCAAGAGAGGCAGGATTATATACAGCAGATTTTCTCAGCACATGTCCATACCATATGTGAGGCCTTTTCAGTGTTTAACTGCAGATTGAAACGCTGTGTGAAAAGAGGGAGTCTGCAGAAAGTCAAGTCCTCTACAAACTAAGTAAAAGATCTCAACAAAAGTTTAGTTTCCATATTTCAACTTACGTGAGCAAATTTCTGTTTGTAGCCCATCAACTTTGGCACTTCCTGTGTATAAAATGTTTCTTTAACACCTCTTCCACCACAAAACACTGAAAGTAGACTCTGTCAATCCACCTTACATTGTACAGTTAAAAAAATCCTACAGCAAAGACACATTGCATCCAAAAAATCAACACGCCATCCATCCTCTGCTCCTCTCAGCGTCTGTGAGTAATGAGTTTAATAAATGAGTTTAATAGATGAGAAAGCCAATACCTGTCACATGACCACCTCCACATGATGGACCAGCTCACAACATTACCCCATCAGTTAAACGGGAGCTAATGGAGCAGCTGCAACCTGGAGTCAGTAATGTTCCACCCAGCACCAAGATATTTAATTTACAATGATAGAAAGAGGGGGAATGGAAATTTCCATGTCAGAGGAGCTGTTAGACACAGATCATTTTATTTCACTGGAGTAAATGACCCCAAAATTAAATTTCAACAACATTATTAGTCTGCCAATATAAGCAAATGTAGCTACTAATAATAAAGTCTGACATTTACCATAATATTGCAGTTAGATGATAGTAAGAGCTTCAATATCAAGAACTATAGACAATAATACATCAGTTCTAAATAATACCATCTGCACTATTGTTTTCCAGTCTGGGGTCATGGAGTGTGCAGAATTCTGACTGATCTGAGAATATGAAGTTGCTGATGATATATATGTGCACATTATAAACATTTTAAAAAGGAACATAATGCAAATAACAGCGTCATCAGAAGTCAATGTAATCCCATTTAGAAATGTATTTTTGTCAACATTTAGACATATAAAGCTATTTTAGTCAGTCACATCACAGTAACAGGGTAGCTACAGGTTTCAGGAGGTCAGATTTGAGACTTTTCCATGTCAGCTTGAATGCAATTTAAGACAGAAAACACCATAAACATAGGCTACGGTTGGGAAATCTCGCTGTATTACAATCCAAATAGATGCTGTCAGGCCAACCCTCAATAATTTTTGCACTTACACTGCAAAAACGGAAATCTTAGCAAGTCATTATGTCTCATTTGTAGTAAAATTTGTCTTACTATTCTTGATTTGAGCCACATTTTTATGACCTTTGAAGTAATGTAAGAGAGTATTTGTACCTGTCACTTTATTCTTTTGGTGCATCTATGTGTGTGTTGCTGTTCTTTTTTTGTTTGTTTAATTTTTTCTCTTTTTTAAATTATTTTTTCCATCAGTGTAATCGTATTCGTGCAAACTCCTCATCATTTCTGGTGGCTCTGAAAAACATTGCTTGGTAGGCAGCAAGGAAATACTCCCCTCTTACAACCTCTTACAACCAGGAGTAAGTCACCTAAACACAGGCTTTCCCTCAACACTGCCACTCCTATTGATTTGTGTGCTTAGCTTATTAAATTAAAAGGCTAGAGACCGGTGAGCTGAGTGAATGAGTGTGGGCAAGGCAGCACTCCATGTTGCATGGTCTTCCCCACTATCAACATGTGCTGTTGTGATGGAAAAGCCATGACGGCTGCTTACGTGTGTGCTTCCTTATCAAACAGGCTGTGATACTGACTGTCAGTCTGGTTAGATAAAAGCAGGAGCTCGTACCATTGAGCCAATGGGGCAGCTGTCCCTTATAGGTGCACCACAAAGAGTGACACTTGTCAGGATTAAATGAAGCACATCAGGATTTATTGATGTCCAGGGGGAAATCTGTTACAGTATCAGCTCAATAGAAATATCCCCAAGCCATGCTGATAAGATCAATTGCAGCCCTTTGAAATAATACACTTTCAGTTTTTCTGCACTTGAACCAGAAAGTCATTACACCCCCTGAGTACTAATCTGTTATTGCTCGCTGGGTCGAAGGAGAAGGCACAAGCTTTGCTGTACAACTCCTCCTGAACAAGTGGAGGTAGTGTGATGCTGCTGCGAAACAGTGTGACACAGCAGATAACCAAACCGACTGCAGCTGTGAAATCCAGCGAATCACCACATCGCAGACCTTCAATAACCTTGCCACAGCAGCCTGATGTTTGCAGAGCCTGACAAGAAATCTTGAAGCTCTGCAGACTTGCTTAGCATGATAAAGACAGAAATGATTAATGGAGAGATTGTTTTGCTGCGGGCTACAATGACATGCTGTGCTGAACCATAACACACAGTGCAGGGCCACGCTGTAAAATGCAGTGTAATGTATTATGCCATTACCCTCTTGGCAGAGCTGTAATCTACCATGCAGAGCCAAGGTGTTCCAAGCAGTGCTCGGTCACTGCAATACAATACAGCAGCTCAGAGTCCCTCCAGGCTCTTCTGTTCCCCTGGCTGTCTCTGAAGACTCCAGATGAGAGGCACACAAATCTCAGAATGACTTGGAAAAGTAACCCAGCGAGTTTTTTTCTATCAACAGGCATCAAAACAGCTGCAGGTATAGCTATACCATAATAGCTTTATGTCTGCCCTTCACTCCCCTCATAGTAGAAAGCCACTCCACTGAGAAATCCCCACTTCACCATCGACTCGCTGTCTTTCTGATCGCTGTGTGGGCATTATGATAATGATTTAGACTCAAAGCGTCTCAATGAAAATTAGACCGGGTGTTGATTGCTTGCTGAGAGAGAAGACAGCTGTATTTCAAGGTGACCAAGTCAATCCATTTGACTTTTGGTCAGGTACTGCAGCGTGTAGACTGACAACACTCACACACAGAAAAAACATCACACATCATCACAGATAACATCTGGTTGCATCAGAGCTTGAAGTATTGGTAAGATGCATAACTCTTTTTTGGTGAGGGTTATGTCACGTTTTTCTTTAAGTAACAAAGATGGTCACAAAGACTCCACTTCCCATAAGCACTTTAAACCACTGCCATAAGGGCATGACAGCTGGATTACGGTCACTGAATGAATGGTGACACAGCAATTAGACTTGTGGAATAAGCACAAGAGTGACTTTTATACTTTTTATCACTCAGCGTGGCATCTGTTAGCGTATGTCTCCAAAGTGAAGGGGGCAGCGTTTCACAAACACTGATCTCCAAAAGCGCTAAACCAGAGTAAAAGAAGTTTGTATCTGTTTACTACATTTACAACATTGTGTCAGGATCCTGGTTTTGGTTTCATGGGTTTTGTCTTTGTTTCTGGGGGTTTTGTTACTGTTCACTGTGTTGCCTGGGTTAGTTTTTGTTTTATGTTGACCAGTATTTCTTGTGCTGATCTTCACTTGTCTCGTGTTCTTGTTTCTTGTGTTACTGGCTATTCTTGAGGTTTCCTTTGTGTTTCAGTTTGCACCTGCCCCCAGTGTTTCACTCCCTGGTCTTGGTCTCAAGGCTTGGGTTTGTGGACTTTTGGTTTTCTTTGCAGTGTTTTTGAGTTTGGTTTCAATAAAGACTTTGTTTTGAATCTGCACACTGCAAAAAAAGGGAGTCTTAATACAAGATAAAAATACTAAATCTGATGGAAAAATGTCTTAAAACTAGTGAGATTATCTGTCCATGCAGCAAGATGATTTCACTTAACTAGAAATCTTGAAATAAGACTTAGAAATCTAAAATCAAGATGACCTTGATAAGTATTCTCAGATCTTAAAACAAAAATAAAACACTAATTTTTAGACCAAAATGCATGAAAACTTTCTGAAGAAGAATTTTAGGTGAAATATACTGAATATGAGCAATAGAATCTAATTTTATGCTTCTTATATTCTTATTTTTAGCAAATGGAATGAAAAAAATCACTTTTTTAAAGTCAAAACTACATAGAACTAGAGATGATTAAGATAATTCTTGATTTTTGAGCATGGGTTTATAAAGTTCTTAGCTGTTTGCTAAATAAACTGTGTCTTAAAAAGATGATTTTTTTTGTGTTATTCTTAACTCAAGCAACTTGAGGTCGAGCTAAATCTTGAAACAAGTTTTAATGTTATGAAATTACATGTGAGAAAACCAAAGTAATTTTTTAACAGTTATCCACTCATTGTAGGATTCTCAGACTAATTTAGACAAAATTGAAACATTCATGCTTTTTTTGAGATCGAACATAGTTTTAAATGCTAAAAATAAGTTAAAAAAATATTAAAACAAGATATTTTATTAAGCATGTCTTAAGTAAAATTTTAAATCTTGGCAAGTGCAAGATTATTTGCAGTGCATCTGGTCCCACTTCTGCCTGTTTTCCCCGCGATCGCCTGACATTATTTTTTTGCTAGTTCCTCTTCTCTGCTGGACTCAGAGTCAAAACATTGACAACAACAACAACAAACACAAAAACAAACATGGTGACTGTGGAGGGAGTACCTCTTTCATGGAAGACAAACATGGAGGCAGGGATGGTCGATGACGCCGTTAAATAGTTCCCCCATTGTTATTTCTTCCCTGTGTCTCACTACTAGAGCTACACATTGGGTAGTAACAGCAACACTGCCCCCACAGTTTTCAGTAATACTACTCCATTTTGCCATTAGCCATAAGCTTTATGGAAACGTACAGAAATGCAGACTAAGTGAAAGCAAAGCACAGAGGAAAGGCTTCATCTGTATCTAGATCCTTATTTAACCTTGTGTAATAAATGTGGCTAACCTTAGCAGAGCTATCACCACCAGCTCTCTGTCTTCCTTAGAGGCCAACATCCACCTGTGCTGACTGCACTCTGCTCTGGTTGAAAAGTTATTTACCAGTTTAACCAGACTGCTGACATAACAGATACAGAACAATGGGACCTTTTTCTTCCTTCTTCCTTCACTTGCAACAGAATTGGTCCCCTCTTCAGGCCAATTCATCTGCTTGTCTTTTTCTCTTTCCTGCTCATTTCTTCATACACACTTCTCTCAGAACAGCCTCATTTATCCCAGTCAAGGTCACATTTAGCACAATTCTCCCCTGCGCCCGGGGCAAATACTGCACATTTTGCTGACTGACGGAACATCCCTTGTGAATAGTGTTCACACTACAAGCGAAGGGAGGTGTTGGTGTTACATGTGTGCGCGCATGTGAGTCCCTCCACAGCACATATGGCTCTGCAGACGGCGAATACTTGCCGCGGAGCAAAAGGTAATAGATCCAGAGTGAAGACGAAGGTCGTTCATCACAGCAGAGCTCTGCTCTTTTCTAAAATCAATCAGAATGTGGCTTCTCAATTATTCTTCTGTGGGCTCGAAGATGGACGAGTAATCTGAAAAAATTAGTTCGAATATATGCTGTCGCTTCTTTCAAGGCCGCATGGTTGATTGACACAAGCCTCCTTCGTTGCCTCGTTACGTATGATCAGCCGTGAAAGCCTCATTAAAGGCAATCAATATTATTCCATGTGATAAAACAGATAGTTGAGGGCTGATGTGTTCGAGGTCAGGATAACACCAGGCAAGTGCAGGAAGAAATCATGATGGAAAATGACGAACATTAATCACCTTAGCCATGGATATCACCCCGTGCTTTATTAGACGTCTCTCACAGGGCAGGAAAAGATAAACTGTGCATCTGCCCAGCACAGCTTTGCTCAGCAGTTAAATTAGAAAAGGTCAAGCACACAATTCTGCTAAATCTGATACCATGTCTTACTTACAGCAGCTGGAGACTGAGAACCCTGTTTATATTAAGTACCAGGAAAGGGAAAGAGGCCTGGGAAATTATACCAAAGAGCTGTCAGTGTCTCATCTGAATGAAAGTGTTCTTTAGATCATCAAAGTGGGGCAGCAAGCATTCACTTAGATTATCTAAGTCATTCAAACTGCAGCGCAGAGAGAGCCTGGATGATTCACTGTAAGGGAGAGAGGAATGGGACAAAAAAAAAAAAAAAAAAGCAGGAGGACTCTGAAAAGGAAGAACATCAAGGGCACAAGGTCAGGAGGAAGCTCAATCCTGCATCCAAAGTGTGGAGGCTGAGGTCTGGGTGACACCTGTAGGGCCTGGATCCAAAAGTGGTTCATAGCAGGCAAATATGCTCAGTGACACCTGTCAATCATTCAGTGGCTTATTCCAATTGGGCAGTGACACTTACAAATCCCAAAATGTTGAACTAATCTGTCAGTGACATCTACCAATAGTTACCAACACCAGTACCAATAGTTCAACAACTGCCAATCACTCACTGGTTCCTGCAAATTGCTAAGTGACACCTGCCAATTGCAAATGACACCAGCCAATGGCATCATGAATGCCCAGTGACACCTGCCCATCTCTCAGTGGCACCTGCCAAAGACACAGTAACACCTATTCATTGCTCGGTGGCACCTGTCAATGCTCAGTGACACCTGCCAATCACTCAGTGACACCCACAAAAGACTCAGTGACACCTATTAATTGCTCTGTGGCATCCCTTTGGCAAGTGTTGCTGAACAAAAGACATGGTGATTAGTAGGTTCCCCCTCAGGTTGGTAGGTGTCACTGAGTGGATGAAGAAAGTCACCGAGTGACTGGCAGGTGCCACTCAGAAAGTGGTAGATGTCACTGAGCGATTGGCAGGAGTCACTGAGCTTTTGGATCTGGCTGTCATTTGTCTGAGTCCACTCACTGCTTCATCCCTTTAAGCAAAGGCTTAGAAATTAATCACAGAAATAAAAGAGGTGGGGGCATTGTTTCAAACCCACTCCTAAGACAAACACCTCATTTCTATCTGCTTCATGTTCTGATATCTTTTACAGCATTTTTGTGCTGTGCTGTGAATTTTTCACTAAAAACAGCTTCCATCTGCTGGTACTGAAAAACAATGACAATAGATGACAAAGAGATGAGGTCTGTGATGCCACACTAAATTTAGATGCAGATGATAATTCCCTGCAGATTCATTTCTTCACTTTGCCACCTTGTTTTTAATGCTGTAAATTCATGAATTGCTGATAAAAGCAGATTGTAGCAGCTCCACATCGACACAAAGTCGCTGAAGTAGACTGAAAGATGCGTTCAAAGATTCTTAAAGCTGCTGCTGTTTCAATCTGACTGAACTGATAATGACTTGTCCTTTTCCACACTCCAACTAAAACAAACAACCTTTAGTCAATAACGTGCCAACAACTCAATTTCATGCAGGAACAAAAAGGTCAGTGAAAGAGAAAAGAACCATCTCCATGACTCCGTGGTGCTTCCGTCACCGACAGGAAGATAATAGGAGCACATTGGCTGTCTCCTCCAAGTGGATAATCTTCTGCAGGTGCCATCACTTAAAGCACAAAGGAAGGTCATGGACGGGTATTTTCCAGGGACATGGAGCCAAATATAGAATCCATTTCCAGAAAGGAAAACGCTAAACAAAACAAGGCAGTCTCACGTACAGCACCTTATAGAGATGAACACAAAGAGCAGTGGGGCTGCACTGATCAGATAATTCCAGTGAGTCTGTCAGGTCTGCCAGTTTGTGCTTTGAGATTTATTTCACTATTGATTCATTTCTCTCATAATTCACTCACAGATTAATCTGCCGCAAATTGTCAGAGTAGAGCTGAGATATTCATCAATGGGCCTACTAACTGGAAAATCAATCTGCTTCTATTTAGCCCATTGATTAATCATTTATGTAAATATTTAAGCAGAGACACTCACCACTCAGTGTGAGAAACTGCAACCATTCCTTTGATATTTTTCTCTTAATGATAAATTGAAAAAGGGACATGCTGATCTCACAACCTGTTAAATCTCAGATTTTTCCCTACAAAATAAGTACATGCATTTTATCCCTTAGACTTCCCGAGTTCATAACATGTATGATTTTTTCATACCTTTACGTGGTATTATTTGCAATTGTTACCAAGTTTTGATTAGTATTTTTTTTTTAACCCAGCATGAGAGATGTGTGGTCCCAGTTTGTTTTTTTTATTGTTTCTATACATAAAACACAAAACAAATACATAAAACACAAAACAACCACAAGTGGTTGTTTTGTGTTTTATGTATTTCTTCGTAACTTTATGTGCTGTTTACTAGTTCTATTTTCTTAACTGATTCTTTTTATGTATTTATTCTAACATTTGAATTTTAACTATACTTTTACTTGTTTTATCTTCTGTGCATTTTTTATCTGTTGTTTTTAAAATGTAAAAATGATAAATAAAGTGGATAAGTGGAGTTTTTCTTTTCTTGTTTTTATTATTATTACTATAATTATTGATGTTATATTATCTATTATTTCATTTTTACTTTTGCACATTCTTTCACTTCAAAACTTAAAATGAGCTACCTAGAGTTAAACTAACACTTTAAGAGATCCCAGAAGTTAAAAACAAGTGAAGCAACTACTGTATCTAATCAGAGAGATATCTAACACAGGTTATCGTCATCATTCAAGACTTAATGACAGCTGCTTTTGTCTATCTTGCCCATCTTTTTGGATATGAATAGAAGCATTTCCTTTGCATAACAATAGTTTAGTGTTTTCTTTAGAAATCATTTCCTTGTAAACATCCCTCACATTCCCCTCCTCTCTCCTGGATCCTCTCACCTCCAAGCCTCAGTGATGCTTCGCAAATCGGCCTGAAACTTCTTCAAATTCAACCAACAACTGGGGTAAATCTCAGTCACTTCGAAAAAAAAGCCTAATCACTGAATTCACCAGTATCAGTATCTTGTATAGATTTTTCAATAAACTTAGTATAGATCCTAAAGAAGTATCTCTCCAAACTTTATCCCTCAAATTGACTGAAACTATTTTTTGTAAGAATTTGACAGAACAGAAGAATAAGCCAGCTGCTTTAATCCATCTGTTATTTTGGGGTCAATTCGACCCAGTTTCAAAATCATTTTGTCACAACTTTGTTTTTCTTTCAAAGAATTGCTTGAAAATTACATGGATGGTTCCATGCTTTGCTATTTGCATGTAAAGTTAGTAGTGGATTTTTTTCCTAAATGATGTATGTTCTGTACAACTTTACAGCATCTTCCTGCCATGAAAAAATTTAAAATGATTTCAAAACAATATCATACCTACACTTTGAAACAAACCTGTCTGTGATGATACATCAACACATGTATCTCTGATAACAACCTCAGTGAAATAAAATCTTTTTTTTTGCTCTTTTTCTACTCAAAAAAAGATGTATACTTTTATGTGAACAAGGTTCAGTATGCTATAAATCATAAAACTAATTGTTAAATATTGGTTAACATGTTGAAAACATCGTCACTAAAGAGGAGAAAAAAACAAATCTGGGGAAAATGTTCAACCCTGTACGTTACAAGTAGTCAGAACAGAGTGTAGGATACATCTGAAGACAACAGCCTTGGTATAGTTATGACCCACAAATGAATCGCTGGGTTATACATTTATATCATTTACAGAGAGCAAAACATTTAATGTTCTTTGCATCTCTTGAGGATTTTTTGTCTCCTTTTAACCTTTTTAGCTCATGAAGCAGAAAGAAAAACACTCTGGGAATAACATATGTTTCATTTAATGGACTTAACGGTTCATAAATGCATCAGAAATTTATTACCGACAAAGTAGATGATCATTGAGCTAACTTCAATTTCATCATATCAGCCCCACTTAACCCTGACAACAGCTATCAACCACTGGGATGTAAAGCGAGACACAACATCTGTGCTTTGGGTCAGAGCTGAAGAGCCAACAGGATGTGACTGCGCTCAGTGTTAACCCCTGATACAATGAGCCACAAACAGCTCATAACTACAGAAATAACAACTCCTGAACTTTGCAACTCAGGGATAAGAGTTTAAAAGCCCCTGTGATCAAACTACTTTGGGGGGGAGAAAAAGACAAGTGAGATGTTATACTCTTGAAAAAAAAAAAAAAACATCAAAACAGAGGAGACAGCTGCACAGCTTGTAGCACTTAGGTCAAAGCAGTTTACTCCTGATTTGGGCAACAGGGACCAGTAGCAGCCAGTTTCTACGCCTGTCTGCAATGTTTCCCAAGTGATTAACACAGACTGAGCCAGACAGTGGAGGGAGTTTTACATCACTGGAGAACAACTCTCTCTTGACAGCCAGTTCTCTCACAGGCACAACAGATCTGGAGGGCGAGCATAAATCTTGAGGAGGGGACCTGAATGCATGATGGAGGCAAGAAAGGAGAGGGTGGAGGCTGGGTGATAACACATTTATCCTTAACAATTAAAAAAAAGAGTGAAAGCCGGAGTGGTGTAGTCGCTCATTAATCTGACAGATGAGGAGAAAACGCAGGCTCATAAATCTTTTCATGCAGCCTCGTAAACATGAGACACTCACTCTATCCTGTATCTTTACAGGTCTTAGCAGCAATTTCCAACCCCAAACATCAGAATCCTACAGGGGGCACATGTTTTATTGAGTTAGCGTGTGCAAAAAATACTAATGTGCATGTTTATGTGACATGCCCGTGCATATTAATCTATGCCCAAGCTGAATAGTGCAAAAGCAGACATGCAGCCTCTAGGGAAGCATGTTCAGCATTTATTGAAACAAAAATAACCTGAAAGGCTAATTTGGAAGGGCAGATAAACACCATCTGCAGCACCTTAGTCAGACACCGTCACCTCACTTACACCTGGTGATTACAGATCAGTGAGCCTCAAAAGACGAAAAGAGCCATTAAGCCAACATTTAGTTTCACCGGGGTGATTTGCATGGATGTATGAAATAAAAGCTGCAGCCGTTCAGTTCAGAGGCAAAGAAAAGAGAGGACAAGAAAGAGAGGTGAGAGACGATACACCTGCAGGCAAATCTCTATTAGAAGGGGAGACAGTTGCATTTACTCTGGGGTTCAGAGTGAGGTAAAGAGAACAGGACACGTTGAGGACGTCTGGAAGGCAATCTAATGAACAAGAGAAAAGAGAGTTAGGAGGGACAGGGTGGAGGGAAGGTCGGGGAGAAAAATGGTGTCTGGCTGCGATACAATCACATAATACCAACGGCACAGAGGGCTCCAAGAACTGATTCAGATCTCTGCAAACCATGTGAGCCACATGCAGTACATGATGAAAAGCCAAGAGATAGAAAAGTGACCTCAGGACAGAGCAGAGTCTCTCAAAAGTGTTTGCGCATTAGGAGAAGAATGGGCAATGAACGAGAAGTTAAAGATCCCAGAGTTCATTAACACAAGCAATAATACAAGTCATTATCGTCTTTTAATGGCACGTACCTTTGAGCTGGTCTGCCACCACACTCTGTCCTATCCTCTCGATGACTTGGCCGCTCTCGTGCTGGTAGCGATCATCCAGGAAGTTGGCCGTGGCTTGTGACAGGTGAACCTTCCCGGCCACGCCCAGCTGCTCCATGAGGTTAGCCAGGTTGACGTCATTCGACCAAACGTCAAACTTGAAGCGTTTCATGCCCAGGATGCCACACAGTACGGTGCCAGTGTGGACACCCACCCTCATGTTGACCATCTCCCTCTTCTCTTGGCAGAACTGTTCAATAGCCTGGATCATGCCCAGGCCCATCTCCACGCAGCAGTAGGCATGATCTGGCCGAGGTTCAGGGCAACCGGCCACGCAGTAGTAACAGTCTCCCAGAGTACTGATCTTTTCACAGCCAGTGAGCTCGCAAAGCCGATCGAAACGTCCAAATAAGTCATTCAGGAGGCCAACGAGGGCGTGAGCGGATTTGTTTGCGGACATTTTCGTGAAGCCGACGATGTCAGCGAAGAGGATGCTGACGGGCTCCATGCGTTTCATATTGAAGGGTCTGAAAATGATCTGACCTCGAGGGATTGATGTCTTCTTGCGTTTATTGTTCTTCGGGCTGGAGATGGCAGCCGCCGCACCGCTGGTGGAGTATCGTTTCACGGAGTTATCGCCGATCTCCTCGTCGCCCTGCTTCATGAGTTCATCGGCCACGACTCGAGGCATGACGGAGTGGATCATCCGCTCCTTCAAAGCTTTCTCTACTTCCAGATCTTTGCCGTGCATGATTGCTTGTCCCACCTTCAGGAAGGTGCTGCGTGACCGCACCTCAGACATGATGAATAAGTGGATGCCGATAGCGTGAGCGCAGAGGTGGAGTAGAGCTTTAGCGGGGCCCAGCCAGCTTAGAGTATCCCAGTCGGTCTGATAGGTGAAGTTCCAGGTATCCCCTGCTCGTGTCAGGTGCAGCCAGCCCAAAGCCTCGAATAAAACAGAGTAAAGGAAGCCGAGTAGGACAGAGGCATAGAGGCGAACATGGAGAACGCTGTAGAGCAACAGAAGAACCTCAATGCAGAGGGAGAAGGTTCCTACAGGAGACAAACAAGGGGACCAGGTGGTAACTTCCGCTAGCTTCTCAAACGACGTGTTGTATGTTGGTCCTATGCCGCTGAATTCCTCCACATCGAGCGTAGGAGTAGGAGCCTCCGGTTCCCTGTAGCTTGGTTTCTGGATCTGTGGCGCCAGCGTAAGGATGAAGGTTGCCAGGATGAGCAAAAGGGACAAGTGGTTGTAGCAGCGAGAGTAGAGTTTCGTAAAAGTTAAGAGGAGGAGAAGGAAGCAGAAAACCAGGAAGGATGCAGTAGGAATGAGAAAGGCAGCCCTGTCACAGCGGGAGGGGTTGGCAGCAAAGTATAACCCCCATAAAAGGCCGACAGCAACCAGGTAGAAGAGGACGTATCGGAAACGCCGCTGGGTCTGAGGGAAACATCGTTCTCGACAGGCCTCCTCTAGAATTGAAGAGTCGAACTTCGGGTCCCAAAAGTGTCCAGCGGATCTCTCGAAAAGCTGCGGCATCTTTCTCTGCGCTCGAAAACTCTTAACGGCCGGCCTCCTGACTCCGGACTCCCCAGAGCTGCAGCTGGAGGAGATACTGTACTTGCAGTGTTTGGATCCCCCTATGAAGCCACCCCCGATTGAACCCAGCGGCCCGCCTACATGCTTGTGTTTGACGCTGCTGCCAATCCTCACTGAGACGCCTCCATCTCCACTGGAGTCGCAGCTGACTTCTGTGTTGTGGGGCAGCAGTTGTTGATGTTGGGGGGACGCCATGGTGCTTTTAAGTGTCTCCAAAATCAAAGACTGTGCAGGGGGGGGGGCAGTTATTCTGAAGAAAAACCAGATAAAGAAGAAAGGCAACTCATTAGGTCATGGTATAACAACCAGGTGGTGATAGTTTACTGAAGAGGAGTGCAAAGAAAGAAACTTTTTACGTGAAAATTCTTACAGACCTTTCAAAGACTTTGACCGTCCGTTATTGCCCTCTTGACGTCAATCCCTGCATTCCTCTACATTCCCTTCAGTTTTGACGCACTCGAGACAGGGAGGATCACTTGCAGCCAGCTCTGCTCCAGCCCAGGTCCACTCAGCTGCTTACACACTGTAACATTCATTGGAGAAAATTTGCGGCACAAGGCTCACAGAGTTGCAAAATGTGGCGCTTAAAGGGAAATGCTGAGAAGGTAACTCAAAGAAAAGCAGAAAGTGCCTTTATCTTGAGAACTGCTCATCAAATTCAGGAAAGAGCACTCACTAAACCTCCTTCACTCCTGGTGCATGTCTGCTTTTCCATTCCTCTTAGTTCCACTGGAAAATCTTTCTGCACTCTGAACTCCAAGAGCTGACTTTCCAAAGACCTGAGATTTTCTTTTCACCTTCTTGGTCTAAATAAGTCTTTCTCTCATTGTAAAGCAAGTTTTTCCTGTTCATGGAAGCTCGGACGCATATTTACTCACACACTTCTTGCTTTGCAGGGCCTGATTGCGTCCGTTTTCCTGGACAGAGCCCCGTCCTTTCCTTACTTTCTACTCCGGAGTCTCCACCACCGCTGCGTCTCCATACCCAGAGGATAGTGTGCAGAGGAAACGTGCAGAGAAAAAGAAAATCCCTGATTCATTGCAAGAGCTTGGGGTGATTCGAGCCCAAAAATATTTCTTCAGTGAGGAGATTTTTCCATCATTTTCCACTCACACCAAATATCACCAATTCATTGCCATGGTGCGCCCTGAGGAAACATCCAGCATTACTCTGTCCATGCTGCTCCTTCTCTTAACAGGACGAGTTAGGGGAGGAAAAACGCAGCATTCAGAGGTCCAAGCACAGTGGAGTCAACTCCTGCGTGTCTCTGAAGTAAAGTTTGCCTTCAGCACATGAGCCCTCCTCCTCTAAATGGCAGACAACAGGAGCCCGGAGAGAGTCTGGCTAATTGAAAGGTCTCCACCTCCACTACACGCCCCCCCCTCTCACACCAGCAGTCCCACAGGTTAACACAAGGTGCTGCCTTGATCCCGCCACTTTAATTGAATCGCACAAGACACACAAGAGATTATCTTCATACCTCTGAATATTTCCGCTCTAATCCAAGTCTAATGAGATGGATTATGGCTGCTGCGCCGTCCAACCTTTCCATCATCTGATCGTCCAGTAGTGAGATGAGACTCTTATTTCTGTTACCTCACCATATTCTCTGGCGACACAGCAAGCGTCGACACCTGCGTGGAAATGTTTTTTTTTCTTTCTTTTTGGTGCTATCCAGGCGCTGTGGCTGCAGACGCCACCATCTTCTGTGCGCTGACAGGCGTCCAGCCGCGAGAAGCGCGCGTCTATGTGTGTGTGAGTGTGAAGACAGGTGGAATACAGCGATGGTTTCCACCTTTCCTTTTCAAAATAAAAGTATTACTTCCATGATAAAACCATTCATCCTTTTTTTTCTTTTCTTTTTTTTGGCCAAGCTATACTTAATTCTTTTTTGTACAGTTATTCAGCTTGGTTATGTTTTTGCTTTATTTAATTTTTTTTTTTTTTTTAAATCAAGAGAGGAGAATGAAGAAGCAGCAAGCAAAACAAAACAATAAAAAAGAGGGAGCAAATTTTGCTTATATCGAAAAAAACCCCCAAAAAACTGTAGTATATAAATGTTACAATAAAATATAATGGTATGTAAATTCAAATGATTTTTTTCTGCAAAATTCTGAAATTAAAAAAGAAATAACATCCTATATATTCATATGGAAACCAATTTTCGCCCTTAAAAAAATTATAAAAAATTAAAATTTCCCTTTGTTGAGACTTTTTTTGGTCGACATCAATCAAAAATTTTCTAATATGCAAAACTTTTGAGATAAAAAGCCAAATTTTGAGATTATAGTGTCAAAATCCTGAGGTAACTTGATATTTAGACATCAAAAGCCAAAATTGTGAGGAACTTAGGTCAATTTTTCAAGATAGAAAAGTGAAATTTTGAGATAATAGAGCAAAACATTCAAGAGAATAAAATCAATATTTTGCAGGTATAAAGTAAAAAATATGAGGCAGTAAAGTCCAGATTTTGAGATGATGGACTCAATTTTATGTGATAATCAAGTCAAAATGTTTGGACAAAAAGTTGAAACTTTGAGAAAAAAAATCAAAGTTTGGAATAAACTGTGAAAATGTTGAGCTAAAGTCAAAACTCTCAAACAAAAAGCTGTAATTTTTATACTTTATTTTGCACCAATCTGTCTTTGTATTTGAAAGTCATTACTCAATACGGGCAAAAAAAGAAAAACTCAACAGACATATATATTTTTTAAATTTCCCTATATTAATGGTTCTATTTTTCATATTCCCCCCACACCCTTTTCAGTTTTATTCACCTGAGGCAAAAATGTCTAATCGAGTGGTTTCGTACATTATTTATTGAGGACGCTTAACAACTCAAGCTGTAACCCATGTGTGCTGAATGTGCCAGATGAGCCACGTTTTAAGCAGGCTCATAATACCCAACAATTTAAAAATTTAAGTCAAAATAAAATGATGGAAAATGTAACTTTATTTTGAAGTTCTCCCTACTTCCGTATCACTGGTTGCCTCTAACTTTGCGCTGCTCTCTTCCTCGGGTGAGTGGTGGAAAAGGAGAGAGGGGCTGGCTGCTGTTGGGAGGGGTATGGTAGAGGTACGTGCACGCACATAGGTAACGAGCACGTGTTTTGGTAAGGGTGGGGACGTCTGTTTTGACCGCATAGAGCACCCACAAGGACCCCCTCCCAAATCTTTATACCCATTCTTCATCCATATCCATATTTTATTATATTAAATGGATGCAAAAAATTGTCTTGGCATGACAGCAGAAGATAAATAAATGTTTTATAAGAAGAATATCTCTTAGGGAAGACAGATATCCCAAAATACACAACCCCTTAAAATGTAGTGGGAATTCCTTGTTATATCCAAGGTTCTAGGGGAGTCATAAATCAAACATTAAATCTCGTTTTGGGTCCATAAGATGATAAAAAACAAAACAAAACTGTGATTCAAATATTGTGCACAACACAATCTGCTGTAACCTGGAGAAACCTTCAGTGCTTTATTGCTCTGTCCTTAAAAAGGGTCATAAACAGCAGCCCCCAGTGGTTTCACAGTCATTGCAGTGCAAAGAAATGTTACTCTGGAGAAAACATGCACACCTTTTCTGCAGGAGTGCATCCACAATTTAAAAAAGAAAGAAAGAAAGAAAGAAACAGAGAGATTTCCCCATTCCCTCCGCTCTACTCTATGATTATTTTGCTGAGTTCAGCTTTCCTCAAACTTTAGTGTTTGCAGTCTGAAGGTAAAAAAAAAAAAAAGGAGGGGTGAAAAAAGCCTCAAAGATCAATCCTTGGAAGAGCAGGCCCTTTATACTTAAACGTTTTGTACTGTGAGGTCATCTTTTAAAATGAGAGATAAGATAAGTGACAAATAACAGGTTGTTACAGTAAAATAAATGACCAAATTATCCTTAAACCCAACTTTCTATTTGCAATTTTTTACCTATTTTTAAAATGTTGACAAATTGAGAATCTACTCACTACACACTTTTTGGATCAGTTTAGTGTGTTTAGAGGGAAACATTAGTGCAAAGATCAGTGGATACACCGAAATCCACGACACATACCCCTCCCCAATTGCAGTCACGACAAGTTGTTGGTGCATTGCAGCTCCAGAATCAAACCATCTTATTTTAAAAAAAGGGGGTCTCAGATCAGAGACTGGATTCTGTTCAGGCTCTCGAGGGTGTGACAGAGAAGAAACACAGAGACATGAATGTAGGAAGAACTGTGGTGACAAGTTGAATTTGCAAGCTAAAGAAAAAGGGGGCAGAGGAAAAAAAATCTGCATGGAGTGAGATTTTTGCTGTTTCCTTATTTGACTCCTCATGATTTGGAAAAAGAAACCCCACAAACATACAACGTATCACTATCTTGTCGATCAGAACTCTTTATTCTTGATCAAACTTGCAAAATTGGGTGAAGATTATCTTAAGAGTTATACCAAAACAAAAACAGTTAATAACCAACTTTTTTTTAATGGGACACACATCCATTCCAGATCTTATTCACAGATAAATTAAGATAAATGATAAGCAAATATACCAAAAAAACACAACCACACAGCTTCATCAACCCAAGCTATCATCCCACTACAAACTGTTGCCGTGATGAGTGTTAGTGGACTGGATAACTTTTTACACAGCACTCTCTAGTGGGCGAGTTCTGGATCTGCAGTGTAAACTTACTAAACACTTCCAGTGGAGCACTTTCACTGAAATAAAGAAACACAAAAAGTGAATTAAGTGATGGTAAGGTTAGTCTGATTTGTCTTTAAACTACACTTCAGATGTAAATGGGAAAACAATTCACAATGAAGTCAAAGCAGGAGGATGGAGAGGAAACAGGAAGTGCATTTATCCACAAACTTATTCATCTTTGGGGGTTTTTTTGAGCTGCACTTTTTTACTACTTACCTGCTCTTTGATGATTTAGACTCCATATTTAATGGAATAGTTTGACATTTTGGAGGACTGTGACTGTGTGGTGCTGTATGTAGCTGGAGCCAGCAGCCAGTTAGTATAGCTTAGCTTAGACTGGAAAAAAGAGGAAATGGGTGGAAAGAGTGTATTTACTTGAAGCTCTTGAGTTAGCACGTTATATAATGTTGGCTTAGTCTGTTGTAAGAGAGGTTCAGAGCCAGGGGCTGAAAAAGTCTGCTCTGCAACGCCTCTTCTCATCTCACTCTCAGTCAGTGCATCCTTGATTTCATTCCCTTCTTCATTAGCTAACGCCTCCCACCTGAGGTATAGCTCAGGTGCACCGAGGATACGTCTGTGCTCATAGCTCCCCTGACCAGCCTTCTAATTCCTCTTTCCTTGAAACACATTTTAAGAATGAACACACGCTTCCAAAACGGCGCACTGGAATCGATTTCCAGCCCACAGGCAAGAGGATGGAGGAGTGAGGAGACGGGGAGGTTTAAACTTTAATCTAAACTGGATTTGTCTGCTTTCAAGTGAGTGATCGTTCCATAATGTCAAACTATTTTCAACAATTTTCCCTTGCCATACTCTTGGCAGGTCATTGAGGTAGGCTTGCATAAGAGCTTGCAGCTATGACATGTAGCTGTCAGACTGTTTAGGACATACAGGTTAGGATTTTGTGCTTCCTTCTTTCCACAGAGGTCAGGGGTCAACTCAAGAGTCCTTCACTTTCACATCTAACTCCAGCCCTCATTCACAATCTAAGAAATCCTCCATCCCAATGACACAGAGAGAGGGTTTGTAGAAATTGTAAAACTGGATTGTTATTCACAGATACAGAGCCTACGGTGGTGCCCATTTGGGAGATTCACACAGAAAAATCAATAATCATATCTTTCTAACCTGCAGAAGAAATAGCTACAGACATCTACAGCCACAACAAATCCCTCATGTATTATTATTTATACCATCATTCAGCTTTAAAGAGAACTGTAGCAACTCCTCTGGCTGGAGGACTCACACAAACCATCATGACTTGTGTATTTGTTTTGGAAGATGAATGATCTTCTTTTTAACTCTACTTTTCTTTGTTCAGGACAAAATTTTACCAGATATGACGCAACAAGGTAATATATTTATCAACGCTAACATGGAGCTGTTGTTTGAGATGTGACAAAATGCAAATTTTGTAAGTTTGTAGCGTAGTTTAGTAGCCGGCTACATTCAGCACTACTTACAGCCTGGTGCTCTGAGACATGTCTATTACCTGTAGAATACTGGTTATGTCCTGCCAGTGCTCATCTACCAAGCAGAGTGAATGTAACCAGGCCCTTCCTTTTGCAGAAAACTGCAGAAAAATATTTTTTTAGCTTTTTGCCCTCGTTTTAGCCTTAAGCCCATTTTCTAGCCCTGCTACCTGGTTCAAATGTTTGGCTTGATTTTTAGGCTTTAGCCAATGTTTTAGCCATTAGCCTGAGTATTAGCCTTTGATTTGTTTTTTGGCCTCAACTTGTGTTTTAGCCTTTTGCCGATATTTTAGCCTCTATTTCCTGTTTTAGCCTTTAACCCATGCTCTATCACTCTCATGTTTAGCTTGCTCTTGTTTTTCTGTCCCTTTTCTGTCAGACAGTCCAGCTCCTATTTCCACTACTACTACTACTACGAAATAAATTCAAGAAAATTGTTTTTAGCAGAGGAAAACACAGATTTCACTTCTTGCTGCTTAACTTCATCATCTGGTGTAGTGTTGTCCTGGTGACTTCAACATGCTTTATATCAATCCAGTCCAGTCCAAATCAATCAGGAGGCCAGGAATTAGCATTTAGAAATAACCTCCTGTGGCGCTGATTATCTCATTTTAAGTTGTGGTTTATGATCAGGCATATTGCTAGATATGAGACTTTTTCAAGATCACTTAGAAAGTCCCCACAGTCCCTTTAAAAACTGGATAGCTTACTTTTAAAGAAAAAAAAACCCAGAGCACATTGTTACATTTCTGCCAAAGATGCGAACAGATACAGACAGATCATTAAAGAAATAAGCAGATTCACTCTTCCCACCTCGCTCTGCTGACTCTGACCCCTGAACCCTGACCTCTGCTCCCATCATTGTGCTCAGGTCACAGGTTGTCAACAACCTGGACTGGCGAGCGTACAAAACATATTAAAAAAAAGGCCTCATCTGTTGCATGTTGGTTCAGTTACATTAGGAAATCGAACATAAACTGTATGTTAGGAGGACATGCATGAATCTATGTGACATCTAACATGCAATGTAAATGTTAGAGGTTTGGAGGATCATCCAAACACTAAGGCTGTGTATAGCACCCACAAATAAGCTACTTCAAAAACAGCTTCTGGAATTGATTTTCTGCAAAGACCTGCAACACAAATTTGTATCTTCTGATTCTACTTTTCCCCTTTAGTTCACATAGAAATGAGCTGGTATTTGACTACTGTCAGTTTCATAATTTTCAATTTTTATTTGAGCTTAATTTTTGTTTAAATACTTTTCACATCATCACTTCCCCAACACCAAAATCTAAAACAGTCCACCATGATTGTGCAAAGGAAAGGAGGGCGTGTGTAACAAACTCAGTGATCAGTGGCATCTTCTTATTCCTGGATCTTGTGTCTTTAAGCTGCCTATTTGAACAATCACCCATCCCTCCATCTATCAGCCTCGCCCCCACAGTCCTTAAACGCAACTCCACTCCTGAGGAAATAAACAAACACTAATATCTTCTTCTCGGTCTCCTCATAATTACAGGCATTCTGACTAACTCAGGCCCGGCTTACACCAGACCTCCTCTTCTCTTCTCACTTCCCCCATTCAAGTTCTTGTGTTTCCTCAGTTCTTTCGGTAGCGGTTCTTTGGCTTCTCACCACAGCCCGTGGCCTCGCAGGAGGACAGGCCAGGCTGCTTGCCAGAGTTAATGCTGCTCAGAAGGGCAGGCAGCTCATTGGTGATTGCCTTCTCAATCTTGTCCAGCAGACATCCGCCCATGTAAGAGCACTGAGCCGACAGAGGCTTAAAGTGGTTGATGGGGTTGATGCCAAAGAAGTCACGGTAAGCATCACGGTTGGGAAGGTCAAACTTGCTGACGTTGGTCTTGGCCAGGATGGATTTGAAAATGTAGAACTTGTCCGGGTCGTCCACGATCTCTTTGAAAACAAGTTCGGGATCGCTGAAGAAACTCATCTTCTCTTTGAAGGTCTGGACGTAGCGATCGACCAGCAGGCCGTGAATGCGCACACGGATTCCATGTTGGCGAATGAAGGCAATTTTGTTCTCCATGCGGTTTTCAATCACCTGGTTCAGATCTTCCAGGAGGGAAATTTCCTCTCGCTTGAAAAGCTCACGGCTGGTGTCAGGTGCATAGTCGTACGGCCAGAAGGAGCTGACGTAGACGCGAGGGGGTTCGGTCACGTTGATGAGGGGGGCTAAACTCCAGAAAAGTGCTCCGTAGACTCTCATCAAGTCCTGTGTGGCCAGGTTGTCAGCTTTGTTAAGGATGATGCGAATCTGAGATTCACGACCCTTGAGCTGTCTGAAGAGCATCTCCAGCTCCAGACCCACGTCCAGCTTTGTGGGGTCAAACACCACAAAGATCAGGTCGGCACGGTCAATGAACCACTGGCAGACATCATTGAAAGGATAGCCTGAATGGGAAAAGAGAACAAACCATTAAACACAGAGTCACAGTAACCTGCTTTACACACTGTCTTGCCCAAAAAAAGAAAAAAAAGGTAGCCACTAAGCAAAAAGAGATCACGCACTCTAATATTTTGTTGGACCGCCTTTAGCTTTGATTACAGCATACATTCATTATGGCATTGTATCAATGAACCTAGACCTGACCAACTGCAGCAACCCCAGATCATAGGTCTGGACTCTGTGGTGGCCATCTCATGCTCCCAGAACCACTCTTTCACAATTTGAGCCCCATGAATCCTGACATTGTCATCTTGGAATATGCCTGTGCCATTAGGGGAGAAAAAATCCATTGATGGAATAACCTGGTCATTCAGGTATATTCAGACCTCATTCTTTGGGAACATAATGTTGCTGAACCTTGACCTGAGCAACTGCAGCAACCCCAGATCATAACACTGCCCCCACAGGCTTGTACAGTAGGCACTTGGCATGATGGGCGCATCACTTCACCTGCCTCTCTTCTTACCCTGATGCACCCATCACTCTGTAACAGGTTAAATCTAGACTCACCAGACCACATGACCTTCTTCCATTACCCCAGAGTCCAATCTTTATGCTCCCTTGCAAACTGAAGTCTTTTTTTTCCAATTAGCCTCACTGATTAGTGGTTTTCTTTGGGCTACACATCTGCTCAATCCCCAGTGTATTTTGTGACTAGTTTTATCACTTGTTTCACCTCTCTCCTGCTGCTTCCTGTTCTCGATAATTCCCGGAGTGTCCACAAAAGTCACCCGTTCCAGCAGCTTGTGGGGCATCTCGATACCGATCAGCTTCTCCAGGAAGTTTTGGCCGAACTTCTCCAGAGGGGAGAAGGACCGCGAGCTGTCTGCTGCCATCACAATACCTTCAACAGAGCGAATCTTTTCACCGTGCATGATAACAGTGAACTCAGAGGTAGTCGGCTCAGCCCCTGGAAAACAAAGGAATCAGAAATGAATAGAATTAAAAGGAGAAAAACAGACATAGGAGATCAACAAATGGAGGGATGTGAAATTGTCTTTTTGTGGCTATGGATTATTGACACTTTCAAAACTGATAGCAAAAAGCATCCATAGTTTGACTTTCTGTTTAATAATCCAAAATTCTCTCTTTTAGCTCAGTGTTTGGTCGCTACCAGTAGCTCCAGAAATTTAGCAGAAGTATTCATTCCAGCAAGGCTCTAAGTCAGTGGTTCCAACAGTTTCCAACTCACGTTCCACTTTTAAGTCTCAAAAATTTTTGTGGTCACTTCCATGAATACAGAGGCTATACAATGCATTCTAATAGCACTTTTTTACGTATATAAATATTTGAACATTTTTATATCTTTTTAAACATGACTAGGTTTTAAAATGTAATGCATTACTCTATATATCTTCATCTGTCTTTATTTAAAAATCATATAATTTTGGAAATGATGCGGTGGACCAATTGCAATACCTTCATGGCCCACAAGAGGGCCAAGGTCAAAAGGCTGTGAATCACTGCACTAAGACTTTCTTCCAGTGGCTGGTGCAAAGTATGTTTTGTATTTTTAAGGCTTCTCATTAAGATAATGTTCTATAGAGGCTAAAATCAACAATATATGGATAAAGAAAACTGCTAAACTGTAGACTGGACTACGGAAACATTAGACAAAGGACCTTATAGAGCTCCTGAGGGGTGCGGAGACCATCACCATGACCACTATGATACGACATAGGATAATACAATGTCATTAAGAAATTTTCCATTACAGCCATTCCTTTTATTGAGCAGGGAGATTAAATCACGGTGAGTTTTCTTAGGATGTCATTGAGTTAATTGAACACAGTCTCTGTGGTACCATCTGCCCTCTGAATAACCCCAATATGATTCTCTGGCTTACGGCTCATTTAAGAGTGTTTTCATTCCCACAGGATGTTCTATAACATTACACCAATGCTAATTTAATAGCAAACATACCTGTGTAGAGCTGGTAGGGGCTGTCGTGCATGCCCAGGAGGTAATTGATCATGGAAGACTTTCCTACACTCCATGGACCCAGGAACAGCACCATGGGCTTGGACGTAATCTCTCCATCTGTTGGTTGGAAAAATAAAACGATGAGTAAAATCTCAGCTGTATGGCCTCTCTTGTTCTGACAAAATTATTCTAAAACAGAGGGAAATAAGCTCTGCCAATATTTCAGTTTCCTGGCTGTCAAGCACAGTTTGACCTGACAACAACTCATCGAAAATGCAAGGTATTTCAGAACTGCACTTCATTTTTGACAGATACAGAAAGCGTATCAGAGTAGCACTGTGCTCAGAGAAGAGCAGCACAGACAATGCTGAAAAATGAAAAATGAAAGAAAAACAGGCAAGGAAACATGTTAGGATAAAAAAGGGGAATGACATGACAGCTCCCCAAAAGTGAGGCCAAGGAAACTCCCCTGATTAGGAGCTGGAGCTCAAAGATGCTGGAGCATGAGTCGTAGTGGGCTTCCTTTATGTTCACATATGGGACACTGGTCAAACTTTAAAAACAAAACATACCAATTTTTTTTTCTTTTTTTGTTGAGCATGAATTTAATGCACCCTGCTGGTTAAGATTATCTCCTTAAGTCATGCTAAAAATAGGCTCAGCAGGCGCATGTGGTTCATGCAGTGTTGAGTGCACCAAGGATGAAAAGTGAGAAACAATGTAACAGTAACCCAGGAGTCTTCGAAGTGCCCATCAGTTTTTGATTCAAACTGAGATGACTTTGTTGACATGAGGGAACTCTGCATGTGCTACAATATGCTAGGTATGTTGTGCAATTTGGTTTGCATAAGAGTTAGGATAACGATGCCATGGCTCCAGATCTTAGCTGTGCGAGACATCACCGTCTGTTGTGAGAGGGGCATTTTGGCATCACTTTTGTACAGTGGGAGAGTGAAAAGGCACATCATCCATCTTTATGCACTGCCAACAGGTTAGAGCTGTAGCCATATCTCCGTGATGAAAACATAGCGGAGACTCAACAAAGCAAAAGCTTTCATGGCAAGCTGTGTGTGTCATAAAAAGCTGCAGTGTGTGCTATGAATGGACATGGGCGGTAGGGCAGAGGTATGGTTATCCCTCTTAATTCAGAAGAGGATGGGAATATAAAGCTCCCTTTCTGTATCAAAACAGTCAAAAGGGAGAAAAATCATCGCAGAAGAAAACTGTTTTTATTTTGATGAGGAGGACAATAGAATCAAAACCTCTCTTTTTGAGGGAAATGATTCTTTAATGATTGGTGTGTAATGAAACATCAGTGAATTGACTCCCAGCTGAACAGTCACCACCCTTCCCCACCAGAGCCCCCTCCTCAAACCTGCATGTTTTGTGCTAAAGCCAGAGCTGCACATGCAACCCCCTCCACAACTTATGAAGTCAAGTTTCCTGTAAATCTAATTTCCTTTTCAAATCTTTACTCAGATTAAGGCAGTTGCAACCATTCTAAGGAAACTAGAACAGTATTAATGACTTCTGATGTCATTAAAAACGAAACATCCCTGATACTTTTTTGTGTATAAATCTCAGCGATGAGGACAAATGAGGGGGGTATGGAGGGGGCTGAGCACTTCAGGCAGTGCCATGCACAGGTAAGCCCGGCCCACACCCACCTGTGGCTGAGTCACCCAGGGTTCGTCCGGGGTAGGCTGTTAGATGAGGGGAGTGGAAAGGGGGGGAGAGGTTGGAGCACAGAAGGATGAGGGAAGGAGAGTGAGGAGTGAGGGTGAGAGGTTTCTAGAAGCAACAAGTAGGGGAAGAGTGACAATGTGCAGGAGAGGGTGGGAGGTCTTGTCCCATATTTGACTGGATGTGTCAAATATGTGTGTGTACGATGAATGGTTTGGCTCAGGGGTCAGCTGATGAGTTTAACCTTGGTGTGTAGTTTCAATTCACTCCATTAATTTAGCTGCAGGACTGGTCAAAGTCTCAATACTTGACTTGGATTTGACAGTTCAAGGATAAGAGGAAGAAATAACTGATATATGCTGAAAATGCATGCTCATATAGACAATAATAATACAGAATAGCACCTCATTTTGGGCTAAATCAGACCGGTCAAGGGTGTGTTCTTGGATAATGTGAGGATTGAGTGTGTTCAAACAAATCAAAAACAGTAACCGCAGCAGTCCAAACAGAAAAACCCACACATCAGGGCAGAGTGCAGACAGAGCTGAGGACCCTGAGGTACCTGAGATCTCGTGCTGCCTCAGCTCGTTGTACTTGTAGGCCTGTTCCATGGGTTTGATGGATGTGTGGTAGATCTTACGCAACCTCTCAATGGCCGCTAGAGAGCAGAGGAAAAAGAAGAACAAGTGATTAAGAAGTATCCATGTCAAGGTTGTAAATACTGGATATGTCCCACCAGTGATCATCTACCAGGCAGAGCAAATGTAACCTGGTTCTTATTTTTATTGATAGACTCTCAGGTTTAAAAAGATTGCTGCAGTATAACTGCTGCATATGGGTTAGGAGGAACATATTCACATACAACTTAGCCTTGCTTTAGCTTGTAACCAATGTTTTAGCCTTTGGCCCATGTTTTAGACTTCAGCCGTGCTCTATCATTCTTCTGTTCACCTTTTTTTCTGCTCATTTGTCTCTTTTCTATCAGGCAGTCCAGTTTCTACCATTACTACGAAATAAATCACAGATCTTGGTTTTGTCAGAGCAATTTTGCCATGTTATAAATATTTCTGGTCCAGTCTGAACTGTTCAGTACGATAGGAAATGAGGTAAAAGAACCAGAAATCATGAGATTAATCTTAATTATCATCATGAGATTAATTAATCTAGCCTGTGAAAGTAAATCTATCCAGTACTGCATAGGAGAAGATGTATTTCTGGAGAAGTCAGAAATTTTCTTATTGTATATATCTTTATTCAATTGCACATCTTCCTCGTGAACTGTGTTTTTCAGCTCTGATTCTCACCTGCATAGTCTCCAGATTTCTCCTTAGCTGCAAGCCGCAGCGTCTCGTCAATGTGAGATCTGTCTCTGAGGGCGGTGTTGACATCTTCTTCTTCTTCTGTGAAGACATAAACAAATAGTTAAAGCTCCTGTAAGAAGGTTCTGACAGGACATGAAACAGAGTTAAATGGCCTTGCTGCCTCTTTATGGCCTACAAAAGCCAAAGAGACCATCAGCGATGATTTGTACCACTCTGCAGACACAGATTCCTTTGGCTCTGTTTCCCCCTGCCAATAATTGAGATGATGGTAGAAAAACTGTAAGATGGTTTTGAAGGGGATTTCTGCTCAAATAAAACCGTAATCTGAACTATTCATGGGATCAAAAGCTTACACTCAAGACTGGATAAGACTTGCAGCCTAAAGCAAAATATCATGTTTTTAATTCCTTGCTTTGTTTTGCTTTACTTTACCTTTTCTTAATTACAGAAATCTATCATTATTGCATGTAGGTGCCCTAAAATGTTTGCAAAGTGCCCTGAAAGAACAACACCTAGATGTGCAAAGTGAAACTGATATTTGCTGGTGGTTACGGTCTGCATGATGTCTTTTAAGATATTTTTAAAATGCTATGTAACAGTAAAAAGCAAGTTTTTTTTTTCTTAAATCCATTTATTTCAAAGGGTTTTCCAGGAAAAATACATGACTCCCCTCTGCTGTAAATACATAATATTTTGTGCTTTCCTTCTAACACTTTGCATCCTCAAACATATGTGCCCGTAGTATTACTCACCCCTCGTAATCTGCCTCTGTGTGTAACAATCTGAGAGAGCTTATCTGCTCTACTGTGTCATACCCACTTTTGAACATAACGGATAGCTTAGATCACAGCTGTTAATACACTCAGTTTCCTCATTTAGAACGCAAACGCTGAATATAACCAGACAAAGACATTTGTTTGGCATCACCATGGGCTTTAAAACAACAGCCGATGGGGCACGGAGAGATAGAGAGGGACTTCCCCAGTTAGCTAACAGAGCCGGACTGAGTGTTCCCATCAGCAAAATACACTATGAGACAATGAGGTGCAATCCTCTGACTTTTCTCTTCTATATTTACCCACCTATCACAGACTTAACGCACTGGGAGGCCTGTCCTTGTGTGCCCAGTCCTCCCACACAGTCCTGCTACAGGCCAACCTGCTACAGCGATGAGTTATTAATAGGAGCAGATGGGAAGTCTTCCTGGTTCACACTTCTATTTCCTGGGGTTGAAACACGAGAATCCACCTACACAACACTTCCCATGAAGCTGTTTGGGAATTTTAGGTATTTACAACGTGTTTGTTGAATATTAAAGCTGAGAGCTGCAGCTTCATTCCAGTTACATGGTTGTAAATCAGATTGTGGTAATGTAATCTGCTTTTGGTCTAGTTATCGAAAGAGATCATTGGCATTCTTCCTTTCAGCCCACACTGTAAAGAAAAATCCTGTTGTTTTTACGGTGAAATATCTGCTGCTGTAATTGCCAGGGAACTTTTGTAAAATATACGGTAAAATTGTACACAACTTCAAAAAACAATCCATCAATTTTATCGTTTAAAACTGTTATTATTAACAAAAACATCACATTTTGCCCCGTGACCATGAGTGGGGAGGGCACACAGTGGACATGAGACTCTGCTGTGCATGGGTGTATCACACAGGTCATACAGGCTGTCGTTGCCCTAGCATAGACTAGCTGTCTACGCTCCACAGCTTAGACCAGTTGTCGATGGCATAGATTGAATTTCAAGGATATCATTAAATAATGTTATCTGTCTCTGTAGGGATCTGAATAAAAAGTCAAAAAATATTGTAACGGTACATCGGATTACAGTACACGACTGTAATTGGGGGGGGGGGGATATTGATAGCAGAGGTTGCCAGCCAACACTGTGGAGCAAAGACAGCTAGTCCAAGCCATGGAGCATAGACAGCTGTGATGCTGTATTTTTTTACGGACTTTTTTTTTACAGTGCACACACAAAGAGACCATATCAGCACTAAACAAGTTTCTCTTCACTTCATCTATTTACGCTGATGGATGAAATTCTGTACACTTGTTTTTTAATCATACTGATAAATTGCCTCTGAGGCTTATGTTTCTGTTTGCAGGAGATAAAAATAGTAAATAATTGAAGAAGACTCCACCGTCACAGTGAGCAGTGTCCTGAGCCATAACTTGGAGTTCAGCCACTGACCATGTGGTCCATGACTTCATGTCTTTCAGGCCAAGAGTGAGAATGGCATTTCACTTTGGCCAAAGAGACGTTGCATCAAATGACAAATAGAATCACATTAATGCCATTTTGTTTACAAGACAGGAATCAAAGTGAGTAAATAAACAAGGCTGTCTGCCCAATTTATGATTCAGAAAGAAATCAGTGAAGCATTGCAATCATGCAAAATGAAGAAGTAATTCCAACCTGATATATGCAGAGATAGACGTGCATATGTCAGGAAAAGTGAGGTTGAGAGAATAAGACCAAACACAATGGCACACAAGGCCTGTGCATTAATTGAGACCCCAACAGTTGCTCCTTTGCAGCATTGCAGTGATGACACACACTGCTGTTTGAGCACTGCTGATTCTCCCCGAGTCAACCTGCTAAAAATAAACCTGTGTAATGTCGCTCCCAGCACAGTGCAAGAATAAGGGAGGCCAAAGGTTAGCATGCAGAACAAAAGGAGGATATGAACTAAACAGCTCTCCCCAAAAAGACTCCAGTTGATCCAGATATGTCAATATGTGTTTAAAGGTAATCTCTAAAAGCTGCTGATGAATAGAGGAACCACAATCAGATGTTGAGTGCACTCACTAACATGATCTTGAGAAGAAATGAATTTTGCTGTTGTGAAGAGATTTTTAAACATCTTGTTCACAATTGCTGGGAAATCTGATTTATTATAGAAGAGTGGATGAATGAAATCTGATCCATGGTCTTTTTTTCTCCTCTTATGGGCTCACAACTTCTGCCAATTTCTGCCAATTAAAAAAAGAAATCTAAACTTGGCTTAATTGAGAATTCTTTTGGCCCACTGAAGTCAAAATTTTATGATAAAAGTCAAAAGTTTGGGATCATGAAGTTAAATTTTTTTATATATGGTCCAAAATAATGAGACAAAAATCAAAGGTTGAGGATCAAGATTTTTAGGTGGAGTCAAAATAATGATGCAGAAGTCAAAATTTTGAGAAAAGGGATTTTTTTTGACAATAAAGCCAAAATTATGATACAAAAAGTCAACTTTTTATATGAAAAGTGGGATTATAAAGTCAAAAAATTTGAGGTAAAGTCAAAGTTACAAGCAAAATGCAAAATTTTGAAATAGAAGTCAAAATAATGGGACAAAACTATAAAAGATAATAAGTCAAAATTTTGAGATGAAATCATATTTATGAGACGAATATCATATTTTGAGGTTATTAAGTCCAAATTATGAGGAAAAAAAAAATCTTAAATATTTAACATTCTTTTCTTAAAAAATTGACATGGTATGTGTTGAAATTCAAAATTTTTACAAAGCATTCCCCCCCCCCCCTTTTTATTCATTTTTTACTACCAGAAACTGCCAGTTACACATAACAAACCAAACTGGCAGGACATATGTTTCTGGGTTTTTTTTTAACTTAAGTGGAAACTAATTCTTTTGTCCAATTTTCAAGCTAAATACAAAGGGCATGAAATTCAGGTTTGCATTTTTTACTTTTCCTCTTGTATGCTTTTCCACCTACATTAAATCGTTTCTTATATAATTCTTTTATATTTTTTGCATATGAAAGTGTATAAATAGTATTGTTATGTACTGATGGAGACTTTATAAAGCAGTTTTCAAAGATTAAAAAAACATCAGTGTAAGTAGAGTTTATTTACAGCTCAGTTCTTTTAATTGTTAAAGCCAGTGGTCTTGATGCAGGTTTGTCCAAAAGTGACTTTTAAGAAACACATGCCGTCTCTTAATGTCCCTGCAGCAGTCAAGGATTACTTAAGCTTCTGTAACTGGAGTCATCACTCAGAAGACTTGTGTCTTTTAACACTCCTCTCTTGAGAGAGCCTTAACTGCTGCGAACGTGTTAACACCTTCCAATTCAGTCAAGCCCTGAGTGAGGCCCTTCAAATGAGGTCTGCAAAGATCAGAGAGGTAGTGTTGCCTGCACAGGGCGGGCCTTGCATCAGTGCTCAAAATTAACCCTGCAGGCGCCAGGGGAGTTGAAGCTCGGGCATCTGCTTCCAGGACCGTGTATCCTCGGTGAGCCCGTTGCCCCACAACCCTCCCTCAGTTTGGAGAAACATTCTGGTGGCATCAGCACAGAGGGAATGTTGGGGATTTGAGCCCACCACAGCCTCAGCAGCTGGCTAAGTCATGATTCCACTATAGATCCTTACACTGAGGCTATTCATCATCATCAGAAACAAAGCTGATCCAACTCTAAGATCATTGTGGGAAATTTTGCTGATGCCTTTGTCATGTATCTGAATTCACTTCTCTGGTCATAAAGTTTCAAATGATCAATCTTTAAATACCGTGGAGCCATGTTGTAAGCTGTGCTGACTAAGAAAGTCTTCAGTATCAGTTCTAATCCAACATGACTGAAAATGATCAAATCACAACCTAGACCACACTAAAAACAAAAAAGGTTGTATTAACTCAAAATGTCAGGCAAACTCTGCACTGGATTTTGGAGTTTTGAAGTCAACTAAGACATCTTGTACTTGGACCAGCTATTTTTTTTAAAATAACTAATTATTCATATGTAATGGAACTTATGGTTTTAAGTCCTGCATACTAAGAATTCTGAAAACAAAAGCACTATTTGGATTTAATCCTCTGACCATTAGATTGGTGGGCCATGACTGTACCACTGAGCTACAGCTTCCCATCAATTTGAAAACTATATACCAATTAAGTCATTATAGGTTTAGCAACTGTAAAGCTACAGTTTCAGTAGAATACTCAACAAATATACTCACTTTTATGGGAAATATCTACACAGAGCAGAAGAAATGGTTGTAAATTTAGGAGATTAAAAATGTAGATGTAGACCCTTGAGTTAGAGACCCTGCTCTTTAATAGTAATAGCCTCGAACCTATGTTGTGAAGTTTTGCCAACCTAAATTAGGAAATAAGATCACTTGAAAGTAATGAAGGTAGCTGAGATAACTTCTTTGTTGTAGTTTGCAACACAATAGAACAAATCTCATTTTCTGGCCTGTAACTTTAAGTTTTCATTTTTTACAGTGCACCTTAATGTCTATCATTTTCTAACATACACTTCATTGTGTTTGCATTTACACCCCCTGCTATACATATCAGGTTTCTGAGTGTGTGTAAAACCCCAGGATCATCTTCTGCTTGCTGCACAGAGAGCGTAATAGAATTAACCAGAACATGATGAGGGTGTCGGGCGTGACACACCCCTTAGAGATTTTATCCTGTGCAAAGGTGGATTCAGGCTACATTAAGTAAAGGGCAGGGGAGAGGGCTCCATGGAGTATTTCCTTGTCAGAGTGGAACATTTTCACGAAATGAACCAAATAATCTACTTTGTGCTGCAAGCATAAGATTATTCGCTTGTTAACGCTAATGAAAAAAAAATCTACAGCTGTTAAAGTGTGCGTGGTTTCCCACAGGAAGGGGTCAGAGGTGTGCAGGCCGTCAGCAGAGTCTGTGCAGGGCATGGTGAGGAGAGGCCACCAATGGCAACAGGTGGTTCAGCCTGCGGTGCTAGTACTCCCCCGGAGTCAAAAATAGACCCACAATGGGTCAGAAGATGGACAGAGGAGGGGGCAGAGCGGCTGCCTCCTATTTTGGGGTTTTGACCGTCAGCCAGTGTGGAGACTCAGAGACATTCACATCCCTTAAATATGACAGTAGTATACAAGCTTACAAATTAAGAGCCACTGTAACAGTCAAATAAAAATACCTGCAAACAAGCATCATTTCTACTTTCAGAAATCAAACACAAAGTTTGAATTTCTGAAAAACTGATGAGGGTTTCATATTCCATTGGAAGGAAACCAAACCAACTTAAACAGACTTCTCACTGGCCCTTAAAACCATCATATGACAGCCACTTCCAGGTTGTAAATCCTCCAGGGGGGGTCACTTACAACTGCTCGTGAAGATGACTGACAGGCCACGAAGAAGGCGCGACAGCACAGGCACTTCACCCTGAGGTGTTGATCTGATGCCTCTATCCCAGCTCTCCTGTTCAAAAGCCAGGAAAGGACGTCAGGTGCCCTTGAGCCTGGGGGGGCTTGTCTTAAGGAGGGGAGTGTAATAGGGCGGTGAAGCATGACTGACGTGTCCCCTCTGCTACTACAAGTGGAGGGATGTCCCAGACATGCCGCATGCCACTAGAGGAGATCGCGTGCAGACAGAGAGCCTTTACATTTCTAAATGCACTGCTGCAAAATTCATTTTAATGTACCAAAGATAGATAGTGTTACCATTCCAGTATAAACACACTGATGTAAAGATCTAATAAAGGTTTGGAGGAGGAGGTGCTGATATATTTATCTGGCCTCTAAAGTTCTCAGTGTTGCAGTTAAGCCACATGGTGTCCTATCATTTGCATTAATGACATTAATAAATTGCTTTAACAGCTTTCTTGAACCCCTCTCTCACTTAAAGACCACAGGTGACTTGAGATGCTTTACACAGCTTTGTTAGTGTTGGGTTTCTTGCAGCCTTATAATAACTCAATAGTTCCTATAGTAACATATGTTTACAGCTACATGAGCGAGCAGAGCCTTAGGTATGAGTGTGGTGGTCATGTAGTGAAGGCCAAATCATTTACACCAATAAAGAGCTTCTGACAAATCAATGCCTTTCATTTTATTCATTATCTTTACATCAGGGAGTACAAAGGGAACTTATTGTCATAGGAGAAATGATCTCAGTCATCCAGCTGAGGCCTGGGAGATGGAACAGATCTATTTACACAGTATGTCTGTGACAAATTATTTCATAACATTTTCACTCCTGATTCCACTGTGGACTTCAGCCTGGTGTGGGTCAGACCATAGACTGTATATAGTAGGGACAGCGTGGCTCCGCCTTTTACCATTGTATGGTAATGGAGCCATAAGAACTCTGTTTCAGGTGCTGCCATTGTGCAGTCAGAGTCTGCACAGTAGAGACCATAGAGAATCTGAATGGAACTGGATATCAAAGTAGGGAAAATAATCTTTTATCTTCTTAAGATAGTCTGATAAATCGGAGCCTGTTTCCGCCAGTTAAAAATGAATTTGTTGAGATTTCAGCTTTTGATCTCAAAATTTTGACTTATTTTTTTTTCAAAATGTTGACATTAATCTCAAAATTTTGACTTTTTGACACTGGAATTTGAATTTTTCCTAGCAGAATTTTTAACTTTTTTATATCAAAATTTTGACTCTTTTTCTCTAAATTTGACCCAATATTGGCCTTAAAAATTCCAACAAAGCTTTATTTTTTTAAAACTCGCAGTAATGAGCTTCCATACAAGTTATTTCTCAACTCTCTTTCCTCATGTATTTTACTTTTCCCAATAAAAAAACCTACACAGGAACGGCAGCTGTCAATCATTGTTAAACAGAACTTCAAATCCAGTTTTTAACATCTAATAACCATTCTCAAAAAAGAGGCCTTGCACACAATTCAGCCGGGTAATCCCTTAATATTACTGCAGCATATGGATGTGAGACACATTTCTACAAGGTATATTTACTTTTTGAAGCTTGACCACTGCCCCATTCATTTGAATGGGGGAGACAGTTTTTTTTACCTATACTGCAGCCAGTCGCCAGGGGGAGCATTTTTTGTTGCAACCTCACTTTGAGCTGAGTGACACAGCGTCTATGATTTTTACAGTCAATGGATCAGAGGACACATGCAGGAATTGTGGGTACAATTTCAAAACATGAAGCTCATGCCAACAAGTTGGACCTGCTGTTGCAAGATGCACCCAAATGTCTTCACTTTTCCTTAAAAGAACTAAAACTTTCAGTTGATCTGATTAAAAAAAACAAAAACATTTTACATTGATTTGCAGAGAGTTGATCATTTTGTCAGCTTCTTTAAAGGATTCCTGGCTGCAATCAAACGTTTACACTGAGCAGCGGCAGGCCAATAATTCTCATCATGATTAACAATCTGAGGGTTTGGGGCTCATGGCTGTCACAACCTCTATAAAAATGAGATTCTACATCTCAAGTGGCTATCATCAAACTAATGAATTAGCTTCCACTTCTACAAAAAAAAAACCCTCTCTGGAGTGCGAAACACTTAAGGATATGAATGAGTATTTGACACAGTCAGATATTTGGACACCTGCAAAGACTCCAGAACAGGACTATGAGTTGTGACCACAGCCCGGCCCCTCCTGCCTGGAGAATGCATGTCCCTATAAGGCCAACTGCTGGGAATAAATTGTGATTGTGACAGTGCAGAGTGACAGCAGCTGTGTATCTAAAGAGGAGTACAGGCAAGGGAGGGGTGAGGGACTCAGGAGCGGAAGGGGGTGAGGGAGGTAGGAACTGTAGTGACCAGTGTTGGGTTTCAGGAGGCCTTCCAATCTTAGACACCTGACAGCGGCCTGGAATATGGAGGCCTGGGCCCGATCTGCGAAGCCGAACGCCACCCCCAAGGACGGACAAGGGTGACAGACAAGGGTAATGCCAGGAGCTCTGGTCCGTACCCAGACAGCAGTCCACATTTTTAGAGTGAGTAATCTGGGAGAGGTTGTTGTCACTGTGACATTGAACTATATGAGTCCCATGTGATCACATTTACTGTAGGATTGTCGTGATGCTCTGGGTTCTCCTCTCTACAGCTGGGGAGTAACACCTCCAAACAAACTCGTGACTAAAGATGAGAGATCACACCCAGAGATGTAGATCGATAAGTGACATAACACAAAGCGTCACTTGTTTCCTCTTTGGTTGGACAGAGACTTTCCATCAGCTGGTGCCATGCGTTACAACAGCTGCCGTGCTGTCAGTCCAGAAAAGAGGTTGAACCAAAGTTTGAATAAACCTCATGTTCCAAAGTTACAAAAATGAATTATCAGACTCTTGTTCATTCATGAAGACACATTACAGTGCTTCATTTTGGTTTTATTTCTTATAAAGCATAATAACTCTGCAAAAGCATTGATAATTTATATATAAACTATGACAGATTTGAAATAGCTCTGCTCGGTGGGAAATAAAGACCTGGATAACATTTCTGTCAGTGTCTATCCTCGGCTGGTGTCACCATGACTCTCACTGTCCCAGCAAACTGTGCCTGCAGCCGCCAGAGCCAAACCTGATCAAAGTGCCTCCATACAAGTCACATCTTCTATCGCTTCATTGTTCAAATCAAAGTAAGTCGCTGTTAAATCAAGCTAACAAAGATATCAAGCATTTGTGTCACTGCTTCAGACTTACTCCACATGCTTTCTTTCAGCAGCACTACTAAAAAAACTCAGACGTCATCACCGAACCTGAGTTATATCCCCCCCAAAATGCCTTTGACCAGAATGCCACCCAAAAGCCTTACCTGCTGTGGCCTGCAAAAGCAGCAGGGAGAGGAAACAGCAGATCAAGACTGCACCCTTCATGATGGCTGCCAGGAGAACTCTGATAGCCACACAGGCTATATATACCCAGGCAGGAAGGTTAAAGGGCGCGCAGAGAGGAGAGGCGGGGCGCACGGAGGGCCAGCTGGTGGAGGGGCTTGGGTGGAGGTGTAGCAAGAGTCATTGCATGCCACAGGGACTCTACGTGTACCAGCAGCTGACTCTCATTTTTAGAGGGGTCGCAAATTGGGCGTACATCGAAGCATCGCGGCCTGACACTGTGTCAGTGCTGAATCACTGAACTTAAAAACCGGTGATTAACTAGATCTGTGTCTCAGAAGCAGGTAAAAGGTGAGTGTTTCAGACGGGTGACATTTTAATGGCTCTCTGAGGACATAATGACCAAGATTAACACTCTTATTGGGTATCTACTTTTTGCTTTCTAGAGATGGAAAAGCAGGAACTTGTGTCAATCAAACCAATAATTGTGTGATTTAAAAAGTTTGAGAGATGTTGGTCCAGTGGGTGTATGTAGACACTATTTTTTCTTTTGCTTTCTTCTTTCACCCCTTTTTTTGTCTACTCCAGCTTCCTGTAATAGCGATAAAGCTTGTTTTCAGGTCAATGACCTCTCCCTGCAGATTCTTTGACAATTTTTTTTCTTCATGACTCAGAATCCAGAAATGTCAGTGCAGCACTGGGTGAAAAATACAAGTGTCTGTCAGGAGCTCAGAAACTCACTGACCTTTCATACACACACTGATTACAAGCTAATAGATCAAAGGTGAGGATGGTTACCTTTAGTAGACATTCAAACACATTTGTGCCAACTTGTGTGCATGGTATCAGGCCAAAATCACCAGAGTATGAAAACTTTTGATCAGTAACATTTTGGTTGTTTGTGTTGCCATTATGGTTTAACCTCTTAAGACCTGAGCATTTTTCGTGTGTGCATTTTTTATTTCTCTTTGCTATTTCGGATTAGTAAGACCTTTAATAAATTTGTGGTCTTATCACCAAATATCACCAAAAGATGAGGTGGGAAGTGTCCCTAAATATGGCTAAGAGATTAAAGTTTTCAAAAATAAAGTTTCATGGGTCTAAGAGGCAGAAATGTTTTGTCTACATATGTGGACGCCAGGTCTTAAGAGGTTAAAAAGAGTAAACTCAGTTGTTTGTTAATAAATGGCTTCACTCAACCACTAACCATGAGTGACAGAAAAGTTACTGTGTTATCATTAATATCCTCTAAAAAATGTTCAAGAAATCATAAATTCTTCCAGGGTATGTTAACTTATGAGCACAACTGTATACAGCTAGAAAAAAAAAAAAGAATAGGTCTGAGGAGGGAGCTTTGGGGAACCTCAAAAGTGAGCGATGCCAAGGAAGAGGTGAACTCATCTAGCTGCAAACTCTGATCTGAAAGGTAGACCTTGAACCAAGAGAGAGCAGAGCCTTGAATTCTGCTCCAAGAAGATCCCATGATCCATAGTGTCAAAGGTAGCTTTTAAGTCAAGGAGGACTAGCATGGAAGGGTTACCTAAGTCAACAGTCACTAAGGCTTTAAAAGACCATTAAAAACACGCAGTAATGCTGTTTCTGTGCTGTGGTTTAAAGCCTAAATGGAGTTTTTGTGAAGCATAAAAGATGCTGCTGGGTGCATTTCTTAACCTAAGATGCAGCTGGGTACACTGCGAGTGTGCTAAGCTAACATTTCAGGCATTGTATCCCTAACAATGAACCACCACAGCCACTTTGTGTAAAGATGGATGATGAAAAATAAGAACAATCTGTGTGTGTTAGCAGTAAATGTGTGTGAAGTGGATCAGAGTCTGCCAGGGAGGCGGCCTTCAGACGCTTTCATGAATAAGGAAGGAATAATACTCACTTGGCTGCTGTGTTTTTACCACCATACGACTGTCTGTGTGAGTGTGTGTGTGTGTGTGTGAGAGAGACGAGAGCTAAGAGGCCATGTCTGCAACATAAAGGCCCCTGAGTCAACCCAGAATCCCCAACACAGCTAAACGTTAGGCCGATTACAGTTTTATCACCCTGAAACAGACACACTGTGCCAAGCATAATCCCACAATTCCTTGGGAATCAACATCTCGACTGTAAATTAATCTCCAAATGTGGCAGGGGGTTCTTGCTGGAGCATGTCCATCCCGTATGACTTCAGGAGGCATGTCCAAACAATACATGGTGTTCGATTTAATACAGAAAACTGCTTTAATCCAGAGGCAACTACTCAGGCGGTGGGGTGTGCCTCAGAGGAATTATGTTTTGTTTATGAGGAAAGCTCTGCGTTTGATGGGCTTCTGTGACTGATGGTTAACATTAAGTCATTGTTAATTACAGATGACAGCCACTGGCATCGGTTGTATTCTAAATCTGGTGTTAAATTTTCAACTGAATTGTTTGATTTGACCCTAAAATACCCTCAAATCTGTCACTGTGAAACACACACTTCTACAGATCTTAAATCCCCTTATTACCGGGAAAACAGATTTCATTAGTCAAAATGTAGGAGCTTAAACATGAGTTGGCGGCAAGATGTCAAAAGAGCGTTAATATTGCAATATCATAAATACCTAATAATATCAAGATTTTGAGGTTCTGATGGCATCTTAACATTAAGAAGTAAAGCAAAATTTCAATACATCTAAAATCATATTGATATTAACAGGTGTAGACCTATTAATGTTTATGGAAAGTGTC
This sequence comes from Thalassoma bifasciatum, assembly GCA_008086565.1. Classification (NCBI taxonomy): domain Eukaryota; kingdom Metazoa; phylum Chordata; class Actinopteri; order Labriformes; family Labridae; genus Thalassoma; species Thalassoma bifasciatum. The sequence continues at coordinate 387,394 of RPOG01000068.1, forward strand.
TTGATCATGTTTGATATGTTTTGGCACTATATATATATATATCTATAAAGATTGATTGTTGATTGATTGGAAATTAAATTTAGTGCATTTTTTTCTTATTATGGCATTGAAAACTCCAAAGAGAGACAGGGAATGTGGGGTGTGATTGTGGTAAGACATGCTCCAAGTTCACCTCTTTAGACCCAGCATCCATCCACATGTGTGAATCCTACATTTCTGCCTCTCATGTCTGTGAAACCTAATTTTTTTAAACTTTGACCTTTTAGCCACAGGGACATTTGCCTCATCATCCGTCATCTTTTGGTGATATTGCATCTTCACACCCATTTCAATGAAAAAAAGAGTCGTTTTGGAAAATAAAACTTCTAACTAAAAACTAACACTGAGCTAATAACACTGGGACAAGACAAAAACTTACTGTGCAAAGGCTTAGTTTAGTTCTTTTACTTCTTAAGTCTTATTTATTCCAATTAGCAAGGATAATAAAAATGCACTCTAGATAAAAGCTTGAGTCTCAGAAGGTTAAGTCAGGGTCAGGAATCAGTCCTGCAACCTCTGCAACAAGGATTAGTCTCTGTACGTGAGGTGCCTGCTCAAAGTAAGATTTGCTCCTGCTCTTTTTTGACCCTGATAATGAACCTGCTTGTTTCAGCTGTTACAAAGTAGAGTCTCCTTTTTCACATCACAATTTTTTGTTTGTTTGTTTGTGGGATTTCAATTTTTCAGTCTTTTTTTTCTAAATTTTTGTGTTCGTAACTGATTTTCTTTCTTTCGTTTGGCTCAATTATTTAGGCATCTATTCTTGTTTCCCAATTTTAGCAATAAGGCCATTGATACAATGTTCTCATGGTTATTTGAGAGTTCTGTATACGCCTCAATAATTGTGTTAATACCCCAAAGCTAGACTCAATCACCAGAGTCAACACGTTAAATCCCAAATTCTTTCCTGCAAAATAAGTGTATGCATTTCATTCCTCAGACCTCCTTAGAACATAATATGCATGATTTCTATACATATTTTTTGTTCTTATTACTATTGACTTTTATCTTTTTAATTTATTATTTATTAATTTGATGATGATTAGCCACCCAAAGTCAAACCAACACTTCAAAAGATTCCAGAAGAAAAAAAAAGGTGCAGCAATAATTGTTGCCAGTGGGATTTAAAGGGTTAAGTCTAAGTGAAAGTGTGACCTTGTTAACCAGCAGCTTGGAGTGATTGAATGTGTGTTACTGGATGAGGGCATGGGACGCCACCTACTGTCTCATGTGAATTTTTCACCATCAGAGAAGTCAGTCTTAACTTAGCAATGAGCAGCTAACCGGGGGGGCTAAATCCCACCAACCAATCAGGAGACACTTGTGCATCAGTTACCGATGTAGAGTTTGGTGGAGTATGAATTAGTGGCATATAAGTGTTACAATTTCACGTAGTTGATTTGTAGAATGAATGAGTTAAGAAAAGCTGAAAAAAGACAAAGACTCGAGGCCCAATCCGTAAAAAACAAAGTACAAACTTTATTATTCTGTCTTTACAAAGGCACAAGCCTCTTTATCCCCAAAACTTTTCTCTTATAAAACCAAAAAGAAAAAAAAAATAGCTTCTTGATGACCAAATGCACAGACTGGTCTAACAAAAAAAAGAAAGTTACAGAGAAGAGACAAAAGAAAAGGGAAAGGAAAGAGCTGCGAGATGAGGAAGAAAACAGGAGATAATGACAAAAAATAAAAGATATTAGGGGCAAAAGAGAACAAGATGGAGAAGGACTGGACATGGGGAGAGGGAGATACACAACTGTGCGTTTTTTTTTTTTTTTTACACATAACCTCAAGAGCTTCAGCTGAGGAGATGCCCCTTCATATCAAAGAGGCAGACTCCTGTATAGTACAGTAAGTGCTTTGTTATCTTGTCCCCATTTGATGATCCCCAGGCCCACCCCGCTCAGCTAACAATCTGATATGTCACCGTTACATTTCCTAACACACAGGACAGAGCAGAAAACACAGATGGGGAAAAAAGCAGTTCTTGGATTTAGCAGAAAAATATCCAAATGCAGATGCTTGGAAGAAAACATGAAAGCTCTCCAGGGGATGAGATGCAAACCGTGATTTTTTTTTTTCCTATGGTGACAAATGTGGAGAAATCTCTCATGATTCAGGTGGATAGAAGTATTTCAGTGCAGCTGACATCAATATTTTTTAAAGGGTAGTTTATCCAGAAGTGTTTTTACGTGAACACATTTTCTGTCCAGCAGTTCAAAGTCTCTGCGTTTCATCATGGGTCGGAAAATAACTGATGTGTCAAAAGCTCCATAAGTAACTCAATGTGTGAGGGAAACTTCAGAGAAGTAACCGGAAAGGAAAGTAAAATCTAATGGAATGTCATTAGTTTCTTGAAGGATTTCTTTCTGCAAATCTTCCATTCGTAGTGCACATGAAGGGGGCAGAAAAGGATGCAAACTAACATGTAGATGCAACCAGAAGTCAGAGTTTGGATACACTCTGAAGTGGAGGAATATTTTGTTAAAATACGTACACTAGCAACCTTTTCAGCGAGGCAAATGTATGTGAATAAAAAAAATATAAAAGAGCAAAATAACTAAAAATGGAACACACCCCGGTGTGAACAGGACTCCCCAAAACAGCACAGATCAAGTGTTAAGGTACGTCTCTCAGGACCCCAGGGCTGTGTTAAGGCTGGCGTCACAGTAAGGCAAGCTGCCGCCGCTCTCAGCTACACGTCGGGAATTCTTTCCGTTACAACACTTTCAGACAAAAACAAATAAAGTATGATCCAAGCGAAACGAATGATCTATGTAAGAAAATGCATAGAGCATATTTAGTCGACCTCCGTGTCACGTTCAAACTATTTAACACCAGTTTGAATGTGTTTTCTGATTTGGGAGACGTGCTTCCATTTGGACAAAAAACTACACTGCCGAGGGCGAGATACATCCAGCCCTGAGGATTCAGCGCACAGTTGATTGTATGTCAGTCGTTTTTTTTTATGTGTGAATGCTTGATTTCAAAGCAGAGCCGTGCTATTGCAGACTGCCAGAGTCTGAGACACCACTAAGCCCACAAAAGAGGGGACACACGCAAACACACACACCCTGTGGAAATCAGTACAGATTACCCACAGATTAGCTTATCGAACAAGCCAGGTGCTTTCATATTCCAGAGGGGGAGAATGTAAAAAATGTCAAAAGCATTTTTTCCAGGTCATGAATAGAAAGAAGAAGGGGAATACTGGGAACCCAGCCCAGTAAAAGAACGGCAACAAATATGAAACCAACAAAATAGAAAAAATAGAGTTGTGAACCAGTCAGCAAGTTTTTTTTCCTTCTTAGCTTTGCTTCCTTTGAGCACCTTTTAATAACAAGAAGCTTTTATTTCCAGTACAATCACTTTAACTTGCAGGCTGAGGGTGCTGACGAGAAAAAAAAAAAATCAAGCATAGAAGAGTCGACTTCACAAGAGTGAAATAAAAAACTCTCTCATCCGGAAGCCACAAAGGTGGAACTTGAATACAAGCCAGTCTTGTAAGCTCACAGTGTCCAAACAGCTCAGAGGAGGTTTGAAGGATGTTAAACAGGGATGCTCTGTGTTGGGTGGTGACGATGCCACATTTCTGGGCTTTCACTGACTTTTTCTCCTGAATCGGTCACAAGAGGACGATCCCGGTGAGTGACGATGACGCAGAGCAGATGTATGGAATCTAGCAGTTGCTCTAAAAACCGTACTACTGATTAATAAACAGACATGAGTGTGTGAGTGAAAGAGCAGGGGGCTTGAGAGAAGCAGAGAGGAGACGCAGAAGAAAATCACATGTTTGTGTGTCTAAGTGTAAACCTATCCAGGCTGTCTATCTCAGTACGTCATGTCAGAGTGTACTGAAAAGGAAAGAAAAAGAAAAAGAGTGCTTCAATCTACCAGCCCAATTAATGTCCACTGAACGAGAGTGCTGTGGGTTTGTGGCATCATGTAGCCCGGGTCAGCTTGGGCCTTTTGATTCTAAGTGTATGTTTGTGTGTGTGGTGTGTGCGTTTAAGACGCCAGAGCTGAGCTCAAGGCAGTGAGCAGTCGTCAGGTCCGTCGCTGTTTGAAGCCGTGTCAGAGCCGGCCGTGTCGGAGAGGACTCGACCTGATGTGACGATGACCGCCCGCCGCTGCTCCTCCTCCCCGACACCAGCCTTCCCCTGGTTGCCCTCGATGTGCTGGATGGCCTGGAGAGAGAAGAGGAGGATTAGTGATGTTGGGAACAACAGCACCCTCCAGTGTTCACATAGAGAAATATTTGTGACAGTGTCCGTCACAATGTTTACATGCACATGATATTCCTGTATTAATCGAAATAATGACAATATTCCAATTGCGCAGGAGTCATGTAAACACCTTGTTCCAACTGTCGACTAAGCACATTTTCAGATTATGAAAAACCTGCAATGCCTGTATCAACCCCAATATTGGGTCATGTAAACACACAAGTCAGAATATGATCCTGAGTAAATTGCGAAAAGGTTTTTTTTCTCCTTCTGCGCAGGTTCAAAATGGTGAGAAGGAATACGTTTCTACACTTTTGGGGCAAGGTGGAAACAGTACTTTGCATACAAATCATGAAAGATTTTTTAAAAATTATGGAATGGATAAATGGTCAAAAGAACTGCAAAAGTGATATTACTAACATTCCAAAATTTCTTCCCATTCTCGTTGATAAGGTAAATAAGAACAAGAGTTCTAGCCAGGTTTTGCTGAAAAATGGAAACAAACATTACATTCAGCCCATAAGCAAACATCTTGGACTAGCTGGTGCCAATGTCAATACAGAGCTTGTAAAAGATGACGTCTTGTCATGACACTACTACTAATACCACTGCCACTGTTTATTCATAATATGCTGATTAACATGTAAACAGGAATATTCCGTTACCTCAGCACTATGCAGAGCATGTCAACACATTTTTTCAGATTATTGCCTGAACCATAATCTGGACCTTAATCCGAATATGGTGTGCATGTAAACGTAGTCATGGTCTTTGTCTTACTTGAACAATAGTGTCCAGGTTCTGTCGAGACGTGGACGCTGTATTGATAACAGATGTTTGTCCAACGGTGACCACGGTGACATGATGGGGCAGGGGGGGCTGGACAGGTGCAGGGACGATGACTGTGGCATGGTGTGTAGGTGCTGGAGGGGTAGCTGGGGGCAACACCTGCTAAAGAAGAGCCTTTGTTACATCTTGTGTGTGATGCATCATACAAATTCTGCAAAACTACACACAGCACCAAACAAGTCAACAAGAGAAAGGAGATCACAGAGAAAACAGCTGCACAGCATCCGGGTCCAAACATGACCTTTAATTAGGGGGAAAGCTTTTTCTCCTTCTGTGTGATTAGAGGTTGTTTAGGAGCTGGTAGGATGATTTACTAGAATGAAGGAGCCTACATGTCGTTCACGTCCAGAGATACTGTCCTAATAATAGTCAGAAAATAGGGGGCGTGGTCGTCCTGCTGCTTTGAGGAGGTCGACTAAACTTCTACAAATCAGCTGATTCACCAACATAACAACATGAGTCGACTCCTTTTAAGAAGACTTCTGGATGTTAGTAGTTGGAATCCCATGATTCTGTGCAATTGTACGTTAAACATTGCTCTTAAACTGGTGGACTATTTGCTCACGCAGTTGTTGACAAAGTGGTGAACCTGGCCCAATCTTTGCTTACAAACGGCTGAGTCTTTCAGGGATGCTCTTTTTATACCCACTCATGACACTCACCTGTTTCTAATGAACCTGTTCCCCTGTGGAATGATCCAAACAGCTGTTATTTTTCAGTATTCCTCAACTTTTCCAGTCTTTTGTTGCTCTTGTCCCAGCTTTTTAGAAACATGTTCCAGGCAACAAATTCAAAATCAGTTTGAACAATGATTATCTTGTCTTTGTGGTATTTTCATTTGAATAGAGGTTAAACAGGATTTGCAAATCACAGTACTCTGTTTTTATTCACATTTTACACAATGCTCCAGTTTTATTGGAGTTAGGGTTGTAAAAAGAACCGTTTAGCCACAGATGCTTGTTCCTGACCTTTAAAACAGCTGGCATCAAAACAGATAACATCAAACTCACTTAAACGGCACAATAATTTAGTTTGTCCAATATTATTATTTATATGATTATTTTATATTGTTTTTATCTTTATTGCACCAGAGATTCTGCACCAAATTTGAATTTGGTCTAATATCATTGTAGTTGTCTTTGTATTTTCGTCTCGTTTTCTTTGTTCTCTTTCAAAAAGATTACAGACAGAAAATAAATCTGGGTAAGTTTGAACTTCATGTCCAGTGCCCTACTGTTACAGAGGTCATTTCAATGTAATTCATAGTTCTATCGATTTGAGGTGGGCTGGCTCGGCTCTGCTCAGGGAGCCCCACATGACTGGTCCAGAATGCATCAGTCATCTTTCACTTCCAGTGCTCAGTCGCCTGGAGTGGTGCACGGCCGACAGCACAGGCCGATTGATTTGGCATCATGTTCAGTGAGGGTTAGCCTGCAGAAACAGGATACTGTGGCTGTCAGAGCAGGAGACGGGCACAGCGGAGCCGTGAGAGCTGTTCATTTAACACGTTGTAAATGCGTCTCGGCTGTTGACAGCTCTAACTCTGGACGTGGAGGAGACTGTCATGTGCAACTGTGCGTGTGACAATGTGATGTGAGATTAGTCCAGGTGTAAGTGAGGACAGAGGAGAGAAACTTGATACGAGCCGCCTGATTAATCTAGACTCAGAAGTCAAAGATGTAGAAGTGATGTGAAATTCAGAATGTGAATAGGAGCAAAACTCAGGAATCCAGGGGCCATAACAACAAACTAAACTAGTCAAAAAATGATCAACAAATGTAAAAAAAACACTTATAAGAACTCTGCTCAAAATGTTTCAGTGGAACTAGTATGAAAATATTTCCAACCTGTGGGCTGTGGGCCGGAGTGAGGTCCCTCTCCAGCTGCTTGTGCTGCTGCAGGTGAATGAGGCCTTGTGTTTGGGCCTGCTGCTCCTGGACCAGCTGGGCGATCACCTTCAGCTTCTCAGGGTACAACTGTGCATCGATGGAACGCATCTAACAGAGAAATGACATTAGATATTTTCAGCATCACCAAATCAAACTGTGAGTTCTCAATGGGGATTCAGCGACCAAAACTGAAGTAAACTGTACATACCCTGAGGTTGACCCCTTGACCCCACTTGTGACAAATGCATTGTTGCCCCTGGTTCGCTTCAAAACATATAATAGTTCTGTCTCACTTCAACTAAACATATGGCATCCTATCTTCAAACCATCTCAGAAAATCAAAATCAAAAGCGAAAGTCAGAATTTCAGCATTTCCCTCTTTGGTGGCTCATTCTATCAAAGTGGAGGGATCCCACTCCTCCCTCTCTTTTGCTCACAATAAACTTTTTTAAATCTAGAAAAAATCCACCTCACCACACGAGGAACAGAAACAGATTTAACAGAGTTTGGCACCCCACCCCCTTCTTTCTTCGAGAAACCCACAACGGTTATTTCTGAACAGCTTCCCCTTTTTTTTTTCCACCATTTTTTACAAACCACATATTGTGTGCATTCACCACCTTTTGATACATTTCTGTGTTAGTTTTGGTCATTTGTTTATCATTTATGATATAAATTCATTTCTTGATAAAGTTATATTGTTTATATTACTTTGCCCACTACTACTTTTGAGGGTAAGAGGGTGTTTGCCTTATCATTAATGACAATACACTGATGTTTTTTCTTATCGGTAATGTGTTGTTACGCATAAGGAGAAAAAAATGCCATCGCACAACCATTTTTTTTGGTATCACTATTGATTTTCAGTAGATAGAAAAGAAAATAGAGGAAAATTGAGAGCCATAAGTGCAAATCTTTGCATGACCATCAGTACAGACATCCTCATGGTCCCTCTACTTCAATGGTTCCCAACCATTTGGGGCTATGTTGCCATTTTGAAGTCACAGATTTCTGGACAATTACTTTCTAGAACTACTTTTTGGCTGTAATTTTTATTATGCTGTGTTGCAAATACAGAGCAGCCAGGATTGATGCACAAAGTGACCACTTTATTTTCTCTGATCAGGATTACGGCTTTATTCAAGGCTGGAAATTAATACTTAACAATCATCAATGAAACAAATTATGGGGATAAAAAAGGTTTTCCAGGGTCTTAAACTGGCCACAGTGGAGATTTGAAAGGACTTGCACATTACTTGTTTTTATGAAGGTAGACGCAAAATTCAAGTAGCAGTAACAAAGCAGTCACATGGTCAAGGCCATCAATCAAGATGCGCCAGCTGAGATATTTTTGTACACCCCAGAAAGTGAAATTTTGGATCAATTTGACCTCTGATTCTTTGTTAATGTATTAGGTGAGTAGGTTTTGATTTTAAAAGGAATAGTGATAAGTTTTTAAAAAGTTTTAATCAGTTTTTTCATATAATTTCCCTGACATTTCAGGGGACCCCATTTAGACACCAGGCGACACCATGTGGGGCCGCGACCCCAAGGTTGAGAAACATGGCTCTACTTAAGCCTGCTTCTGTGTAAAAGAAAAAAAGGTTGTGATCTTGCTAACTAATTTTTCCAATTATGACAACTAAATAAGAGATGAATTGCATACAACATAGCTATTCTAAGTTTGACTGAAGTTTAAAGTGATACAAATGTAAGAATGTCACATTTAAAGAGACAGGGGAGCAAACACAGTCCCTTGATTTCACCCACTGGCAATGCTGTGGTTCTAGAGCAGAAATCAATCAGATATTACAGCTTGTTGTGAGACTAGATGTACTATCTGCTGTACTTCTGTTATTATTTGAATCATGTATTAGCATTAATTAGACACCTGTGCTCACCTTACCAGGCTTATGGGCTTAGCTAGCTAATAACCCAGCTTATGAAATCAGACTGTTTTACTCCCAGGAACTAGCATTTGCTGACTCTTCTCCTCAATTTCACTAAAGTGTTAAACTCTGAGCTCCAAAACAGCAGCCTACAAACAAATCAGTGACATCCTGGCAGCTGAGTTGATTTCTAAAAAACACTTTATCAGGATTCAAAAACTTGTGTTAACCCCTGGATCCTCACCTGATCTTCCAGTATCATCCTGACCGAGCGCTCTTTCTCCAGCTGCTGCCTCAGCTCAATCATCTCCCTCCTTAAGTCTTCGGTCTTCTCCTCTTCCAGGATGTCTGGTGAGCCAATCCCTTCATCTTTCTCCTCCGCGCGCCTCCTTTTAGGAGAGGAACCGTTCAACTCCTGAGAAAATCAACACAAACGGGATACGATCAGTTTAAATGTGAAAGATTGTGGAAGTCAGAAAATGCGGAGAACAGATTTGCCGTGACGGGTTTGGAACACTTTACTTGTATGATTCGTTTGAGCTGACTGTTCTGCTGCAATAGCCGCGTTTTCTCCTGCTCCAGAGTGAAAATGTAATCTGATGTCTGCTGCAGGATGGCAGCCTATGCAGAGAGAGAGAGAGACAGAGAGAGGGGAGAAAATAAAGTTAGAGGTGTTTACAAAGGTGAGCTCATACCTGCACAGCTCCATCCAACTTCTCCCCCTGATTAACACCTCTCTTTGTGACCCACCTTACTGAGCTTCTCTCCATCACTGTGTGGGATGAGTGTTTTAAGTGACTGGAAACCAGCATTGATGCTCTGCATACGCCGACGCTCGTTGCTGTTGGCAATCTCCCTGCGAATTCGCCTCTCTTGGTCCCGGGCTGTTTCTGGGGTTAGAGGAATGTTGGCCAGACTAAAGGGAGAACAAAGAGGGAGAAGAGGAGTCAGTTTAACAAGGAAATACCAAACATAAAGTTTAAACAATCAGTGAGCTCATATTTTGATTACAAACTTTGGCATGAATCTAGAACCTTTTAAATATTACACAACAATTTTTTTCTCAACAAGCAAATCATCCGGATAAAAAAAAAATCAATTTATCTACGTCCCTGTGAATAAACTGATGATTACGTAAGGTGAGTTCACTGTTTTCCTTACGTGACTAACTTGTTAAATCATCATGAATTTTACCTATATCTACAGATGTTGCAGTCAAACTTCATTTTTATTGTCACTTGAGCATGTGCATTAGAGTGAGTATGAAGAGAATTTGTATGAGGATGATTGCAGTGACTCCCTATTGTGAAGTAGAGATCTTTTTGATACTACTTTTCTTTGTTCAAGATAACTTTTCAATGGATACAATGCATCATGGTAACGTATTTCTCAACAGTTACGTAGTGGTTTTGTTTACAAAATGACAAAAAGCAAACTTTCTAGCATAGTTTAGTATCCGGCTTCACTTAGCACTACTCACAGCCTGGTGCTCTGAGACATATCAGTCCCATAAAACGTGGGTGAATCCTGGTTATGTCCTACCTGTGCTCATCTACCAACTCCAACCTCACCAAGCAGAGCAAAAATAACCTGGCTCTTCATGTTATTGAGAGACTCTCAGGTTTGAACGGATCACTGCAGAATAACTGCTGCATGTGGGTTGGGATGAGCTTAACCTGTGTTTTAGCCTCTAGCTCCTGCTCTATCACTCTCCTATTTAGCTTTCTCCTGCCTCTTCGTCCCTTTTCTGTCAGTCAGTCAAGTTCCAGTGTCCATTATTACTACCTCATATTCACAGTCCTCATATTCCCTTTAAGTTAGTGCTTTCCTCCAAAGTTGAGAATCCCCATCACACATACATCTTTTGACTGCATATTTTAGGCTGAAAGAAGATTTGCTGTCAAGTATTTTTACTCTCTAAACCCAAAAAAATGGTTTTAGGCATCTATTGGAATAATTATACGGCTAAGGAGTCAAAAACAGCAAGGTCTGCAAATTATCTATGATGGCGCATTGCTGCTGGGTTTTTAATCACCTGCACTGTAATGAAGATGCAGCAGAATGATGACCAAGATGTAGGGTTTGAGAAAAAGGATCTTAAATTGCTCTATCTAACACCAAACGGCACAACACGCTGGTTTTTAACACTGGTATTCACAGTGCATTGACCTTTTAAGTCTTTGATGGAGTGAAGGACGATTTCTCAGGGAAATACAAAGCACTAGATGTTGTAAAAAGGTATTTTTCAGTCAACCTTGGTCTCTTATTTCTATGATTCAGTTTATGCCTTGATGAAATTTTGAAACCTCAAACTGTGAGGAAAACACAATATGCCACAGAGTGTGAATCAGATTCTAAGCCAACGTCCTCTAACATCCACTGTGTATCAAGCTCAGTATCTCTGGGACCCTCTCTAGCCAAGCCCTTATCTGTACTGACTCAGCTGCCCCAGTGCAAACACGGGGAACAATTGTGCAGACACAGATGAGAAAACGAGTGTGTGTGCATGTGTGTGTGTGGACACACACTCTACACAGAGCACATGTACCAACACTGCAGTGGCACATCCAGCAAAACCTCCCACTGCCACAGCTTGACCACATGAGCACGGATCAAACCACACAAACCCAAAAGTACGACAAGGACGCAGAACTTAAACCATTTAGAATAGTTTTTCAACAGTTGTGGAAGTGAATGTGCTGACAAAGTCCTGGAAGCATATTGTTACTTGATCAAGTTTGGGTGACTTTTTAAGCAAAAAAATTCTGAAATGTAACTGATTTCTTCATCTGAAATCAGGGTTAATTACATGCATTGCAGATGATCAGCTGCTCCTGAAGGTCCCTCGGACCAAGTGGACGCTCAGAGGGGACGGTGCATTTGCTGTCGCAGCTCCAAAACTGCACATTTAACAGGACTCTCTGCCTGTTTTTAAATCCCTTCTAAGACCAATCTCTTTTCCCTGGCCTTGGACTAAAAGTTGTGGTTCATTCTTGTTATTGTTATTCATTATTTTATATTTTCATTTAAGTCTATTCTATTAACTATTTAATTGCTTTTCCGTGGCCTTTTTCATCTTACCTATGTTTACATCTTTTAAACTGATACTGCTTACATAATATGGGAGTAGTTTTACCTCATGTGAGCTGTTATGTATTTTGTTTTTGCCCTGTACAGCAATTTGGTCAACTGTGGTTGTTTTAAAAGGCTTAACAAATACAGTTAGATTGGATATTGTGTTTTCTTTGAGAGGTTGGTTAAGTAAAAGGACATCAACAGAAACTGCCTTTGACTCCAAGTAATGACTCTGTTTTTCAGTAACGAAGCGTCTGCTTTTCCTTATTTTCTTACACTTGATGAATAAAATCCAAAAGTAGCACACAGACATGACAGTAACAACTTTAAAAACCTGTACATTGTCAAAAATGAGGTTAAACAGGATGGCAGCTACTGGACTAACCTTACAAACCAGTGTCACACTGTTAAAAAATTGATATCTAAGCAAGTGTTTATGTCTTAATTTTAGGAAAAAAATGAATATGAGCCACATTTACCACACCTGTCCACAAAATGTCTCATTTAAAATTAGTTAACAAGTCAAAAATCTGCCAATGGGGTGGGAAAAAAAAGTTTCTTGTATTGAGACATCTTTCTAATTTCAAGAAACTTGACAAGCATTTTTTTCTTACCCCATTGGCATATCTATATTTTTTTTTGGACTTGTTACAAGCAATTCAGACATCCTTTTTGTCTTCAAATAACCTGAAATAAGTCATTTTCTGGACTTGTCGTCGAATGTAGATCAAGAATAATAAGACAATTCTTTATATAAATCACACATAATGACTTGCTTAGATTTAGTTTTTGCAGTACATAGGTAATGTGCCTTACCCAGTAAATATGAGACTAAAGAGTAATAAGTCATGGTTATATAAGATGAAGATTTCCCTTCCCCAGCACATGTTTTATAAGTGTTTTTTAAAATTCACTAAAGGGACTTCATTTCCCAGAGTGCCCGTGTCCCCACCAGCAGCAACAGCAGCAGATCCCTCCGCCTACCTCTTCAAACAAGTCTGCGGACGTACCGAAGGGCCTTCCGCGACATACACACCCCCTTATTAAAAACACCACTTTTAATTTTTCTGCCTCCAAGCGAAAGCTAAACGCCTCTGAACCTGATATATTGGGCTTTACGTATTTGTATTAACCCCTGTAGAGCGCTTGTTTGTCAGTGTACCCGACACCACCTCCGTGCTCCGAGCAGACTTTTCGTGTCCTCCGCCATTATAACAATGCGGCAGGCAGCATGGCAGAGGTGCGGGATGAAAAGACGCAGTGGAGGCGGCTGAGCAGAGCGAACAAGACTCGCGAAAACGCCTGTGTAGCTGTCGCCACGTCGAGTGGAGACTATTTCGACAGCGGCTGTGTATTTTTTCTCAGGATTAGTAAGAGTACACAGGTCGCCATAAACAGGAAACAAACGCCAGACCCCCTCATCACGCTAAGCACAAGCCACAAGCATGGCCGCACTACCCACAATAAGTTCGGATCGCTCTGAGCGAATTCGGCAACCTCAACGGTGTGAACGGTAAAAACACACTCTTTCCACTATGTTTGACACCCGCTAGTGGAAGCATACCCTTTCAAATGCAAATCACGACACTTTAATGTGACACTGAGGGGTAATTTGAGGATAAATAGAGCAGGATGCGCTCTGGAGAGAAACAGCAGCGTGGTGTGCGGGGAACCACGTGGTTTGTGTTTGTCAGCCACAAAATACACATTTTTCACTTCCATATGTGTGAAATAACACAACATGGGGAATGTTAACATCTCCCCTGGACCCTCTTTTAGCTCTGACGCAATTTTCTTCTTGAGTTAGTAGATTATTAATGCTCCCAGCTGTTCGTGAGTGGGTCGTGTACACAATAACAGATCAGATGAAGCATGTTGCCTCACTGCCGTCTCTAAGTGCGTGCTCCAAACAGACGCCTTTTCATAATCACAACAATAATTACACGCACAGCATGACGGGTGAAGCGCAGGTGTACTCACCTACAAAGACCTCCAATCACTTCTTTCTCCGTTTTTCTGAAATGTTGCAAAGAGGGCACCTTTTGAGCTGGTACCATGAAATACTCCATGCTCGCCTCTCGCCAGTTTGGTTCCCCCTTCCAACCTCCAAAAAAAATAAATCAAAATACAGAAAACAGATTCTTGGATAGAAGAGGAATGATAGCGTTAAAGGGGGAGAATCTCCTGATGAGGGGCGGGTTAAATCCTCAATAAGAAATAGATCCCTGCTCTGTGTGATGTAGTAGTTTCAGGCTGCTGAGAGTTGTAATGTTACTCGACTTCCAGCTGATGGGGTTCCCTCGTTGTGTGTGGCGCTCTACCTCTCTCTCCCTCTCTCTCTTTCTCCCTCCCGCCCTTCTCTTTGCTTTCTCTCTGCATTACCGTATGTGTGTGTATGTGTGTGTGTGTGCAGCTGATCGGATGGCTTTCAAGGCGGGAAACAGCTGGTAGGAGTCACACTGCACAACCAAAAAGCCTCCTTCCGCAGAGACGAGGGACTGCATGTAAACAAAGGACTATTTGGTGCAGAAATACAGCAGCAAAATACAGACTTGTGCAGAAAATTTGGGCTTAAAGAGGAATTCTAGTAGAATGACAGCTTATTAATTGGACTATTCGAAATGCAAAATTATGCCAAAAGCAATTTGTAATGATGTAATGTGCCTCTTTTTATTCCAGCCTCAGAATAAAACAGTATTATGGTTGGGTATAATCTACAAAAGTACCATGAGACGTTTAGGATAAATAATCTGCACATATTCAAATGTAAAAACAGCCAGACAGCTGATAGTAAATAAAGAGCAGGACTAGTCTACTACAGGGGCGGATACTCCGACAGCTGCGATAAGCGAACAGAGGGATCAGCTGACGCTTTGGCAGAGCTGCACAGCAACAGCGCACCGGGGAGGGCTTCTGGGGACAGACTGCCGCCTGGCTCACACAACACGGTCTGGCGCGTATTTTTTTGTCACCATTTTGGGTGTAACTGTGATTGCAAGGAAGGATTAAGTACAGTAACCCAATTTAATGGGTTTAATTAGAGGCTGCGACAAGCGTGCAGCCAAAGCAGACACAAAACAGACACAAAAACAGAGGCACTGATTTGGATTTTGCAGGCGCGTAAAGACGCAGATGAAGTGGGTCTGCTTTATGGAGCTGCACACACACACGAGGGTTTTTTATTTCCTTATAGAGCTCCAGCTTATTTAAACAATACTAAAGAAAGAAGGAAAACTGAGTATGGTTTTAAAAAGGAAACCTGTGCGCTTGAACATATAAGTTATTTGTTTTGGTTTACTGTGCTCCCTTGTACAATCGCACCAGTATCACCAACTCCACCAATTTCACCTTTGCACTGATCACACCAATCACAGCAATTTCACCAATCCCGCCAAATGCATCAACCGCACCAACCACACCAAGCACATGAACTGCACCAACCACATTAACTGCACCAACCACATTAACTGCACCAATTTCACCAACTGCACCAACCACATCAACCTTATCAACGGCACCAACTGCACCAACCGCATCAACGGCACCAACTGCACCAACCACATCAACCTTATCAACGGCACCAACTGCACCAACCACATCAACTGCACCAACCATTTACCGCACCAACTGCATCATCCACACCAACCACATCAATGGCACCAACTGGACCAGAAGCACCAAACACATCAATTGCGCAGACCTCACTTACTGCACCAATGTCACCAATGTCACAAATCTCACCAAGCACGCCAATGTTACCAATCGCACCCTTTTCACCAATCCTACCAATGTCACCAACTGCACCAGTATTACCAATGGCACCAATCAGAATCAGAATCAACTTTAAACCACTAACCATAATAGAGTCTGACAAGAAGCAAATTTTAAGATATAAAGTTAAAAAAAATAAAATAAAATTGTGCACTATTCTATATGTAACATGTTTCCCTTTTTCAACGAAAAATATAATTCAAAGGGCTGCCTTCAAATTTTATGTTAGGTCAGAAAAATTAGTTTTATTTTGTTCTAACACGAACAGAAGTTATCTTGATTAAACATCTTATGTCAACTCTAGTCTTAGTTTGGCAGATTAAGACCTGTTGGTTTACTTGATTTTCGTTGGTGGCTTGAATTGATCTATTTTGAATCGATTAAACTATTAAGGTGTGTTAACCTTTTGTTTTGGTTTATTTGAATTATATTTCTTATTTGACACAACTTCTTCAGGTAGTGATGTGAAGATCAATACTGAAATATTGATACCTCGGATACTTGATCTTTATGCTCTAAAATCTATTCTCAAATCAAAATATTGATATTTTTGATACTTCAGTCATTTAGAGGTAACTTTTTTTGTCCTCAACAGGAACACAGGAAAGGATCTCAACTACTGAAATATTGCCTATGATGTGCACTTGGTGGGAACTACTTTTTCTTCTGCCTGCTCAAGTGCAGAATGCGTAAGCACAGATTGCGCAGGTCAGTGGTATACTCAGTCATTGTGTAGAGCCATGTAAGCAGTTATTGAAGCTCAAGATGTGGTTTGTGATGTTTGTGGACAAACGGTAAGGTGTTGTATCAGAACCGTATTAATGCCACAACAAGACCAGTCTTAATTTTTACTTAGTATTGTAAGTAAAGGAAATTTCTGGTACTGAAAATCACTATCTTCAGGAAGCTGATTGAAATAACTTATCAATTTCCTCCTAACTGAACTCTTTGGTTTTGTGAACCACAAAGTTCATCAAGTCAGCTTATGCTGGGGGACTGAGTGCTGCATAGACCTGTCTCAGTCCTGTTCAGTATTGCAGGGTCTCATATCCACTATGTTCACTCCTCACTTATGGAGTCACGATTGGGTTACAATTACAAATACAAAGGTATTATGAGTGAGAACCTGAGAGCTGTAGCTTCACTAAACAGATGGGAGGGGCTAAGTTGATTTTCAGGTCCACATGCATTACTGATTTATTTGGACGTAGAATTTCAAGATGAGATGTATTCTGAAGTTGAGATGATGCCAACTTATAATTAAGTGTTATAAGAAAAACTTCAGAAATCTTTTGTCATATCGACGTAGAGTAAAATGTAGAGTAACAAATGTGCAAAATCACACTTTGCAGTGCATCTAAAGCAAAATGTATCACCTCTTATCAAAAGGCTCACACCTGCTGTATTTATTTACATCTCAGTTGTTGTTTGCTTGACAGTGCAAACTTCAACATGAGAGCTGTGTTAGAAGTATCATTTATAATTATAGAAATTCAACATTTAAAGATCCACGAATTAAAAACATTCTTATTTTGCTTAATTAGAACTTATTGCGGCCTAGGTTGTAATATTTTATGATAGTATATCCTGTTATTTCGTAACATGTACAAAAACACATCTTTTTTTCTTAAAAGAAAAAAAAAGTAGCCTACCTATAAGCCATGCATTAAAAGGCAGCTGGGACCAAAGCAGACCTCAAAATGACAAAATTCTCTGTACAATATCAGAATACATTGACATCCAGGCCTCAATGCAGAATCCAATCTTAACCCTCAGAAAGATCTTCAGATGTGATTTTGTCTAAGTGAGGGCATCACTCTGGCCCTGAAACTGGATATGATTGGCCAACGTGAAGACATGTTTTTATTGTTATTAAGTAATGAGTCGTTACAGCAAACCAGACTTCCTAGAAAGTTGTTTTAAGTTTTGGTTAATCGATTTGAAAAATGCCTCAGGCCTCCTGGGCTATATGCACAATAAAAAGGTGTTTTAATGCCCTCTAGTGGTGGCAGGGGCTGTTAGTGGATGATCATTGAGGACAAAATGAAAACATTGCTATGTTAAAAATACAATAATCATCAACTGTCAATGAAGTTCTTCTGCTTAAAGTTGAAAAAAGTTGAAAAATACCTAAGAACTAATGTATCGTGAAGATATATGACACTGTGATTTATGAACTGTAATAAGAGGGGCAGACAGTTTTGTCCTGGGTGGCCACACTAAAGCACTGATCGTAGCAGGAGGAGTATATAGATACATATACAAAGAATGTGTGTAAACACAATCATAATTAACACAGACATTCTGAAATCATCCACTTCTAACATTTGTGTCAGTGTCGTGAAAAAAAATTAACATATCTCTTCTACTCAGATGGAAAAAGAATAAATGGCGACTGATGAATCTTTGAAACAAATATTTAAAATAGTTTAGACCAAAGTCACACATTTGGGCCTGTTGACAGATGTGTTTTTTTGTGCTGGCTCTTCCCTCAAAACACAAACAGCCCCATCACCAGCTTTTTCTTTTTCTTGTATTTATTTATTTTTTTGGTACTGTGCTCTCCATTGAAAACAGTTCATCTTCTGAAACTCTTCTGATCACCAGTGTCACTTTTTTGATCACTAGTAATCAGAATCAAAATTAGGCCCGACTTCTCATCTTGCCAACAACAACAGTGGAGCTCAACAGTGAATTAGAAACAGAGTTGACCTTAATAAAGTAGAAATGCTGTGGGAAGAATTTCTTTACTTTACGACAATAAACAGCAGAGAGAAGATCTCTGAAATTGAGGTAGTGGCTGATGCCAGCACAAAGAAATATATTTCAGGACACAGCCCTGTAAAGTAATATGAAAAGAGAAAGCGCAACATTTAAGTGAACTATTTAGCAAAGTCAAGCAATCAAATTTTGGAGTGAGATTCTTCCTCACTCACCCCTTCCCACCCATGAGTGTGAAGCAAAGTAAATATGATCCTTAGTTTTCCAGGTTTTTACTGTAAAAACTCATAGTAATACAAAAGCTCCAATCATATTTATGTGTATTTTCTTTCATTTCATTTAAGTCGGTTCTGCTCAATGTTGCAAGTGTGGCTGTGGCTCAGTGGTAGAGTCCATCCCTACTCAAACTACATGCTTGTATTGGATGACTTTATCCCTTGTTTATGTTTTGAAAGCAACATGGAGAAATCTATCATTGACATGCAGGTGGAAGTACATACCACTCATAGCACAAAACACAAAGTGGTATTTAAAAGCTTTATATGCTCAGAAACACCCTCCATACAGAATGAAACAGCCACTGTAGAGCTGCATCACAAGAGGGCACCAGGTTTTTATTCTTCAGTATCGAAGAGGTGTGTGCAGGCTGACTGTAATATGATCAATCTGATTCAGGATAATTCCATAAAAGCACATTTCTGCCAGTTGATGATATAAAAATGTAAAACTGGATATGATGAGATAGAGGAGATGAGACAAAAGATGAGATAAAAAGGCAGAATTTTGAATTTAATCTAAAATTTTGTACTTTTTCCCTCAAAATTTTGACGTAAATATTTCACTTGACTTTTATCACAAATTTCAGACTTTTCTCCTAAAAGATTGACAATTTTTTAAATAATTTTGTCTTTTTCTCCTCAAAAAATTGACATTTTTCCTCATAATTTTGACCTTTTCTCCCCCAAAATTCAAATTTTTATCTCATAATTTTGACTTTTTATCTCATAATTTTGCCTCTGTTTCCCCCTAAATTTGACTTTTTATCTCATAATTTTGCCTTTGTTTCCCCCAAAATTTGACTTTAATCTAAAAAATTTCCTTTTTTACCTCATAATTTTTGACTGTCATCTCACAATTTTGAGTTATTATCCGGTGTTGACTTTTTATCTCGAATGTGACATTTTATCTCAAAATTTTGAGTTAATATTGGCCAAAAGAAACAAACAAACAAACAAAAAAAGAAAACTCAACAATGCCAAGTTTTCATTTTTATTGTTCTAGCCAGTAGAAAATGGCTTCTATATAGTTAATGGCAACCAAGACAAAATAATAGTAATGATGTTAATGATGTTTTTTTTTTTGTTTTGTTTTACTAGTTTATTTTGTCTTGAACATAGATATCTTGTTTTCTAGAAACAGGTGGTTGCATGTTTTGATCATGATGATTTATGCTTAAGGAGATAAAGGCCTGTGTCATTATACAGGGTGTCCATAAAGTCTCTTTATGATTTTAAAGATTTATTACAAAGGCAGTTGATGATGTATCTTAACCAGATTTGTATTCCTGTAATTAGTTGTTTTAATTTATTTATTTATTTACCTCATTCAGTACACCTCTATATTGGCACCATTAGTTACATGAAGCACATTGAGACGGTGCTGGATTTCTTGCCATGTTTGCTGTAGCATAGCCTCATCAATGATGGCAATTGCATCAGAAATCTATTTTTTATTACTTAGTTCTGTAGTTTCACTGAGTCTACACATCTGTTTTTGTCTGAATAACCCAATATACACATTGTTACTTCTCTTGAGGAGTAGACATTTTAAGGGTTTCATTTAACATTACCTCTTGTATCAACAGGACACTTGAAAAACAGAATTTCAATGTGATTACAAGCTTTGATTAACACTGATTACAATGGTTAAGAAATCTTATCAGCTGCCTTTGAAATAAATTTCTTTAATTGTAGAGAGACTTTATGAACACCCTGTACTATGCTAAATTAAACTTTGTGGAAGTTTGGATTGAAAAAGACTGATTTCAGAGGTTTCAATAACATCTTGTGTGGATGGGTTTGTTGCAGAGAACAGAGACAAACCAAACTATTAGGAAACTAACAATAAATGGAGTTTCATTGTGGGGGCCTGTGTGATAGAGGGATCAGAAACAGGGAGAGATATCCTTGAGGACAGACAGAGAGGGGAGAGTTTGGAGAGGAGCCGGGGACTGCCCATGGTGGAGGGAGGTGGGGGAGGGAGGGGCGGAGCAGTAAGCATGCGCTGAGCTGGCAGACTCCGAGCTGGTCCTGACGGGCTGGCTGGGCTCCGGGCGGCTGTCTGTGCGCTTCAGACGGTGGTGGGGGAGACTACCCTCAACACTCGCTCTATCCTCGAGTGCTCGGGAGAAGAAAAAAGAAACAGCAGAAGAGTCACGGGGATAGCTGGGGAAAAAAAAGAAAGAAAAGAAAGCAGAAAAAGCCCCACCTCGGCATCTGGAAAAGCACCGAGGAGAAAGAAGACGAAACCTCCCCTTCTTCTATCCCACACCCCGTCGCCAACCCGCCCCATCTACCCGACCCACCAGTTCGTGCCATCCCTCTGGTTCGGACCGCCCTCCCACCCCGCCAGGAGAACCACGACCACCCATAGGAAACCCCCACTTGACGAGCGTTGCCATTACGCGATGCGCTTTGAATTGGAAGAAATCACCTTTGCGTTTTTGATGCACTGTACAAACAGAGGTTTTCGTTTTTCCTCAGCGGGAACACTTGAGGCTACGGATCTGGGTGTTTACACTTTTTGACGGGTTTCCAGTGGCATGATACCATGCTGAATCTATCATCCTACGGAAACAGACAAGGCTGTCACTGCTTAGATTAGTCTTTATTCAAACAAGCAGCTGTCACACACGCTGCGTTTGAGCTCATGTTTGCTTTTCCATGCTTAGAATTAGTCCTGACAATGGTCTGGGAACGGACCGCCTCTGTAGACACCTAGAAATATTTTCTCAAGACGCATCAGCTCTGTGTTTTGTTTTTCATAAAGAAAAAGCGACAAATTGACGTGGAGTCATTTGACACCGACGCTGCTTGAGCCATATAGGACTTTGCGTGCGAAGTTTGCACCGGGAAGAGGGGGGCCAAGTCGGAGATATCTCCGTCAAATCCACGGCTTTTCTCCTGTCAGGTAAGAAAGCGAAAGCCTTCATGTCACTCCTTTACATCGTGTCTGTTGTCATGTGCGTCCACGTTGGTTAGAGTGCGCGGCTTGAATGTGAAAAATCGCAGGAGTTCAAACAGGGTAGTGACCTATTTTTCAGAGTCTCTCTCCAGCGGTGCGTCCAGACCATGCAGCCTGCGCTCCCCGCACTGTCACTCTCAAGGCCGGGCAGTGGCGGACGTGCCTCCACCGGCGTTTGTGCCATTTACGCAGACAGCCATTTAAGGTTACACATTTCCATACGGGAGCGACAGTTTACGCGTGTCTGCATCCTCGCCCTCCTCAACCCCTGTGAGACAGATTTGGAGCAGGATCACAGATTTTGCTCCTGCTCCTGCTCCTGCTTTACAGGGGCGTTTGTCACAGCGCAGCCAGCTGTTGTGCAAGATGCAGGTTCGTGTTGAACTGTCTGATGTTCTGTCACAACATCTGATAAAGAGTTCAACGTCTACAGGTTGCTGTGTCACTTGATAAGCAAGTATTGGTAAACAAAGAGATGGCTAATGTGAGGTAAACACCCAAGAAAAATCATCCCACATGGAGGCCAAATATCCAATTCTTCATGAAACTCTCCTGCTCTGCTCGTCTGCAGCCAACCCTGAAATATTTATCCTGAACAACTCTCCACAGCATGCTTCATTTACTGAATAACTGTTGGAACCAGTGACATCTTTGTCTTGCCATTTCATAAATTTTGTTTTGACCAGCTCTAAGTGAGTTGGGGCCAAGTATGTAGCGCAGGGGGCAAGGATGAGCACAGGCACAGAGGCCGGGATAAAGAGCTATTTTCCTCCAATTAAGCAATTCCACTGTCCCTAAGCCTAATTGTGCGCACACTGGGACTCAGTTTGGGAAGGACCTTCTCCCCATTGGCTGCCTCCCATGGGCCCATTGTTCCAGAAGATGCCAGGGGAAAGAGCAGAGCCCTGCCAAGGCAGACCTAACAAGCCCCTGTGCTGGAGTGGAATAAGGCCTGATCATTAAAAAGCATTAGGCCGCAATGCACATCGAGGCACACTCAGGGGGCTGCCGTTGCATTTTGGGTCAGAGAAAGATGTCTGTGCATTTCAGAGGTGACTGAGAGCGGTGCAGTTAGAGCACTATTAGAAGTGGGTGCATGAGAGTATCTGTCACACAGATATCATAGAGACTGGAGGAGGTCTGGCTGCTCTCCCTGAACCTTTCTCCAAGTATGTGGAGAAGGGGGGCAGTGAAAGAGGCTGCACGGCTTTGTGTGAAGGGAGGACTTTGACTCTCTCCTGCCTCCCTCTTCCAGGCCCCTGCTATTTAATCCATAACCCCTCTCTGAACCGCCAGCACAGGTGCTCCCCACATCCACAGCCTGCATTGTTTATTCAATCAGCTGATGATCAGTTCAGCTTCAGGTCAACCATAACATCCATTTGATGGAAAGACAGGGGCCAGACGGAGCGGCATCCATCACCTTCGTCGTCATCGGCACACTTGTTATGTGTGAATTCTCCTCTGTATCACCGCAAAGTATCAACTCTGAGCTCTAGCGTAGAGCCAGATGTCTGCTGGGGTCCAGCTGTGCAGCCCTGTGGTGGCATTCCACACTCACAGGATGTGTTTTGTGTACGCAGCCTTTTTTAGCTGTACATTTTCTCATCCTGACTACACGCTTGGCCAGATGTAGACTTGTTGACAGCTGCAGGGTGCAACAGCTCGCGCAACAGTTTTGACACTAACTTGCTTCACCTGCTGCAACTAGTTCCCAAGAAATAGATAAAGCATGAAAACTTCCTGCTGATCTCTGAAATCAAAGAAAAGGCATTGTCGCTGTTTCTTTTCCTTAAATTTTCCTGCCTCTCGAGATTTTGCACCACATGACCACAACTGTGTGACATCATACCATGAAGTACCAAACTGTTGAGGGAAAGCAGCTGCTTTATGGTGGAAAAGGTGGACCCTAATGGCTTATTCCTGCGTCAGAGAGCAACCGCTAGGCATGTGGTGGAGGGGTGGCGGGAACCCACAGTACACTTGTACTTAATGCCTCAGACCAGGATAATAAAAGCGTACCACATTCGATTTTAAGAGGGAAAAGGTCAGTGGATCTTGCTTTGTGAGCATGATGCAACAAAGAAGTTCTGAAACCCAAGATCGCAGGAGTACGATTCTCCTCTCGGGTACGATGAAATACGTGTCGCTCAAGGAAAAACTTTGAAGGAGGAGTTGGGTTGCTTTCAGTAAGCGGGAGGGATATAAGTGGCACAATCCACCCTTGGAGAGCCCGTGTGAGAGTCTGAATTGATATCACAGTGGGGTTCCATAGCTGCTGGGGATTACAGTCAGGCTGAAAGGCGACTGAGCAGCAGGGGGCGGAGAATAACAGTGGTCAGTGAATGAGATGGCGCGCAGGGAAGACAAGGCACCTGATACACACTTAAATTTATCTCCATGAAGATAAGAGCCGTTTCATTACTGACTCCCATGACAGATTCGGTAGTCCCTCTTTGATTTCACTATCAAGGGAAAACCCTGCAGCAGTTAATCAGATTGTAAATCAAGCAGTGGTGGATTATCTATTACGACTGCAGGTCAATGAAATATGGTTGGCTTTAGGTTGTGCTGTGTTGGAGGAAGATGCACCTCTTGACCTTGGATTGACCCGAAGGGGATGTTGCAAAAAGAGGAAGCGAACTGAAGAGAGGTTGTAGTGATAAATGGGCTGTCTGTGGTTAGATATGGACGAATCCTTTCATATCTCACAGTAGGATGTATATTTTTTTATAACCTGCCACAGATAAAGTCTTTCTTGATTTTGCTATGATGTCAATAATCCACCTTGGGACCAATGGAGTAATAAACTTTCATTAAAGTCTCAAGCAGTGATAATCAGGCCCTCGCCTTCCTGCAGCCATTGGGCATGTGAGGCCACTGCATGTGTACAAGTTATTTCTGACTAAGAAGTTACTGTATGCAGCAGCCCCAGCATGTGCAGCAAGATCTGACTCAGCAAAAAGCCATGACTTCCTGTTGCTAGTAGGGGGCGCGTTACTTTCTCATATGCGTGCACTCAGGCTGTGACACTGAGCATGTGTGTGAATTTTGGTCGTGATCCAGCATTGCACATATAAACTCTTCAGGTTAGCATGTTGGCAGTAAGATCATCAACTTTGGTCACCTCCCCAGGCCACGCCCATTGAGTTACAGCTTTTAATCCTCAATGTGTGTAGCATGCACATATCCAATTTGAAGATGATTGGATAAAACGGTAAGGCTAGTTTGTTCAAATATATGTACCAAAAAATTGTCAAAATCTGACATTTGACTCTAATTTCAGAGCTCCTCTTTTGGAATTCACTTTGGTGGCAAGAGGCATTCTCATAAGTCTTGGCATGATGGTCTTTTTTTTTTAATTCAATTTTGTAGCCCAAAGCAGCTGGCCAGGCTGATTTTTCGGTGGCTGGTGAGCGCTATGGAGCATGCATCAGCTTGAAAACACCACAGGCATAAAATTTCACTTTGGCCTGAATTCTGTTGCTTGGTTTGTCTGTTCATCTCAAATTGAAGGGCCAAAATTTAGGGTTTTATGGGAGGAAAAATAAAAGTAATCTTTGAGATTTCAAGGACAATTTGAGGTTTACGTTGGGGTCACTTGTATTGGTGAGTTTGGTTTTTGTCCGCGGTCATGATAATTCATTTTTGGTACACATTCAGGGCATGTGAACCATGTCATTAGTTCTTGTTCAAGCTTTGGGTTTGTCACCGGGGTTCCAATAAAGTCCTCGCCGACCTTGTTATCAGGCTCGGACCCTAGTTAGTGAAATACCTTAAGCTAGTTTTGGAAGAAGGTACACCAACTTTTTTTAGCAGCTCACATTTTTGCAGTGTACAAGTGGAAATCCTGAGTCGTAGATGATGGCAAACATCTTCATTAATCATCAGACTCTGATTCAAAAGCAAAAATTGTAAAAGACTCTCTCCACTCATATAATCACAGCACAGCTGTGCACTTTTTATTTTTTTTTACCATGAAGAATCCTCTCTCTAATCATGTCCATGTGTGCAGCGGTGGAGGTGACACATTCATACTCTGGAGTGCTACAGTGTGATGTGTCCATGCTGAGTGACAGCCAGGCTCCTGGATCTGTATGTTAAGAATAGACGCAGCGGATGCAGATCTTGACTCACCCCGGTTTGCTAACTGAAGTGGACCAGTGCATACCGCCCTGCTCCCTGACTGGCTGGCTGGGCTCACGGGCCGTGCATTTTTCTCCAGTTAAACTGTAACCACTAATCACCTCTGGGCCTCACTGTTTCCTCCTGAAGCAGACCATTCCAGGGTCCCTCGTGTAGGTTAAAATGCCCCCAAAGAGAATATATACGCTCTCTCCTTGTTCGAATCACCTGCGTGGGACTCCCTAAATGAGCACAGGACTCTTACTCTTCCTGCGTGTATCTGCCTTGGTGAAGCTTAGGGGTCAGTTCCTTTGCTGCAAGTCTGTAGGCCTGCATTTCCAAAATAAACACAGACAACTCAGTGCCTCACTCCAACTATACCCCACCCAGCCTCTTCTCGCTCTTTTTAATACTGCTTGCTCTCTCTGCTAAGTGTTTCTATCGTGAGAGAATTTCAGCTTGCACAGCCCTGCAGACAATACGCAGACCATGTCTGGGGCAGGGCGCAGCCTGATGAGGAAAAGTTAAAGAAAGAATACAGAAGTAAAGCCAAGACTTGAAAGAATAACAGCAATGTAAAGGGGCTGTCACAGAAGCAGCGGTGGGAATAAAGGAAAGACTGTTTGGGTTCGTATCTGCCAACATACTCCAATATTTCACTTATAAATGATTCAAAACTTGGATGCAGTTGCAGCTTTTGCATGTCTAGGGTCTCATTTCAAGGAGCTGTGAGTTGTACAGTAATATGCTCACAGCAATCCACTTTGAGTAAAGACACAGCTGGTTTGTATTATTATTTACTTGCTTGGCCAACACCCTGAATTCCCCAGTATACCCTCAATAGTGCTACAGCAGCTCAGTTGGACTGGTGAGTGTGTGAGTGTGTGTGTGTGTGTGTGTGTGTGTTTGCTCGTTTGAAGAGTAAAGAAAGGGAGGAGTTGGACAAGAGGGGCTGAGGATGAGGAAAAACATGCTGGGGAGGAAGAGACAGGGGAGAGAAAGATCGATGATGTGTTGTTTTTTTATTTAAAGAAGGGGTTAAAGGAGAGACGGGTGAGGCATTTCTGAAACTCGCATCAGGCTCTCATGTCTGGGCCTGGGCCTGGCTCCCTGTCTGGGCATATCCAGTCCTGTCAGCTAGCTTCCAGACTTTGCCCCCTTCAACCCCCCTCCTCTCTCCATCCTCCGCTCTCTGGGACTCCATCTCCCTCCTCTGCTTCTGTTTCCCTCCCTCATTGCGTCTTTCGTCTCCCACTTTCCATGAGCCCCCAGCTTCATATGTGACGCTCACGTTATATAAGTCGATCTTATACATGCCGTAAAACACAGTGAGGGAGGGGGGAATGTTTGGCTGGTTAAGTGTTTACTCTCTCTCTCTCTGTGCTGTTGTGGAGATTTTGCCAGCACTAATTCAATTCACATGTAGGAAGGTTATTTTTTTCTTATGTTTTAAAGTCTGAGTCTATATTTGCTGAAATAAGACTCAATCTGATGTCTGCTTCTTCATTATCCAGCTGTGTTTTGGTTTTCGTTTTGAGAAGTCATACTGATTGACTTCACCTTGTATTGAGACTATTCACTATCTTCTTTTCACTCGTGATAGTTCCAGATCAGTGCCTGACTTAGCGCCAGTTTTTTGTGATTCAATGATGAAATACTGGCTCCAGGTGCTAAAATCTGGTGTTTAGCAAGCACCAACTCTTTGCTGGGCCAGGGCTAAGCACCAACTACATCAGGGGCTGGGGGCGGGGTTAGGGCTTACCTTGACCGCCAATCAGCTGTGGCAAACACCCATTTTAAAGAGAAAAGCTGCCAAGCAGGTAGTCTGTTGTTGTAGTTTGTTGGCGTTTCCTCATTCAAAACTTAAAATGTTGGTGAAATTGAAGCAGTGATGCATTACATAGATCCCGTCTTTACCTCGTTCTAAAAGCAGACTAAAAAGCTTTGTGCTATTTATCGTATTTACATGATGGGGTCATTTCTGCCTTGTGGTCGCTAGTTCACAATTCTCCTCTGCTCTGTATAGTGCACAGCAGAGTTCAGCCCAAATACACACAGAAACAAGCACATACTCTGTGTTGGAGACAGTCAGGAAAAATGATGTCACAACCACCAGAAGAACGACAAAAAATCTCTTCTTTTCATAAAGCACTAATAGGACCATCTCGTAGTCAGTATAATAGATGGTTGTAGTCTCTGCAACATCATTTGTTTGTTTCTGAAGCCGAGTTTTGAAGCAAAATGGGTGGCCTGACCATTTTGGTGACGAGTGTTCACGCTAACAGCAATTAGACACCCGTCAGTCACCTGAGCTGAGCTATGCTTCTGATTGAACAAGCTTGTGATCTTAATATCTTCTAAACTGCAGCGTTAGAAAAAGTCAACCCCCTGTACAGTGCACGGTTAGGGAAACTAGTGATCCAGACGGGACGTTATTTGTACCAGGCTGTAAACATGTTGATTACTGCTTTGAAAACTGCTTTTTATGGCTTGGTGTGTCTGTGACTTTATGTACTTCCAGAGCCAGCCTCAAGTGTATACTCGACAAACAGCAGATTTGAGCACTTCTGCATTGTCTCATATCATCTGTCTGGGGGCTGCCACTTGGGCCATCTATATGAAGAGAGCAATACTGTGAACTGGAGACTGTAAACCTGGGAAAGACACTGAAACAAGATCCTGACAAACTCATTTTTTACGGTGATGCAATGACGTGGATCCAACTTGGCTCCTTCCAATGGAAAACCAAACTGGTTCTTAGGAAGATCGGGATTAGAACCAACTAGGCACTGGCACTAGCACCAACACTGTGTGAGAACTGATGGAAAGGGTGTATGAGTGTCCTCGTTCCTTGTTTCCCGACTCCAAATGTCTGTCACATTTCTTCATTGGTTTTTGAAGTTATTATGGATTCAGGACAGAAGGCTTTGTAAAAGCTTGAATACTGTTCTGACCTTCTGAATTAATTGAGATCCGCTGTTAAACTCATTTTTTCCAAGGCTGTAGATAGATATTGTACATTTGTCCAAAGCACATTTATTAGTCCTTGCTGGGCAGTGAGTTTTGCCAAATGAAAAAGAAAAACCAGCTCCAGATCTTTCTGAAGCTTCAGTCCGGCAGATCGCACTCACTGGACGTGCCAGCAAATTTAAATCAAGAGTTGAGTGCTTCTCCATTTTACAGCATTATGCTCAACTCTGTCTGTCGCCATCTCAGTCGCCCTCCATCTGTCCCTTTGCATCTGTCTCCCTGCTCTCTTTTTTTCTGCGTCTCTCTCTTGGATGGAGCGGCAAAAAGATAAAAGCTGTAGGGTGGAGCCTGTCACTTAGTTGAGCTAGAACACAGGAACACAGAGAGAAAAGAAGAGGGAGGGAGATAAAGAGAGAAAAGACTGTCATATTGACCTTGTCTTATTGCCAGGCGTGGTGGGAGGAAGAGGAGGGGGGCACAGGGTGGAGGGTTTCTCAGAGAAAACAGGCGCTCCATGAGAGAAGGGAGAACACAGAGCTGCCGTTAAGTTGGCACAGCCTCACAAGGAAAAGACAACACAAGCTTTGTGTGTCTGTATATGTGAGATCACTGTAAAGGGAGGCAGAAGGGCCCACATGGAGGTATATAAGAGACAGTATTGGGGGGGGCACGCCCAAATTTAAAGAAGCAGGAGCTGGCCCTGCACACAAACACACATCACGTCACTTTGTCTGCTAATTGCTCGCTGCTGTTTTGTATTTCTCCCTCTTCCTGTTTTCCTCCCCTTCGGTTTTGGAAGCTGAGCCGCTGCCCTGTTCCTTCTCTCTGTACATAAACATTCTTATACACACACATACCGCTTACAAACACACACACATGCTCTAATGCAGACCCTCCCTGTCCAGAGCACATCTGGCTCTGCGTGGGCCACCCCTTTTTTCTTGGCTCTGTCCTGTTCAGCGTGGCTGGTGCACAGGTGTCACCCAGACCTCAGCAAGGACAGGGAGG
Source organism: Thalassoma bifasciatum (assembly GCA_008086565.1). Classification (NCBI taxonomy): domain Eukaryota; kingdom Metazoa; phylum Chordata; class Actinopteri; order Labriformes; family Labridae; genus Thalassoma; species Thalassoma bifasciatum. The sequence continues at coordinate 417,199 of RPOG01000068.1, forward strand.
GGCCATCCAGGAATCCTGGGACGAGGAATAGAAAAACAAGAACGTGATAGATGTGTCTGATAAGGCACCAGCTACCCCACAATGGATAGGGAGCGCACCCATTACCCCACCTCACGCTTTGCCCTGAGCCTCCCGGAGGCCGTGTTGCATAAAGCTGTTGCGGGGATCATGTTACCTTGGCTATTGAATAAGGAGACTGGCTTCCCAGAGAGTTCACTATGTGCCGCTGGCTTATTGAGTTGCAGGCAAATGAAAGAGGCTGGGGTCAGTGTGCAAAGGGGTTTGTTTCTCATGCGTGTGGTGCCATAATATTCCCGTCCAGGAAATGACTGTGAGACAGGCACACCCCTCCCAAAGCTGGAGCGGTACCACAGCACTCTGAACTGGTCTGAACTCCACAACACAGCCTGCGTGCTGTGCACTGCTGCTGTGAGTGTGTGTGTACCATATAGGAGGACGTGCAGTCAGAATGTGTATGTGCGGATTTATGACGTTACTCCTTCTTCCACTACCCTTGAAGTTGTCACTGGGAGCACATTGGCTCACCAACACGTCCTGAGTTTGCTGCTTATCGTACCACAGTTTCCATACCCATCTCACCCCTATTAATCCGTCTTTAACTGTGTGTGGGAGCTGGGGGAGAAGGAGAAAAAGATTTCTGGACATCCTCCCATTCCCTCCTACCCGTGGCTCACAAATGGAGCTGGGTTTTCGCCAGTGCGGCAGTATAACATACACCTCCTGTTGGCTTTAACCGCAGCTGCTCTGAATGCTCACTTGGGTGATTTGACGGATCTTAAAGCTTTGGGACATACTTCCATACCTTCAAAGTTCTGGCTTGCACACCTGTATGCCTCATTTGGAGGCTGAAGTCATTTTTAAAGGCTTAAAGCTGCCTGGGAGTGTGGGGAGTGGCCACTAGCAGCTCTTTGTTTGTGTGTGTGCAGGGACAAGCTGGTATTTTAAAGATTTAGGCAGGTGCCACTGCTTTTTGCATTCCTGACCTGACCTTGTGGTCACTGCTGCTACCTCCAGGGGAGGTCAGCTTCTACAAATCCAGCAAACCAGGGTGTGTCTGATGTGAGTCTGTGTGCACGCTTTAACGTCCTGTCTCCCACCAGGTCATCGGCAACACGTTTGTCATTCATATTACTATGTCGGAGTATGAACAATGACACCTTAGCTTAGACACCAAGCTTAGATTATTTTCATTTCAGGTTTGTTTTACAGTTTTCTTGACCAACAAAACATAATTAGTGAAAGAATCACTCAGAAAACCAGCACAACAACTGGGATGTCCAACCTGTTTGGGGTCATTACGTCTCTGTTTTCCACCAGAGGAATCCAGAGTTCAAACAAATCAAAAGTGTTGTTTCAACAAATTATTCCAAGTGGTGAAATTTCTCCTGTAAAGTCCATTGTGTCTTATAGCATTTCCTCCTCATTGTGAATCTGGCAAAGCTGGGTGCATATATTTTTCTTTAGGTTCTAGCTGCAAGAAAAAATTGACTCCATAGTTTTCTGTTCAGTTTCATCCCAGGACAGCTTGTGATAGCCATCAAGCACTCCCTGCTTGACTGGCCAATAGCATAACAGCCCTTTTGTACTATTGCTTCCAATTCCGTAGCAAATACGTAGCCAACCACTTATCCATTCAAACAAAGCCCACTGTAGCCATTCAGATCATTAGCGACACCTATTCATTGCTGTGCGTCTTCATTCATGTTCATGTGCCCACTTGGAAGAGGAACAATTCATCACTGGAACTACAATTTCATGACTTTTGGTGAGCTTTTCCATGAAGAGAGCAAAGTTGACTAAAAAGAGGACACTGAGCACTGACAAAGCTGGTTTTGTTTACACAGAGTTTTCGGTCAAAATTGTGGACAGTGAGTACAACTCTGCCTGCTGTTTGGTCACCTGAGACTAAAACCTCTCCGACTCCTACAAAGCTTTACCTAGAAAGCTCAAATTTCACCCAGGTGTGATGACTTGGTCAAGAAGTGATGTGATTGGTGTCTCATGTCTGGCATGAAGCGTAATCATGTGATTGATTTTTCAACTATGGTTACAAAAAATGAAGAGAAAAAAAGTGTCTAAGCCATATTTAACCTTTTGTGGACTTTGGTCACATATTAAAACATGACATTTTCTGAAACTAGACATTTTATCTTTCAACTGAGGGGTCATTGATGAATTTTGACCTTGTTGTTCTTCAGTTCTAAGCTTTGGAATGTAGTATGAATGAATTAGGTGGAATATAAGGGGTTAAAATCTCGCCTTTGAATCTTCTGTGTCTGATATGATCACACTTTGCATGCATGCAAAAACAGCTTGGCTCACCTCTGCATACCCATGAAACAGTATACCAACAGTCCTGACATGTTATTTCCGCTCACTGAGCAAGAAGATTCCAGATTGTTATTATTTTTAAGCATCAACCAGTCGAGAAAATCTGAAAACCAGATCATGTAACCCCCCCTACTTGAATTTTATACCGCCAGTCAAGCTGTAAGAATAATGCTAATGTTGCTGTGAGTCAGCTGGAATGACAGCATTTAGTGTGGGAGTAGCAAAGCACCATCACTTCCGAAACAGAGGCCTCATCCAGCAGCCCTATCAAAACGGACACAGCTGGTTGGTGGGCTGATGGGAGGACATTGAGCTGGGATGTTGCATTGTTTGATCCTCTATAAACAAATTCATTCACAAGTTCCAGCATCCTAATACGGACATCTCACCACAAAGACTTTTACCCAGAGTTCAGTTTTTATTGTTACCAAACCGTAAAACAGAGCTGTTAACTTTTATCGTGGTACTTTTTCCTCTATCACCCTCCACCAGCCCAAACGGCCTCAGACTGTTTTTCTTCCCCCTCTCACTGCCTTCATTCCTTCTTTTCTTTCTTCCCTCCACCTCTTTTCTTTCCTCTCCTGTTGCTTTCCTACTGAGCGCGATGTGGTGACGCCCCTGCTTGGCTGGCGAGCCGACTCCAGACCCTGTGATTGCGCGCAGGAGTCGGAGGATTGCATCACTGCCTGTGGGGAGAGGCCACAGGAATGGACTGAAGAAGAGAGAGGGGGAGAGAGACGGAGAGAAAAAACACAGAGAGAGGAGAGAGACAAAGACGCATTAGGAGGGTGGATGAGGGAGAGGAGGATGAGAGATGATGGAGAGAGGGCATAAGGAAGTGAGGAGGAAGTAGAGAGGGAAGTTAACGGAGGAGGAGGGAGGAGGATTGGAGATGGTACTCAGCGACTGCAGGAGGTAGAGAGACCCAGCGGAGTTAGTGGGAGGTCAAAGTAGGAAGGGTGGGGATGTCGATCAAATTCGGAGTGCAGAGACAAACACATACTTTTACTCCTCTCTTTCACGCATGGAGGTATGCCTCCTGCTGCGTTCATTGGTTCCTGCTTCGTTTTGCCCGGCTATGAAACCGTTATGTTGTGAAATGCCCCACGCTATTGTAAGATTACTCACCGCTCTTCAAAGCCTGCAGTACCGCGGTGTGAAGTTCCTCGAACATTAGTGTCGGGTTGCTTTACTGCTTCAACACTGAGTCATTGACCCTGGGAGAGATTATCTGTTTCACCCCTGATTGCTGGCCTGATACCACAGAATGGATAAAACTGTCCTTGTTGATTAGAAACACATGTATGCAGTCTGATTTAGAATTAGACTAAATGAAAGAAAAACTTGCCTGTGACTGAATACACATGTTGCTGCACGTGAGCCTTCATTCTTGTCCTGTTCATGTCACATAGCAGCTACTAGGGAGGTTAATAAATGGACTGTGGCTCAGTGGAAGTTTCCTAGCTGTATGCCAACATGCAGCTGCTGTCTCCTTCTATACCTGCCTCATAACTTATCTCCCCTTCTGCCAAACTTCAAATGATTTAAGAGCAGATTTTGTACCCTGTATCGTCATCAAATGAGTTAAAAAGAAGTCTCACAGATTTTCCCTAAGACCGCGTTGGACTTTTATTACATTTAACGATGAACTCGATTTGCATTCATAGCATCACTTTAAGATCTTTCGACCCAGGCTTCCCTTGAAATCCCTACGTCACTCTCCGTCAACCCCGCCGACCGACCGAGCAAGAGTCGAGTCAGGTCACCGTGCCGCGCGATAATCCCGGGTTTAGCAGCCCCCTAAGACTTTGTGACACAATGTGAAATCTCCCTCAGATGGCTGTTTATAGATCATTTTGTAGCCTAATCTCAATATATGCCAGACTAAGTGAAATTGCTGTTCTGTTTTCTGGTGTCTGGAGTGTTTTCTTTTTTTTCTCATATTAAAACATTACATCACACACCCCATTTCACATTCAGTGATGGATTAAGCCTGTGCTTATTTATTTATTTATTTATTTATGCATGAAATATTTATTCATGTATTTATTTGGTGAGGTCATTGAAGGTTCACAGTTTACAGATCATGTAGTTTCAAGAGTTAGATTTTGTTTGCTGCTTTACTCAAGTATGCCTCAAGGGCTTCAAGGGCTTGACCTTTATTAATTCAAGAAATATGACTTCTTGAATACTTACCATTTTATTGACAAAGTAATCTGGTAATTATCTTCTGTTATTTATTATTTTTTCCCATTAAAAGGCACAGTGTGGTACCGGTAGGAGTCAAAAGCTTAACTGCAGCTGAAACAACGGAAAAAGTTAGAGACAAAGTAGTTGTTTTTAAAACTAGAACAAGGTAGATAAAAGTTCTGAAAGAGCAAGGTTCTACTTTGCAAATGTTTATTTTTATATTTTATTTGTGTATTTTAACTTTGATCTAGCTTCTTCCAGTAAAAAACAGAAAATGTACATGGAATGAACAGCGTGGCTCCGCCTTTTACTGTTGCACCGTTTTGAAGCCAAAAGTGCCCAGGTAACAAAAAAGCAAAAAATAGTAATTCCCTGAAGTTTCTTAATATTGCAGAAAAACTAGATAAGAATAGCAGCTGTCAATTATCATAAAAAGTAATCTAAAACCTGTTTTTTAACAACAAATGACCAATGAAAAAACAACTTCTCAGAAAAAATAGGACTTTAACACAATGCAGCCAAATAATATCATCATATCACCACGGCATAAGGATGTGAGAAACATTTCTACCAGGTGTTATAATTTTTTCAAGTTGTACCACCTCCTTTCTAGAATGAATGAGGTCGTGTAGTTTTGACCTGTACTGCAGCCAGTCACAAGGGGGAGCAGTTTTCGTGGCGACCTCACTTTGAGCCAAGGAACATGGCATCCATGTTTTTTATAGTCTATTAAACAAACATCACCACTTGCTGTGTCTGGAGCACTTCTGTTTAAGGCTGAACTCACTGTGTTTCTGTGTCTGTGGTTGTTTTCCTGGTTGTGTTTACGACTAGGGTTTCGTTTTGGTTCTTGCTGCGCTTGATGGTAATGCAGTTGTTTTGTCTTCTTGCAGCGTGTTTGTTTCCTCTACAGCGTGTTTCAGGCGTAGCATTTGCTTTGGATATGCAGTGTTTCTGATTAAGATGCAAATTGATCAATATGTACGACGCTTCATCCATTGCTGAGCTTTTGATCTCAAAAAGTGAGACAAATATTCTCCTGTCTTGTGACTCTTCTTTTTCCAGACATTAACTTCAAAATAAAAGCTACAAGTCCGTCTATGCGGTGCTACTTTAATAAATTTAGATGTGGGGAGCAGATGACCTAGTGGATTAGGTTGCTCAGGTTCAAATCTGACCTGCAGCCTGTTTCCCGCATGTTACTCCTCACTCTCTCCCCCTTTCCTACTGTATCCACTGTTCTCTCTCCCATCCAAACAAAGGCACAAAAGCCAAAAAAAAAGAAAAAGAAAATAACTTAATAAATGAAAATAAACATAGCAGTGCAAGTTTTAGCTGCATTTTTGGATAGTAAAAGCTCATATTAAGTAGAACAAAAAGATTTTCATATTCAGGTGATGGTGCGTGATATCAACATCTTTTTGAACATTATATTCCACAACAAGTCTGTTAAATCTTGCACAATTATACACTAATTGAGAAAAACTTTGCAATTACTGAAAACACCTGCAAAAATTAAACAATGCAAGAATTTTTGTCTTATTTCTTATAATTTCTTTTTCACCTTATTGCAAGCCACTCGTCCAGATAAAGAAGAGATAATTTGTTGAAATGAAAATAATGCCTCTCTTTAAGTAACCATTTGAAAATCTTTTTTCAAAGTGTATTTAATGGTAAAACTCCCACTGATAGGAAGTATTGATTCCACTGCTGTGCAATTCATAACAAAAAAAAAGCTGATGCTCGATAACATCAGAGAGATCAGAGTTAGCGTGTGCCCGTCTTTCTCATGCAAGACTTCTCTTTGACAACAAACCACAAGCGCGCCCCGCCCTCCTCGTTCTATGCCTCCCTCCCTCCCTCCCTCCCTCCTGGCACCTTCCCTCCCTGCCTCCCTGCCTGCCTGCCCTCTGCCTGGAATTCTTCAGTGTCTGAACGCTCTGGCTGGAGGCCATCGGTAGCTCGCTGAGAAGCTTCCTGTTGCACTCACCCCTCCTTCAATCTGTCTATCCCTCTCTCTGCTTTTTCCTTCCTCACCAAACTTCTTACTATCTTATCACATTTTTCTCAACTTCTCGTACTCTTCAGTGTTCTCTGTAAATGTGCGTCTCTATGCTTTTTAATCTGCCTGCCATTTAAATGGGAAAGGACAGGAGGCAGCACTGTGTTGTGTCAAAGCGTTTGAAAGCACGTGTCCTTCTGTGTCTGTTTTGCAGCCGTCTTGACTCCAGCGCTCCAACAACTGCCTTCTTCCTCAGTGGCCCTTCCCTTCATGCTATTACATAACACTGTGTACAGTCCCGTGTGCTCTTTTGCAATAGAGTTAAAGAAACAATGTGGGGAAAAGAGACAACCCAGCTAAATTATTTTTCTGATTTACTCGAAGAAATGGTAGGAACTGGGTAAATAATGTGGAAATTATTGAGCCAGGGGTGCAGGAGAAAGTGATGGAGGAACAATAAACAGAAGAAGTTCAAGGATCGATAACTGTAGCAGTAAAACAAAAGCACTGAGTGAAGGGATAAAGAGAAAGAGGGAATGCAAGGCCCAGAGGAGGAGGAGTGGAAACTGAGGTTTCCTGTCTGAGGAGGCGGCTGGCTGAGGAGGACAGAGGCAGAGTGGGAAAAAAAAAAAATCTCTCAGCTGTGTGTGTGTTTGTGTGTTGAGTGATCCATCAGGGGTGAGGGGTGGAGGCTGTGGCTGGAGTGCGTATGTGTCAGAGGAGGTGGGGTCACTCCTGGCTATTACCTCAAGAAACGTCAGCAGCGTCAGAAAAGGGAATGAAGAAGTGACCATGTTTGGGCCTGTTCTCTTATTTCTCCAAATCACTAACAACTATTCTCCAAACTGCAGGCTGCGTCAAACTTAATGCATTGCACTCTTCCCTTTCTAATCTTATCTGACTTTGATATGATGCTCTGTAAACCTGGTGATTAAGATAATAGTTACAAATTCGCAACTCCTTTGATCACTTAAATCCATTTATTCAGACAGTAATGTGTTCCTATATCCAAACACACTGATTCTTTTTGAGGTTTTATCAGCTCTAGTTACAGAAGTAAAACCAAACTGTAAAGGGTCAGAGGTCACACCACTCCCACACCTCAGAGAGTCACCTTTGACCCTGTGCTGCCCACCTGGTGCATGAAAAAACCAGCAGGTCTAGACATGACCGGGGCTGCAGCTGCAGGTCTTAACGCATCACTGCTGATGAAAACCTGTTCCCCCAAACAAAGCTGTTGACGTGGAGTGTCGCAGCCTTAACATGACGAGAGAGTTCAGTCTGAAAACAAAATCCCTCAATGCATTTTTTCAGCTGAGGTTGTGATGATGTAATACATGAAGAGGCTATGAGGTCCAAAACATTCAGCACTTCTTTTTTTATACTCAAATATGGTCTTGAATAAGGAACTTCCAGTTATTTCCGTCAAGAGGACTTGAAATTTGATTATCAACCTAAAAGTAGAGCTAATATTCAAAGATGGCTTTTTACATGTTCTTGAAATTTTCTATTCCAGTTGTAATTAACCAAATTAATTTTAAAGACACAGTGGGTGATGTTATGAAAGATGTTTTTCCTCATTCAAAACAATAGCAAGTTATGCAGTTTAATGACACCATGAAGCAGCACAGCATCTTGGGAGCTGTTCTTTTCATTTTAAGCCTGGAGATGCGCAATTGCACACAGATGTCACTATGCACTATGAAGCCTACTAAAGGACATGTTTGAAGAGCATAGCAGAGAGCTCTGGTTGCTTGCTACAGCTGGATTTTTTGGATTGTAACAAGAAACATGTTTGAACTTGCAGAGGTCACTGAAATGTTAATTCTGGGTTGCAGCGACTGTCACTGTGAGGGACAAATTCCAGGGCTTAAAACAACAACTCTTTCACTCAGTTTTTCAGACAGTTTCCTCTGTATTTGGTTGTGAAAGTCTAGCACTTGTTATGTAGTTTTTCTGGTTGCCACAAGGACATTTGAAATAATACAAAAAAGGTCTCTTTTGTGGCTATTTTCGACAAGGATGTTTCCTCTATGCAGCAGCAATAAGAGATCATGGACATCTTGGTATTTGTTAGCTTCGGTTAGCGTCTCTGTTAAACTTTCTGCCATTGATGTCCCTGCTGCTTTGCAAACCGTCACATGCCCAATACTGCACCTTGCAGAGACAGCTCCCCATTTCCATGCAGGGAACACATGGTACCCATCATGCAAAGTTTAGGAGCAAACACAATTATGCTCAACTTTGGGCTAAAACGAATGTCATATTAGCTGACCTAAAATGCAAACTTCTGAAAACAGCCCCTAGAGGGAAGTTTTGAATGCTGTTCCACTGTTGCCATGTAACTGTCAAGCCTGGAGTTTTCAGTGGAAATCCTGACATCATTCTCTGCTTTGCACATGCACATTACAACAGAACAGAACAGCAACAACAATGGCAACCTGCTGTGTCGTGCTTGAGTTGGCAAATGTACTGCCTGTTTTTCAACAAAATGTGCATTTATTGCACTATTTCTCCAATTAGCAAGGAAGCATTCAATATAAATGCCAGATATTCAGCTCACCTCCATTTCGGCCTTTAAACCGTTGTTGTGTAAATGGCACCTACAGTTATATCGCCACCCACAGGCGTGACATGCATACTGCAGTGTTTTCAGTCCCTTAGTGTTTCCATGTAAAAGCAGATTTTTCTCACAACATTTTTTTTTTTTTTTGCGTTTTCAGGTGTAACGTCTGGTTAATGAGGCCTTGATGACACACTCGATGATACTGCATTTGTTTTAGAAGTTCCCACCACTTCCCTCTCTTTATCTTGGTGTGTGTGTAAGAGAGAGTGTGTTTGTGTGTGAGAGTGAAAAATAGAGAGAGCAAAGAGCCCCAGGGAGAGATGGCTTGCCTCCTACAGACCACCTCCCAGGGTCACAGCAGGAGGGAGATTAAGTTACAGCCAACCTCCGAGGGGGTCGCACAAGACGTGCACACACAAGTTGTGCACACACACACACATTCTTTCGCTCTCTGAAACCCTCCTAGAAAACAAAATATCACATAAGATTATTGGATTCCCTTCAGGGAAATGGTGTGATGCGGCAGAGTTTTAAACGCTCTGATTCTTGTCGCTGGCTCACATTTCTGCATCATCAACCTGAACGAACCAACCTGACTTTCTTCAGATCAGATCAGGCCAAAGATCAATCGATAGGAGAGGGGTCAAAGGTCAGCGCTGATCCATGTGAGCCTTGAGGTGTTGAATCACGTAGCCCTCCTTTGACCTGCATCATCCCTCTCCCACACCCACACCTCTTCAAAGAGAGAGAGGGTCACACAGGGGTATAGATGGCGGGGGGCTGCTAAAGAGACCGCACAGACCCCTCTTTCAGGATTCTTCTTCCTCCTCCACTTCCTCCTCACCCTCGTATATCCTCACTGTGGCCTCTTTGGTCATCCCTCCTCTCCTCTCCTCTCCTCTTTCTCTCTCACTCTCTCGCCCGCTCAGCTGCTGTTTACTCTGCTAGAGAGAGAGAGGGCCCAGAGAGAGGACAATGCCGTCTTTCAGAGAGACCGTCGACCCCACGCCTGAGCAAGGAAGTCTGCATGGGGGCCAGCCAACACTCCTTCTACAAACTTCACAGCCATCCGCCACAGAGTCCCACACACACACACACACACTCGCTTATCACACAGGCACGCACACACACCACACCCCGACTTTCATGATATCGTTCTCTCTTTTTATTTGTCTCACATTTCCCAGCAGCCTCCTCTCAGAGATTGTGGCTGTTAGAGGATACTGCCGAGATCCCAGAACTGTAGTCCAAGAAACACACTCTGTGGGTCACATCCAGAGCCAGTCTCTAATGTTTCCCCACTAAGACAGAATCCTGAGGGTGGGCTGAGGTGAAATCCAGCATGAGTGACTGATTCAGCAGGAGGTGCATCACTCCACTCCACTGGAAACACTTTAATGCGGTGTAGGTCGCCTCGGGTGGAGTGGGTATTGTAGATATGAAAGGTCTGTGGAGCTTCTTGAAAGTCCGGGATGGTTTCAAAGAGAATTGGATTTTTTTCTATCATTTCTGTTTCTTTGTAGAAAGTTTTCTAAAAGTGAATCCACGCAAATGTGCAGACTTCACCAAACATTTTGTCTTTAACAAGGTCATGTCTGGCAAAAGCGACTCTTTAAAGGGACTGTGAGGACTTTCTAAGTGATTTTGAAGAAGTCTGATATCTAGATGTTTGCTTGACTAGGCATGGGTACCATAATGGTTCAAATACGTAAGGTACTCATCCCAATTATACTGCAGTGATTTGTTTAAACCTGAGAGTCTATCAGTAAAATGAAGAGCCGGATTATTTTGCTCCGCTAGGTAGATGAGCACTGGTAGAACATAACCAGGATTCACTGGCTTTAAATGTTACAGACATGTCTCAGAGCACCAGGCTGTGAGCACCACTACATGTAGCCAACCACTAAACTACACTACAAACAAAGTTTACAAAGTTTGCTTGTGGTCATGTTTCAGACAGCAATGGCAAGTAGCTTTTAATAAATACATAACTTTTTTGGAAAAAAGTTGTCTTCTACAAAGAAAAGAAGACTTGAGGAGAGGATCGACTTGTCATTCTTTTTTCCAAATCAAACCGAAACTAACACATGCCTCAGGTTATCACAAAAGTGGAAAGCGGAGTCTTTGTCCCCAGTGCTAGCTTTTCCAATAAGTTCTTACTGCTGCTTTAAACTATTATTCTGTAGATATCAGCTAAAAATCAGTTTAATGGAAGGATTTTCTTTAAATTGCTTAAATTTGTCAAAGGCTATGGACAAAAAGGAAGATAATGAGACTTCATTAGATGAAATGTCAGGATGAAGTTCGCTGGAGACAATGGAAATATTTGCACCCATGGTTTTAACTAAAGGGCAAAAGATCCAAATTAAGATTGAGTTCTTGGTAAAAAAGATAGTCCAGCGCAGGAAAAAGCTTTTTCAAGCTCCCAGAACGATAACATCAGTGCTGCTTATAATAAGGGTGAAAGGACACTTCCTTCATGAGATAAGTTGTTGTTTGGAGCAATGAGATAGCTATAGAGGCTTAATAAATGGAAAAAAATGAGCTTGGCTGCCCATAATAGAGCTGCGTAATGATTTGCACATGGAGAAGAGATCTCTGTGAGGAGCTTTTGTGCTCGGCCCCCCTTTAATGTCTCTCTCACTCTGAGAGATGGAGGATCATGTGATTTAAGGTGCCAACTTGATTTATACTTCGGGGTTATATATGGATCCATATCTGTTCCTTGGGCTCTGTAATGCAGAAGATGGAAGGCCAGGTTTCTGTTTGGATGGATGAGAGGAGGATTGTAAAAAAGGTTAAGCTGATTCCTGGTCTGTGCCTCGGGCTAAAGGGGCTTTACTCTGTTAAAGTGGATGATGGGAGATAGCTGCTATTTTAGTCAAACAATAAAGGCAAAACTCTGTGCTTGTCTGTGTGGTTGGAGTTACAGGAAGTTAGTCTAGAGGAAAGCAGAGAAAAAGGGAGCGAGAACGAGATGTGGTATTAACCTCAGCTCATATCACATCCACTCTGACTGATCTAACATGTTTATTTTCACAGATAATGGCTGTGTTTGCCCACATAACACACTCTCTGGTCAGAAACATCATTAAAGAAAGTAACAATAAAACTATTCCTTTATCTCTGCACAGCTTACCCTGGTTAAACTAATGGAAAATTATCTACTCATTATGTGTCAAAATATTGATGTGGTTGTATATTTTTAGCCGGCGTTAATGGATACACAATGAAAGTGGAGACTTTTATAGGAAGCTTTGAAACTTGTGGCTTCACTCAGACGTGCTGCAGTAAAAGCCACACAGTGTGGTAAAAGCTTGTGAGTCTTTTTCAAACCTCCATCTCATCCAGAATCCTAAAATAATCATTTTTAGCAGAGTATAAATGCAGTGATAATTCAGTTATTTTTTAAGTGAGTTACTGTGATTTGTGGAAATTTCTTTCGAAGAGGCTCCATCTGTGGGGTTTTCCTGCTCTTTGTGTCTTTTACGGTTGACATTTCAGTGTGAAGCCATTCCATACTACCCATCATGAGCGACTGGTGTCATGTGCTTCTCAGTTTAGTCTCTAATCAGATAAAAACCACTGGTTATTTGTCCCACAATGTGTCTTTCTGTGCATGTGAAGAGCATCAGTATGTATATGCATCAGGACAGAGAGATCTCACTGATAATGCCATAAAGCTGCTCTGTGTGCATGTTCATACACTATGTTCCCCTTCTCCCATCAGTACATGTGTGTATCATCATCTTATCTATGGCTGATTGAGCCTCTACACCCCCGATTCACCCCCTCTGGCTCAGTTTGTGAGTGTGTGTGTGTGTATAAGCTGGTGGCCTCCCCTGGCAGGCCTGCTGAACCTGGTGACCTCTTTGCTCCGTGCTTCCCAGACACAAGAGCTTCTCATGTGGCCTCTGGCCAGTTACTCTCAAAGCCCACCATTCACTACCCATCACGGCTCCTACGGGTGTGTGTTGGCATGTGTGTGAGGGAGAGGACGAGTGAATTTGTTGAAAATTACAGTTTGATTAATGACTTTTATATGTGTGTGTTCTTAAAGTATTACTGTTTATGTGTTGGTTTTGAGTGCACACACACTCACTCACACAGGGAGCCGTGATACACAAAGCTCTAAAGGAATATAGGACAGCAATCAAATTTGTGTGTTTGTGTGTGTGTTTGAAAGTGGTGAGAAGGAGCAGTGAACCCTAACACATTGAGCTGAATGGTGAGCTTGGCGACAAACCAGCAGTACAGTACGAGCACCGCCTGCATGTGTGAAGCAGTACCTGCTGGATAAAGAACAAAAGTCTCAATTTTCATTCATATATTCACTGAAAGGAACTGACATGTGGGGGTGAGTGTGTTATAAAACAGTAATGTTTCCAACAGAGGTTTTGTTCTCTGTTAAAATTCATTTTGTCTCTGATCTGAACATGATTGAAGTCATGATTATTCCACCTGACAGGGTTCATTAAGGTGTTTGGCTTTGTAGATAAATGCCATTAACTTTCAGTGGAGTCACATGTTGATTTCTGAGGAGTCATGGTAAAAACTTTGTTTGCCAATAGTTTTCAGTTTTTCTGATACATTTGAATAGTTGATTCAAGTATAGAAAACCTTTTATTGCTTTGATCCAGTGTTTAAGGGAGTGAATGTCTCTCTTATTTTCTTTACACCCAGTCTTGGTGATCAATGACATCCATCTAAGTCATTAAAACTTAATTAACCAGTTTTAGATTTGTTTTTTTTTCTTGGTTGAAAAATGACAATTAACTTGTTTAGAATATATGAAAGACTGAAAAGTACAGAATGTGCTTTTGAATGAAGATAAATAAACACTAAAGAAGAGCACAGAGACCTGAAAACTCTACTAAGATACAGGACCAAATATCTTCCTTCCTGTCTTAAGCTGGTTCAGTCTGGTGTCAGGGTAAGACTTCAGTTGGAACTGAAAATGACAACTAGATGAGGCGCCCTGCCCACAGCCCTGAGGCGGAGTCCAGAGGTCAGTGTGGTGGAGGAAGGAGGAGGAGTGTGCAGCGGTGCAGCTGGCCCTGCAGGCCTGGGGGGGCTGCCAGTGGGGTCTCAAAGGTCCATGGGGTCTGAAGGTGCAGGCTATGGGGGTGGAGGTGATGTGATGAGATGTAAGGGCCAGAGAGTGGCTGTGGGACGGGGTGAAGCAGAGCTGGTGGTTGAGGTGACCATATGGATTGGATTGTAGACATTCCTCAAGAAGAGAGTGTGAGCAAAGGTCAGTGTGGAAAAAGAGGAGGGGGTCACACACATTTCTAAGTGTGTGTGTGTGTATGAGTGTGTTTATTTTTCTTTGGCTTACTCAGTGTTTCAGTTTACGACTGTGGACAGTTTGCCATTGTTGCTCAGAGTATTTCTTACCCAGTGGGGTTGTGGAATTTGAGATACTTTCAACAACTTTCACATGGGAAATGCTGCAGGTGTGAAAACCTTTCTTCTGCAGTTTGTCACTTTTTAACTCTGTATCTCACTGTTAGTGCAGTGAAATGAAAACCAGGCTGGTGCTGGTGTTCGTTTTTGTCCCCTCTCAGCTTAACTCTGCCCCTCTCTGGCTGTTTGTGCAGGTGGGAGGTCAGCGGGTCGCGGTCATGCTGTCCCTGGACGAACCCCTGGACTTGAAGCTCCCTCGAAAAGCCAATGGGCGGGACAGGGGGGCGCGCTCGCCTCCACTTTCCCCACTGCACCCCAAGCGGGCTCGCCAGCTCCGCATGGCAGATGATGGCACCGCTGTCATCGAGCCGGCATCGCCTGCATCTCCACACACAGGTAGGTCACAGTACAGCAGAGTCAGGCTCAGGCATAATAGTAGAAGGAGATAAATGCTAACACTGTACAAAAGACATACTTTACCAGACCAAACAAGATCAAGACCATAAAAATCTATTTTAAACCCATGACAAGGTTGAACGGTTTAAAAAGCAGTCTCTCTTTAATGTGGTTTTCTTTTGAACACATCTGACGGACAAAAACAAAATTTTTGCAATTCTTCCAAAGCACAACATGCAAAATTCTCAAATCTTTACAAATTTGTTGAGAATCTTCACTTAAATCTTGCAACAAAAAAATCCTTGTATTTCTTTAACAGCCAATGATAAGTCCTGAATTATCTGAAATATCTGAAAACCAGATTTTTATATATCAGGTAAATGAGGTGAATGTGTGTTATTTAAACACTTCTTTTCTGTTTGAAGTAAAATTTTTCTATCATGTAAACAAAATAATGTATAGAGGCGCATTCTGACGGTTAAAAATTTTAAAAATGAAAAAAAAAAACCTTTTCTGATTTTTTTCCCCATATTAAGTCATATTTTGAGATAAGAGTCAAATAGATGAGACACAGGGACCAGATGTTGACATTTTATCACATTAATTTTTACTTTTTATCTCAACCTTTTGACTTTTGTTCATAATTTTCAGTTAATGTCATAATTTCAACTTTATATCTCAAAATTCTGACTTTTTCTTTCTCAATATACATACTTTTATCCTCAAAATTAAGACTTTTTATCTCAAAATTTTCATTTAATATTGACCAAAAACAAATTCTCAAGAAAGCCAAGTTTTAATTTTTATTGTTTTAACCATCGCAATGGGCTTTCATAACAATCCTTTACCACATGCTTAAATAAAAAAGAGAAATACGTTTGTTTCTCTAAGCAAAAATAAACATAATGCTTCAAAATCTTGGTGAAAGTTTAATTTTTTGATTTTGAGGTGTTTGAATTTTCAGCCGAGCTTTGCAGAAGGTACATGGTGGCCTTGTCTCCTCGGCCAGTCACGACCACATTAAAAAGAGTACTACTGCTTTATTATAAATATTAATGGGCTGTAGATCAAACTGAGTAAAACCTGGATATTTTGGGGGAAATCCCCGGCATAATTTAACCACCATAAAGGAGGCAAAAGAGGATGTTTAGTCACCTCAAGTAAAGTAAGAGTTCAAATGTGTTCCTCCTGACTAGAAATAAGATGGACTGATGTCCCAGTTTTTGCAAGTGTCTGACAAATAAAGCACTTCAGAAGATCACCAAGGAGGCAGAACAAACAATGAGCCAATGGTAAATGTTTGAAGTCAAATTCAAAACAGTTCAACTGAAAACTAATGATTAAATTATCATCACATTAATGAAGTGGAAGGATCGCAGATCAGTGCTGGTATCAATAAGTTTAACAGAAAATATTTTGAAGACAAGACTTTCAAAACATGGACCAAGACCAATCTTGGGTACTGCAATACTGATAATATGGAGCTTAATGATGTTGAGCAGTGGTTTTGATGCCTGTGTTTGTGTTTCCTCAGGTGTGCAGGTGGTTCCTCATGATCGAACAGACACCCCCACACCTCCTGCAGTGGACCTGAGTATGTCTCCCTCCTCTCGACACACACCTAGCTCTCCAGAAATGACAAACGGCAACTACATCCCCTCAGGGGTGAGTAACACTGGGTTTAAACACACACTCACACCTGCACAAATTGTCACACCACATAAGGTGCTCTATTTAAGCTGCACTACATTTTATGTCCTCCTCCAGTACCTGCCTTTTTTTCCCTGCTCATACTTCTTCATCTTTGCAAGAAAAACCCGGTCTTTAGGGATTAAGCAGCCTGCCCTCCCCTGTCCTCAGCAGAGTGACTCAGCCTGCTGGGGTCAGCAATTCAGGAACAACATGAGGTTGTGTCTGACTCTCCTTAAGGGAGTCAGACTGTGAACAGGGTGAGAGGACTGTGTGTGTGTGTGTGAATGTGTAAGGGATAAGTAACTCTTATCAAACACCTCTTGTGTCCCCAACAAGAGCCTCTGTCAGCGCTCAGCGGCCTCACTGGCATGACGTGTGAGTGTTTGGTACATATGTAATCGGATTTGAGTCAAGGTACAGCCACGCAGACCTCACGCCGTCTAATTCAATTCCCCTTCCAATTGAATAAAGACATGCTGGCTGGGATCATTTAGCCTCCTAAAACAGACACACACACATCATAACAAAGTCCTTGATAGCCCCTGACCCTGCACTGATACACTCACACACACTGAAACCTTGTGGATGCCCTCTTCCAAACCTGAAAGTGAGCGCTTACAGAAGAACAGCTGCACACATTCACACTCACATGTTCTCTCGCCTACAGCTCCTCACAAACGCAGCTCACATAGTTCTGCATGTAGAGGCAAAGCCAAGTGAGGGGATTGGTCTCATTTTATGAAATTTGTCAGATACACATTTCTGACATAGCTGGAGATGAGGAGACAGCTACGTTATTGTGATCCATTTACACCCTGATTTTCTGTCTCTGCGCCTCCATGCGCCGGTAAAGGCGGCTTAGACTTATGTGTCACTGCTTCTAAACTCCACTTTCATCACAGCTTCTCTCTTTTTCCTGCATTAGCTAAGTTACAGTGTGTGTGTGTTTGAGAGTGCATGAGCCATTGTATTGCCTCTTTGAGCCCCAGCAGCAGTTTAGTGACTGTTACAGCTCTCATGCCGAGCTCAGGGATGTAGGGAGGTTCGTAGCTCTCAGCAGGGGGGCTTCATGAGATAAAAACAAAAGTGGGTTTCTGAAAGGGAGGTGAGATCTGCAGTTCTTGCCCTCCATTGACAAAAAGGAAGACTTTACTGCCAATAATTCATACTGTACACTACTCCTTTTCTGTTTCCTCTGTCAGAAACATCATATTCAGCACATTAACATACGAGAGCATGCTTCTGTCTTTGCTGCGCTCTACATGGGTAACCCTGTTGCTCTATTTTCTGTCCGTCTTTTATTTGTTGATCAGAATTCTCAACTCTCACAGGCCTTCCAGTTTTTCGTGCCAATCGGAGCTGGTGCAGGACTTCACTTGCCGTCCTCCATGTTCATTGGCCAGACGAGTGACAAGAGAGCATCACCTGACCTCTCAGCAGACGAACAACTGGCCTGCCGCTGGAAAAAGGTAAGACTCAGACAAGAGAAACAAAACCTAAATGCATCACAAAAGTACATTTAAAATGTTAAATGTTTTCATTCCTCCAGTGCCATCTGCTCTTCGACTCCCTGCAAGACCTGGTGGATCATGTCAATGACTTCCATGTGAAACCTGAAAAGGATTCTGGGTACTGCTGTCATTGGGAGGGCTGTGCTCGCAAAGGGAGGGGTTTCAATGCTAGGTGAGAGAATCATTTTCTGCACAATTAAACATAACTTGATGTTTCAACATAAATATATGACATAAAGGGCTGCCTTAAAATTTTGTGGTCAGAAAATGAATTTTGATGTTTTAACACCAACAGAAGTTATCTTGATTAAATAAGATGAAGTGAGTCAACTATTGTCTTTGTTTGGTTGATTTAGACTGATTAGTTGACTTGACTTCTTCAGGTAGTTGTTCGAAAAAACGAATCTGTTTCAATTCAATTAAACTTTGTAATATGTTAACACTCCATACTTAGTAACTCAAGGTATATTTATAAGTTTAAAATAACTAACCGACTCTATTTCAACTGATCTCTTGCCCAAATCATGGCGCTCTAACTGCACATTTTTTAACAACAACACAATCTCATTTAAAGTGTAACTGTTAGGTTACAATTTACAAAGACATTCTGGGTATAACATGAAAGCTGTAGCTCTACTAAACAGCTGGGAGGGGCTGAGGTGATTGTCAATTTCACATGCATTACTCATTTATCTGGACATAGAATTTCAAGTTGAGATATATTTTGTAGTTGAAACAATGTCAACTCATAATTGCATGTTATCACAACAACTTTACTAATCTTTTGTCATATTGAAAGAATAATGCGCTAGAATGTCAAATGTGCAAAATCACATTTTACAGTGTGTGGATTTTAAGAAGAGTTCATCCAAGCAATCGATTGGAGACTTCCCAAATGTCTTTGAAAAAATGGAAAAATAAAAAATAAAAAATGATTTAGAAAACAACATGAACGTGTTACTCTCACACCCACTCTCACAGGTACAAGATGCTTATCCACATTCGCACCCACACTAACGAGAAGCCTCATCGCTGTCCCACCTGTAACAAAAGCTTCTCACGCCTGGAGAACCTGAAGATACACAACAGATCCCACACAGGTCAGTGCAGGATGCTGCTCATAACATGAGGAATTACAGAGTCTTGAAATATCATACATACATGTCAAAGTTAAAGCACAAAGATTTTCCTCAATTTCAGAAAATATTCTCTCATGTGTCTCTTCTGTTCAGGTGAAAAGCCCTACATTTGTCCTTACGAGGGCTGCAACAAGCGGTACTCTAACTCCAGCGACCGCTTCAAGCACACACGCACACACTACGTAGACAAGCCCTACTACTGCAAGATGGTGGGCTGCTTAAAGCGCTACACAGACCCCAGCTCTCTCCGCAAGCACATCAAGGCCCACGGGCACTTTGTGGCCCAGGAGCAGGGCTCCCCAGGTGGGGTGGGCTCCCTGCTCAAAGGGAGTCAGAGTGGAGGGCTCCCCAATGAGATGGGGAAGGATTCAGAGCTCTCCTACGTCAGCGCTGCCCACATCATCATCCCGGGGGCAGCGGCCGCTCTCCTGGGGGGCCACGCTCTGCAGGGTCTTGGCGGTGGCCTCCCCATGTCTCCCCTCAGTCCTCGGCCCCTGGACCTCAGCTCTCTGGGTTGCCCCAGCTCACCACCGGGCAGCCTGGGCACGTCCATCCTGTCCTTCAACGGCTCCCCGCTGGGCCTCGCCAAGTCCCCTTTGCTCTCCCCAGCCTTCCCCTCCCCGGCTCTGGGCCTGTCCATGGTGCCCATGATGGGGGCATCATCCGAGCGGAGGGCCCACAGCCAGCACGGAAAGAAGGGCCGAGGGGACGAGGCCAAGAATGAGATGACTGGTGGGGTCCTGAACCTCTCCACAGGAGGGTCTCATGATCCCCTGTCCTGGGTGGTCATCCCCCCAGGCACCGTGGTGCTCAAGCCAGCTGTGGTCAACTGATACATACACAACACACGCCAGCACACGCTCACACATGAACACACACACACACACACACACACACGCACACATTCCAGAAGAGCTCAGGGGGTTTGGATGAGAGGATAAATGCCATAGTGGGGGTATAAACGGTCAAAGGTGATGAGGATCGGCTCGCACAATCAAATCCAGGCAACGCATTTCAGAGAAGGGTTGGAAAAGGAGTAACAATCTTAATCAGAGAAATTATCACTAACATTACACCTCACAAGAACTGAGTATACAACGCAAGCCTCCTGTTTGATGGGAAACTAAACTTGGGGCCCAAGAACTCTGTTAAAGACCAGATGCGGTCCTGTATTTCTATCACAAAGCCTGACTTTGGGCTCCTCTTTACTCGTATTTTGTACTTCATTCATTCCTTTTTGCTGGTTCTGTGGACAGGGACCATGAAGGTGACAGTCTTATTGCTCTGTGTTCTCACAAAAGTCCTCAATGATAATATTTATATGCTACGTTTACTTCAATGACAGTGTGCCTTTAGCTTAGCAGTGAGAAAGACACACCATGAAACGAAATGACGCTCTCACCGTTAGGCTAATGTGCACGTAATAGGAAGATTCTCCACGCTTGATTTCAAAGTTATGACCTATTTTTCACAGGCCGCTGTGATTAATATGATTCAGACAGGCTTGCCAGACCAAAGCAAGTGGACTCTAACTGTCTTAGCTCCTCAGCACTGAGACAGTTCAGTTTAACAGAGCACTTAACAGTGTCGACTGGTTATAGTATTGAAACCTCAAACCTGCTGCTAACCTCTCAGCTCCTCCAGGGTAACAGAAACTGGTAGAGAGCACTTTTGACAATCTGTCCCCAGTTTGGGGAGGGTGACCAACAAGAATGTGTGCGAGGAGCTTTTTGTGGGCACAGAGCAAACTGAGGACTTCACAGACAAACGGTGTTACATCACCTAGCAATGACAAATCCTCTCTCCGTCTTTAACACAGGTGAATTTATAAAGGCATGGGTGCATACGGCTCCCCCCTCTGGTCTAACACGGTACCACAACATCCTGCTCAGCATTTACAGGACTTGCACTGTTTTCCTCCTCGGATTGTCCAGCTGCTTTCCTGTAACTGAATCAACACGACGGGTTTGTGCATGAAAGGAGCACTGTGGTGACAAACACTAGTGTCTTGTGTTTGAAAAAGTGACCTGACCCAAAACCAGCTGTGAAAACCAGGTGGTTATCCAGTTGAAGCTCAACTTAGCCATGTGGGTTGAAGTTCTGCCCCAAGTTCAACAGGTCTAATGCAGCAGTGTAAAACAAAAAAAAAACTCTCACGGGGGAAAGAGGTGTACCTTATGTGTCTTGGCACAGAGGGGGGGGTGTTGTGATGCACTCATTGCTGCTTACAGCTGGACTGACTAGGAAGCCACACTATTCCAAACTGCCTCATTTTACTCTGTCCAAAGGGGCAAAAAAAGACTCATTTCATGCCTGGGGAAAAAAAGGTTCGATAAAGCAGTCAAGATGCACTCGCCACACACTTTCTTTCTTTCTTTCTTCGCATTGATCCCATGTGAAATATTTTGCTCTCATTTCATTGTTCTGTCGTTTGCTACGTGGGTCTCTCAACCATAACGCACGCATGATGTTGACTGCACAGAGGAGAGGTTCAGGTGCAGGAGGGGGGGTCACCAACACAACGAACATTCCTCAAGTGACTGACACACACACACTCACACACACTACCCACCTCTCTCCTTTACTCCTTCTATCTCTCCTCTCCCCATCTGCTTATGTTGCTGGTCCTACTTTTCCATCCTCCAGTCTTAGAAATAATCAGTTAGTGCTGTTTATATTGTCTTCTTATTTGTTGTTGATGCTGTTGTTCAGACGAGACATTTTTTTCTGATGTTGAAGTTGCTTCTTGTGTTCTGAGACGGCTGCTCTGCACTCAGCTTTCTGCTGTTGAGGATGAGTCTGAAAAAAATAAAAAATAAAAAAGGGGGAGGAGGAGGAAGAGGGGGAGATGATAGGGAAGAGGTTTGGGTGGTTTTGTAATGCAGTGGTTTCCAATTTTAGGGGATCTGGGATTAATTTGTGGAGATCCATGCAGATGTGGTATCAGGAAGAGGAAGAGTGTTGTGGTGTTGAGGCAGGATCTAACAGGACAAAACACACGGTTTTAAAAGTTTAGCATGTGAGGGTTTAAGTAGGACAGGTCTTAACAGAAAAGATCATCAGGAAATAAATCCAGTCTGAGAATACGAAAGCGACTCCAAAAAGGACAATTAACACGGACAGTCTAATATGATAGAAGATTTGTATGTGTAATCCAGTCAATCCTGAGAAATCTATCATACAAATTAAAAATTCACATAATGTGCAGTTGATTACATAAAGCACCTGAAAGGGACCTCAGGTTTCTAGCTCCCCCTGTGGACAAAGTAGTGTCTCTTGGCTGACTTTGTCCAGCACATCTATTACATGCAGTGTAACAGTTTTGCTTGGTGTAAAAAGCTAGGTAGCAGACATTAAAGGGACTGTGAGGACTTTCTAAGTGATTTTGAAATAGTCATCTATCTAGATAACTGATTATAATCTCCATTGTAAACTAATATTTCTTTCCCTATTATAGATTACTATTATAGATAGCTCCCTGATTTCAGACAGACCCGTTTGGAGAGCTGCCTGAAC
Source organism: Thalassoma bifasciatum (assembly GCA_008086565.1). Lineage (NCBI taxonomy): Eukaryota > Metazoa > Chordata > Actinopteri > Labriformes > Labridae > Thalassoma > Thalassoma bifasciatum. The sequence goes on from RPOG01000068.1 coordinate 439,969, forward strand.
CAGATTTATTGCATTTATCGCAAGTCGAAGTCTCTATGACAATACCAGTGTAATTTCTGTGATTTATTTGGTAGTAGTAGTGGAAACAGGAGCTGTCTGACAGAAAAGAGACAGAGGAGCAGAAGAAAGATAAACAGGAGAGTGATAGAGCACAAGCTAAGGACTAAAAGACCAGTCAAAGACTAAAGCACAAGCTAAAGGCTAAACACGAGCGAAAGACTATAACACTGACTAAGCTGTTTGTGACAGTGTTGCGCTACATAACTGTTGTTGAAAACATTATCTCATTTCTTTGTATCCCGTAAAAAGTCGTCTTGAACAAAGAAAAGTAGTGTTTAAAAGGAAGATTTGATCTCCATTAATCTTTCAAAACAAATACATGAGTCATGACAGTTTGCACGAGCCCTCCAGCCAGAGGGGGGCGATGTGTTTTACTTCAAACTGATTCACCACACAGTTACTTTAAAATGCAATTACATCAAAATCAAATCATCATTAAAGTAAATACAATCAGCCAAGCATCATCAGGCCACAGTGTTACTCTGACACTTCAAGACTGTTTTTAAAGATGTCCCCTCAGTATATTTAGCTTTGCTCCTGGCTCTTGGTAACTTTCCTCATGTTACTTGTGAAACTGAGGGGTTTATTTTCTCTTCGAGCCAGAAAAACTCCCAAAAACATTTGATGTGAGAGGACAAAATCAAGTTTATGACCACATGTGATCTCAGACCTGAACAGTTGGAAACCACTGCTCTGTAGATTCAAACTAATCTCGGGGTATTTAGAGGACCAAATGACCTTACATTCCTTTATGGTGTTCACATGGGTGCACAGGGGAGAATTCAGGTAGAGATTGTTATGTGTGCTAACCTAAAGAGTATCTCAAGCTGTGGACGTTTCTTTTTCTTTGTTTGCACTCTTTTCTGTCGCCGTAAAGAAATATCACTGGGTTGTAAATTGGCCGGCAGCTTTGGGAGAGAGTGATAGCAAGAAGAAAAAGGATTTCCTGGATGAGTCACTGAATGGACAGGAGGATATGCAGAGATGAGAGGAGAGGCTGTGTGCCAGCATAGGAAAAGAGGCAGAGGAGAGGAGAGCTGTGCCGGGCGGCCGCCTTCCATCTGGCCACCTACCCGGCAAACAGTCTTTCAGCTCTGAAGTCACTGGCTCTGCTGCACCCAATGTGGCAGCCAGTCACAGGCATACCAGCCTGAAGAAAACTAGGCCACTGAACTCTGTCTGCCCTCTGCTTTTTTTTTTCCTTTTTATAGATTAAACCCAAAGGCTCAACCCCTCCTCCTTCCAGCCACACAGCATTTTTCCAGAGATTCAGCAAACAGGCAAACTAACGAGCAAAACACAAACAAGCCCCCTTCTGAGGAGGAGCTCTGTGTCATAGGAAGGAACAGAAAATGAACTTCATATGCATGTTTCTGCCTCAGTAACTCTTAGTCATTAGTATCTAAAACACCCCCCCCCCTCACCAAACACACACATCCGGGCTGTCTCTGGGTCCAGACTGAGCTATGAAGAGAATCTCCTGCTCTGAGTGGACCATCCTGCCCTGTGATGTCATCAGAAACAGGTGTTAAGTAGGCTAGACATGGTTTCCGTGGCAACAGCGAAACCCACAGATGAAGCAGCTCTCCTCCTCCTCCCTGTCTGTCTGTCTGTCTGTCGCTCCTCTGCAGGTTGAACAGGGGACAAAACTCAGCACGACGGCAGAAAGCTGAAAAATATGACACAGATCCTGTCGGGGTCCACAACTTTTCCGTATGAAATAAGCTGTAAGATCCATTAACCCTTTGAGCTCAGTCTGTAAAAAAAGAAAACGCACTTTCGTTCCCCTCATAGCGTGTGTAGATACGGGGATACTGCCACATCCTTCTTCTTCATATGTGGTTATACATCACTTCTTTTGGGAACCAAGAATAAATCTATTAATCATCCTCAGTTGCTAAAATTACTGAACTTAAAGTCTTATATTTTTGAACTTCTGAAAATGGTACTTGATCCTGGAGAATTTAAAGCAACGCTCACCTAAAGCTATGACAAGTGGCACAGAATTTGTGTTAGCTAGCTAGTTCAGTGTCAATGTACAGGGGTGCCATTGAAGTGCCACAGTGTTGCACAAAGGGTTAATGATAAGACTAAGGCCGTACAAGGCCTGTTCCAAGTTGTTTTTGCACATTTGTGAGATATTATTGTCAGTATTTTAATTTTTCCAAGTGCCTTTTTATTATAGGGTAAGATATAGAAGTTATACACTATATGAAAAAAGGATTATAAGAAAATATATTTTTTCCTGGCATCATGTTCTCTGGTTGAACATGCAGAATTTTAGAGTTGTAAAAGTCTCCAATTGGTACAACATAGCGGTGTTCTCCTGTTTTAGAGGAATTTTATTACGATATTGATGATAATGTCAATGAAAAGAAATGTTTAATAAAGTTGTATTTGATAAATCTTGTGTTTTCATTTTTTTGTTTCAAAGTAGATATTCAGGGACTAATTATGGAGATAAGTATATTAAAAGTCATCAACATATCAGGCTGTTAGCAGGTAGCTAACAGCTGCAACTGAATAAAACTATCATAATGAGACACTGTTTAGCTTCTCTGTAGCATGTCACAGGCCGTATGTTCCCCCCCGAGGATATACAAATTACTTTACTGTATGTCATTTTGGAGGACTAAAGGTGCCAAAAGGGAATTTATAAATATGTAAGTAAATTTAGTGATTTTTTTCTGTTAAAGAATCAACATTTTACATAGTTATTCAAACATGTACTTGTTTATTCCAGCATGTATTTATTACCAATTTAAATAATCAATAGAATGTTTATTTATTCAATGGAAAATACTTTCAATCAATTAAAAAGTTTTGCTCCAGTTTTGAATAATTAATGACACATTTAAATATCAAGTCAATTATATTAATTTTATTTTGGCACTTTTAGCCCTCCACGAATTTCCTCTCTCTTATCAGTTGTATTCTTCATTCACCATTCTACCCTGCAATTTAGGCACAAAAGCCCAAAAAGGAACTAGCAAAAATAACCAATACCTCACGGTGCATTGTGAGCTTAATTATTGATAATGAAAAACATCACACCTGTTATTATCTAAAACAACAAAAGCTTTACTTTGACCATGCCTCCCTGTCTAAAAGACCTATCAGAGAAAAACATCACAAACCCCAGGATACAGAAAAAAAGAAGGCTTTTATTGGGTTATAATTTACAAAGGATGGGGAGAGGAAAGACAGGGTTGGTATTTTCTTGTTCATGTTTCCGTTGTTTTCTCTGATTGCTGCTTATCTTGCGACTGGATGCTTAGTTCCTCATCTAGGCGTTCTTTGGCCCTCACAACCTGCATCACAAACACAAAGAGAATGATTCAACAGCTTTAACAATGGCTGAGAAGAAAGAAGGACACCTGAGGAGCTACCACACACACTTTGGTTATTTATGCAGCTCAATATATAACTTGTCATTCATTCATGCCTTTGGTCAATCTGTGTACTTGATTTGTACATAACATGAAAACAGCTATGAGTCACTTTATTTATCTGTCTAAAATATCAATTTATAAGTCATGTGATATTCATTCTGTGTAAGGAGTCCACTCTGTTCACACTGTCTACATAAAACCAGAACACCAGAAAAGTGAAGAAGGTGACACACAAGAAGGTGAAATAACTGTGTAAGTTGTTGAATGTAATGTGGTAAAATATATAAATAGATACTCATTTAGATCTATTAGTAATGTGATTGGTCATAGACAGGCTACTGACCTTGGCTCAAATATACTGCAATGCATTATATACCTTGCAATATGAATATTGGGCATATCACGATGATGATACTAAAACAATATTGTTCAGCCCCACTAGAGACCTAACACTTCTCAGGAATAACACAAAAAAGTTTACAGCACAGCTGTAGAGGAGTGCTCAGTTAAATAAAAATACTCTCCTGAAATCTGAGCTGTCTCCCACTTCGCTGACACTTATGAAAGTGATTAACATCGTTCAGCCTACGTTCCCAATTAAGAACACAAATGTAACTGCACAGTCAAACAGAAACATCAGAGAGAAATATCTGGTGACTGAAGTGTTGAGCACTCACTTTTGATTGCACGTAAAATGAACCGCCCACAGACTTGTCATTGACTTTAAAAAGGTGCTCGTAGTTCTGCAAGAGAATTACATATCAACGTGAGTGTTTAAACACAGCAAAGATACTCACTTAAAATCATTTGGAAGAATGACATTCACAGCTAAGTTAACGTCTTCACCAATGCTCACAAATCAACTTGTTAATGTTACCTGCTGCAAGCGTAACATCCTAAGTAGGGGAGAGTGGAGTCAGTTAGGTCAGTGGGTAAAATAAGCCACCTCCTGTATCTGGGCAATGGTACACATTTTTTGTCATGTGACCGTAAATCTACAAGCACTCTCCATTTTTTGTCCTTGTGACTTAAAGAATCAATGTACATTTCTTACATTTCAGCAATAATGACTGTTTCCTGAAAGCAACTTTAATCAGCTCTAAAAAGGTAACATCTTGATGATTTATTAGCATATTTAACCATGTGAACCATTTAGCTTAAGACTGGCCTGATTTGCTAAGCTAGGTTGTTTTTTCTAAAATAGTGGCTGTGGAGCAAATTGAGCTAGTGATTCAACCTTATCAGATGATGTTAAGCATTAGTTATTGAGACTGTACAATTACTTTGGTATCTGACAATTGCAACATGATAGATGATTTATTGTAAGGTTATTGCTTTCTTATTACCGAGCAATGTTTTTGGACCACCATGAAGTGACAGATCTTCAGGTTCAGACCAAAAAAACAAATGTTTGTGCGTCATTAGCACAGACAGGATCTTTGTGAGGGTTCAATGATATCAGGATAACAAATGTAACCTTTACGTTTGGATAAAAGTTAAGCTAATCTTCTTTGATTTTAAAACATTACTTTTTTTCATTCATTCATCAGTAAAACTTAAAGCCTTTGAATTCTCTGTTCTCATGAAGTTCTTGATTTCTGTAAGACATAAAGGTAAATCTTTTTATTTTACCTCTGTATCACTTTCCCTTGCGTCAAGGACAGGAAAAGTAAAAACTGGCTCATTTTACCCCACTCTCCCCTATCTGGTGATGATTCCATAAAGAAGAAAGATCTTCAGTGACCAAACTCTTTCTTTCAGGGTATGTCTGTACCTTCTGGATCTCTTCAGGACTAAGTGTGGAGACATTGAGGATCTGCTGCGCCTCTTGCAGACTCATCCCGGTGATGCTGGAGGCTGCAGCGGACTGTTGACCTGAACGGCTCCGGGCATTCGCTGCTGCTTGACTGGCTGTTACAGAAAACATCACAACACACACATGTGCACATGAACACAACTTAGCTTTCTCAGATAGGTTTATACACATGAAAGCAAATAGGAATCAATAAATGGTGTTGCTTCACCAGAATACTGAAAATTAATGACGCACACCTGCATATTCTTGCCGTAAAGCACGAGCAAAGGCACGACCCACCACCTGTACTCCCATCACAACGATCTGTGCAAGGTACTTAGCCTGCAGAGGAGAAAAGCAACATGAAATACACCATGTACGATCAACATTTGAAGGCTACTTCGATGGTTAATAAATGGCATGATGAAAAGTGTGTTTCCGGTAACCATTACTCCTCATTTTGGTGATTGACATTTAAAAATACAGTTCAGACTAAATGAACCTCAGTCTGAGCCTTTATCAGGATACATGTAATACAAAAGATATTCACCTTTTAACACACAGACAGCGTTTCACTTCACACCTACAGCCTTACAAACAATTATTTATTTACTGTTATTATTATTTAATTCCACATTGACAGCTGTTTTATGTAACGCAGTTGGTTAAAAAAACAGCTAATGCTACTTAGCATCATCAGGCCCAGTCAGACTCTTTACTTCAGCCTCACATCTGAAAATACAAACAGGTCCATTATAAATGTTTTTACTGTTTTCTTACCATTCTGAGGTAAAAGTCTACAGCTCCGCCGCACAGTGTGTACTTTCTTCACACATGTACACTGACTGAAGGTGACATAAAGGTCAAAGTTCAAGGAAGAAAAATAAAAGAGAACCCAGGTGGATGGAGAGATTATTACACTGACACCTGCTGGAGAGGAGGGCACATTACAGCCTTATTGGTAACACTTGCTTGGATATTTCTGTTCATAAAATTATCCTTTTTTCCCTCCAGCTTTATGAAGAGGTAACTGGAGAAGTATATTTACACGCCACAATACTCTGGTATGAATATTTTGGTGCTAAACAGGTTTCACTGACAGAGGTTTATGCCACTGCACACAGTTTTATTGTCTGTCCTACATCTTTATTTGTTGATGCCTTAAATAGAGTGACCATATTCTGAAATCCCAAGAAGAGGACAACTACCCAGGGTCTTGGAGACACTGGAAAAGTACCCAAAGATACTCAAAGATGACAAATAGCTTCATAACCCATTTACACACTCCTTTTCTGTTTGAAGTGAAAAATTTCTATAGTGTGAACATAAATAATGTATGGAAGCCCATTTCTGCTGCAATGTGAAAATGAAAAACTGGCTTTGCTGCAATTTTTTTTTATTTTTATTTTTTTTAAGATTAAAAGTCAGTATCTTGACTTTTCTGGGAAAAAGGGACTTTTCTAATGTGATTTTGACTTTTTATCTCAAAATTTTGACATAAGATGATCCTAAGAAATTCTTAACAAAATCAAGTATTCATTTTATTTTTTTTAACCAGTGGAACTGAGAAATGACATGAAATAAAAAATACTGATATATTACAATAATAATCCCAGGAGGGAAATTTCAAATCCTGGACATGTTTCCCAGATATTTTCAATAAATCAGCAGCTATTGTATCACCTGCTTCTCTGGAAATGGCAGAATATAGTTACCCTGCAATGTTGGGATTATTCTCCATACAATTTGCGGTGAGTTGTGATTTGATTAGAAATATGTCATTTTTTAACTGTCCCCTGCTTACCTTGAAATTTTTTTAGGAAATTTCAAAGAAATTTAACAAAACAGTCACCTACCAGTTATGAATTGCTTTAAATTAAATTCAGACATTATTTCAAAGAAGCTATGTACTTATTTTCAACCAATTACAATGAAATTCAGGGACTATTCCAAATATAGAAAGAAAAATAAAGTAAGTATATCAAAAGAGGTATCTAAATTAAGTACACATATGTATATACATTTTGTTTTTACTCAAGTTACACTTTAGACCATTGACTGGGGATTATTTTTTCTCTATAGGATACTGTTTTGAAGATAGCATAATATATGGTTAACATACTTAAAAATCACCACAGTCTTTGAGCTCCTCAATACATGATTTGTCAAAGTGACCAAATGACAATAACACACAATGATTTCAAAAGGTGTTTATTGAAAGACAATATTGAAAAAAATCCACATACCATTTCTCAAGTAAGACAGCAAAAAATAATGCTTAACTCACGGTATAAAAGGAGGTTTTCTTTTTTTTTAACACAATGGAAGGCAAGCTAAACCGGTTCAGTTATTAGAAAGGAATAGCATTGAGGAATATCAAGCACGTACAGTAAACATCACAAAACACTGACAACACCTGCAGTTCATTTGTACGACCTGATGTGCACGACCATGCATGGCTGAATCAATGACTCTGCTCAGTTCATCAGAGACGGTAAACTAACTTCAATCCTGATGAGATGATGTCACCCTGCTATGGCAGCTCTGAGAGTTTGAAATACTGCTGAATTAAAAGCCTTAATACTTTTCTGTTATTTACTACTGAACATAAGATAAAGAAATTTAAGTCAGGAATGTTTTCTAACAGTCTGAAAACCTACATGATCCACAGTCCCCAACAAAACCATAAAGACAGAAAACAGTTATTCTGATAGAAAATAATTCCATAAAGAATGTGGTTTGGCTTTCAGTGTGTGACAAAAACAACCCATTACACCTCACTGATAAAACTATCATAAGACTACTGCATCATACAACATTCATCGACCCAGCTTGTACAAATACAGCAGTGTAATATCATATTAGATTGTAATAGCAGTGGCTAACAATGAAATGAAAACTTCTTTTTTATTCATAGGAAATTCCAGTTCATTTAAAAACATGAACTCTGGTGACCCTGATGTATCCTCAGTGTGTTTTTGCTGCTGAAGGCTTTTGTGTGTGTGTGTGTCCTTGTGTGAATACCTGATCAAACAGGAAGACTTGTTTTCTTATCAGAGAGAGTAGTAACCATTTTTTCCCATCTTTGTGACTGAGTGTGACTTACACATTGGGAAAAAAAAGCAAGCAGAGGTTCACTGTGGAGGTAAGTGTGTACATGGATAACAACTTTGTAATAACACACAACCTAGTATCTGGAGATAACTAGAAATAAAAAGAAGCCACTATTCTGTTATTTCTGGCACTATAAGAGTGTATCAGGTTTAACCCAGGACCATTAACCACATATATACAGAGAAGCTAAATCCAGTTTTTAACAAAGTATCTCAAGTGAGTGTCACTGTTGTGATGTTATTGCCATAATCTCCCCTGTTTGATTCCATATGATTGTATAAATAGTATCTAAATGTGTGATCTTGTCAGTGGTTTTTTAGTAACAACAACAGTGTGACATAATTTTTCAACCCACAACAATGGCTGCATCCCAGAATGATTCTTTACAAAGCCACAGGTTACAGAATAACCAAATACCAAATACCATGCAGTCCAACACGATGAACACCACTTAGACAACATGACATTTGATTTCTCAAACCCCAACAAATAATGTGATTTATATTGATATCAGTAAGTGTTACAGTATTTGTGATTTCTCCCCGGAGTCATTTTACTGATCATAATGTGGAATATTCTTTGTATCGATGGCACCCTTTCTGTCAGAGGGCAGAACAAAACCCTGGTTTATGATTTGTTGTTTCTTTTCGGCTGTTGGCACCACGATTAAAGTGAAGGCAAGGTGGCGTCTTCTTTAGTCATCCTGGAGGATACAATAGTTACAGTCAGTAAAAGTTCTGAACAGGCTTTGAGATGAATCATACTATGGTGATACTCTGATCAAAAGTTTTCATATTCTAAAAAACAGGGAGGTTGAGGTTAAAGTGACGAGCAGGAAAATCTGTATGAAGTGGATTGCAGAGATGCATTTGATTGGAGGACTCGTGCAAACTGTTGCGATGACATGACTCATGTTGTTCTGGATCTTTTAGCACTACTTTTCTTTCTAACGATGAGGTAATGTATCTATTAAGAGTTACATAGTGCTGTTGTTTGAAACGTGACAACAAGCAAACTTTGTGAGTTTGTAGCGTAGCTTAGTAGCCAGCTACATTTAGTGCTACTCACAACCTGTTACTCTGAGATGTACCAATAACATGTAGCTTTAGTGAATCCTGGTTTTGTCCTACCAGTGCTCATCTACCAAGCTTTTGGCTGGTTTTTTACCCTTCAGCTTGTGTTTAAGCCTTTAGTCCATGTTTTAGCTTTTAGCTTGTTTTTTTTAGCCTTGAGCCTGTGCTCTATCACTCTACCATTTGTCTCTCTGCTGCTCTTCTGTCCCTTTTCTGTTAGACAGCCCAGCTCCTTTTTCCAAATTATCACTATCTATTACTATTATTATCACTAAAATTATAGAAATTGTTTTCAGCAGAGAATGACACAGCTCTCTATTTTCACTGCTAAACTAGATCAGCAAGTGTTGTGTTGTCATAGAAACTTCTACTTGCCATAAATCAATACGGTCTAGTCCTGATCGGTAAGCTAGAAATTAGCATTTAGAAATAACCTATTTTGCTCTGATAATCTTACTTTAAGTAGTGGTTTATTTTCAGGTATATATATATATATATATATATATATATATATATAAATATGAGACTTTTTCAAGATCACTTAGAAAGTCCTCACAGTCCCTTTAATAAAAAAAATGTTGCATGTATCTTCTTCTCCTCCCCTCAGTTGATATTCACTCACCCACTCGTCCTCATCGACTCCCTCAAAGGACTCCTGTGGCAGAGGGTCGTCCATGTTCCCCAGCTTCGCCACCATGGCACTGAGCAGCTGATGAACACACAATACCATCACTCAGACATAGTTACCCCAAATCAGAGGCTACTGTATCAACATTTGAGTTAATGTGTGTACCTTCATGTGATTAAGATCTGTAAATGTTCCATGACTCACCTCCTCTTTCTTCTGCTCATCAGTCTTCTCCTCCAGGTAAAAAGATGAGGGAAGGTATTTCCTGACTGGTGCCTCTTTTGGCGCCTCACTCACTAAAACACAACAAATAACCAGCATCAAAAAAGATGTACTCCAGGATTCATCCAGGATTCATCAGTGACTGACTTGTAGTTGGCTGTATTGTTGTTTGTGTTCGTACCTGGCGTCATGTCTTTGGGCTTCAGGCTCATCTTCTTCAGTTTGCTGTTGATGCCTGACAGCCACGCAGAGGCAGAAAGAGCCGGTTCCCAGCACACTGCTGTGTCTGGAAACACGTCATCCTGGAAAAACTCTTTCTGAAAACCAAAGATGAAGTTGATTATTAGAGTAAATAAGAACAGGACAGGTTTGCAGTACTCCTTTAAATCCACTAGGTGGTGCAGTCAGCTCACCTTGACTCTTGGTACTCTAAAGGCCACGGGCTCTATGGTTGTTTTGGTGAGCATGAGGGCCACGGCTATCTCTACATCCCGCACGTTGCACTCTGTCTTGGGGAGGAAACCCAAACCCTGTAAATGGGAAACAAGCAGAAAGCGTCAGATTTAAAAAAAAAAAAAAAAAGGCTTAAATAAAGAAATGAATGATGGTAAGAGGGAGTGTCTCTCTGCACCTTATGTGGCTCAGAGGAATTAAAACTGCTGCACTCAATGAAGTACGGATCTTCAGGGACCACCTCAAAAATGTGGACTCTGGTATCACCCTGAAAACAGGTGAAACACACACGAACATCTCATGAGACTTTGTGAAGCTCGATCATCTCCAACAAACATCTGTTCCTCATATGCTTCATATAAGGTTATGTAAATTCTGTCTCTTCACACGCTTACTTTTCCAGTGAGGATGACCACGCTGGTGTCAGGGTCGTAGAAGGGGATGAGTGTGGAGGGGGAGGAGTCCAGAGACGTGGTGGTCAGTGCTCCAGAAGACAGAGAGTCAGCAGGGTAAAGGTAGAGTCCTCTCTCACTGCGGCTATAGGAGGACAGCGAAAGAGTCAGGGAGGAGCTTTGCTGCTCAGATTTTTAATGTTTTTAATGACTCAGACTCAGCTCACTTTGTATATGATATCCAGGCTGAAGAAATAACTCATTACAATCAACTAAACCAACTGAACTAAAAAGCTTTCATTATTCCCCCCTATGAAAAAAATAAGTACTTTAGATACATTTCAATCTCAGCACCTCTTCTTTAGCTTAAGTAGAAAATTTCAGAACTCTTTCTGTATATTTTACCTGTCAAATCCAGACACCAGCAGGTATTTGCCATCACACACCCACACAATACGAGCTCCCCTGTGACCCTCAGGACCTGGGCCCTCCTGGAAACCAGAAAGTTTGTCAGAGGCTTTTAAAAAATTCACCCAACACTTGATTATTGCAACAGAAAAATACCTTCTTTCTTACAATTAGGGCTGAAAGATTTTCGAAATAAGCTAATTGCAATTATTTTCCCCTACACTGTGATTTATTGTTCCATTATTTTTTTTGGTTCCCCATCTCATGTGTTGTTGATATCAATTGCTATATTCAAGGGGATGATATTTTTTCCTTATTCATGTTTTGGATAAGAAAAACATATATATGACGGATAAAGTTATATTTTTGGGGGAAATATCCACAAAAGAAACTCTAATTGCATGTATAGGTCTATCTCAAAAATTTTAATATTATGGAAAAGTTAAATGATTTTTGTTACTCTTTTCAGAAAGTGAAACCTAGATATTTTGTACACTCATTTTAAACATAGAGTAAATTATTTCAAGCTTTATTTCTTACATTACTTCTTTGTGACCATTTGCAAAGTTTTTCCAATTTTTGCTCCTTTTTGCCCATTTTTGCTGTGTTTTGACCATTTTTGTCACCTTAAACTTATCTATATTGCTATTCCTTGCTATTTTTGACACTTGTCACCACCTAAATTGTTGCCCTTGCGAAGGTAGTTTTCAACAATTTAGCTCTTTGGTTGAGCAAGGTTGAGTAACACTGATGTCAAGCATAATTTAATCTGGTATTCTGACACATTTGAGGTCTGCCATTAGAATATTGCTTAACTTGATTTAACCTAATTTGCAGTTAAATGCCCAGTCCTACTCACAACACTGTAGGAAAATAATTTCCATCAACTAACACCTCTGGGAAACATTAACACAGACATTCAAAATCTAATTTGTTGACAAGTTGTCATTATAAGTGGTTTAAAAATGTGTATGATTTAGTACTTTTACAACACATAGGGGAAAAATCTCATTTTTGTTTCCAGTGGTGTCCTAAGAATGTGATTTTTGCGAATCCAGCAACCAGACAGATGGGTCTACCAATCAGAGCAGGTGTTCAATTTCCGCAGGAAGCCCAGTTGAATTCTGACCAATCAGAGGAGAGTATATGGTTTCGTATATCAAGTGCAGTTAATAGGAGAAGTGTAATGGTTTGTAAAAATTGGAAGTAGACGGATCAAATAAGGCAAATTGGATCCTGATTGGAGATGTTTTGGATGTTTTCTACCTCCAGGGACTGACTGTCCAATCATAATGATCCAGCTGTGACATCAACCTTGCATAGGTCCTCCTTTTCCTCATACACTATTTCAGATGTGTATCATGTACCTGCACTGGTGCGGTCGACTTGCGGGGGTCATATATGCGAACTTTTCCATCCTTGCACACTGTGGCCAGAAGTTTTCCATCAGGGCTCCACGCCATCCCAAAAATCTAAACATAACCCATAAAAAAAAGGGGAAACAAGAAGACAATGTAAAACTCAAGCATGAGCAAGAAGTCAACACCACTGTAAAACAGTCTGTGTATGTTTTTCTTCTTTGAGTTTTTCATCCTAAGTGTTGATTAAGAGTCGATTTTCACACCTGGTCCTCGTGTCCAGTGAGGAGGTTGACCTGGTCTCCACTCTCCAGGTCCCACAGTCTGACTGAGAGGTCGTAGGATGAAGACACCAGCAGTCCACTGGCCAGAGGGTGGAACTTGATGGAGTAAATCTTCTCTGTGTGGCCTACAGCAGGATGAGAGCGGCTGTCAAACAGCTGCAGTTTGATTTTCCTGAAGAAGAAAACAGGTTGAGGACGTGGATCCTGTCCTACCTTGCAGGATGAGCTCAGGCTCAGTCAGGGTTTCTGTCAGCCCCCCCTCTGGTACCTGCCACACGCGGATCTTTGCATCGTCACCAGCTGGAGTAGATACAGAGACAGATGTGTGCATGTCATACAATGCTCAGGTGTGATACCAGCAGCAGATGCTTGCTCTGTGTATTCACTCACCAACAGCTAACCGGTGAGTGTCAAAGGGGTCCCACGCAAAGTCCACCACGTTGACGGAGTTTTGGATGGTGGGCACAGCTGTGTGTGGGAGTTTACCTGGCTGAGAGCGCTGAAGAGGAGAAGAGAAGTGTCATACTCTATAAAGTTCATCATATAAGTGGCTGATGTATGACAGAATAAAGAGACTCTCATTGTGTTTTACAAAAAATGTGTCCACCAGTTGGACTGTCCCACCTCAAAAACAGCGATCTGACCACCAGCTGTGGACAGAGGCACAGCCACACGTTTGCTGTTGACACAGAAGCCGTCACACTCTCCAGGTGTTGTTAAGTTGAGGCCTTGCACGTTGGTGATGTGAGTGTCACGATGCATCACTGCACCTTGGATGTGACGGTACTTGGAGGTGGGGCCTGTGTCAGAGATCTTTGTTATCACAGACACATCGTTACAAAAGAACTCTTTTTTTTTCATTTTGAGGTGTTTGTGTGCGTTTACCCAGCATGCTCTGGATGGCTTTGGCACTCTGGCTGGGACTGGGACTTGGGAGGAAGCCTGAGGAGAGGCCAGAGGTGGTGGAGGGAGAGCGGGACGGGACAGCGCTGCTGCTGGGGGTGCTCAGGGGACTGCTGGAGGTGGAGCAGCCGCGCGCTGTGTCCTGTAGAAAAGGAAAAAATCATATAACAGATTGAAAACCCTCAGAAAAAAAACTTCTTCTGTTCTGGTGTTGGTCAGAAAACTAAATGAAAGGATGCTTCTCTCACCTCCTTGCTCCCCCCACTGGCCAACTCCTTCTTTGCAGGTGTCTGTTTTGTTGGGGAAGCTTTTGCTTTGGGCTGCCTGGCTGGATCAAGACTCACTTTCTCCACCTGTAAACAAAAAGAACCAGTTGTCATTGTTAGCCTAACATTTTTTTAGATATCAGCGCCACACAAGATGAGATTTATGTGGGGTAGGGCTGATTTATGTGGGGTAGGGCTGATTTATGTGGGGTAGGGCTGAACGATTTGCAAATTAATCGAATTGCAATTATTATTTCCTACATTGCAATTGCAATTTTTTGTGGTTATTTCTGGGTTCCAATCTTAAATGTTTCTGAAGAAACACATTGTAGGACATGAACAGTATTAATTACAGCACAACAACTCACTATGACAACTAATTGTGACTTTTTTATGTCAATTTTTGATACTTTTCACTTCTTTTATGCCTCTTTTAGACCATTTTGCAACTTTCTGTATTTTCTAAAGTTTCCTCCAAACTATTTCTCGCCAGTTTTTGGCGCTTTTTTGGCCATTTTAATCACTTCTCACTCTTTTTTGCCACTTTAGCTACATCTTGAGTATTTCCAGGTTTTATACCAATTTAAATGACATTTTTCTTACTTTTTGACAATTTTTACCGCCTCAAACTAAGTTTTATTGTTACTCTTTGCTCTTTTTGCCTCTTAATACCACTTAGATTTTTTCTTTTGCAAAGGTAGTTTTTAACAGTTTATCTCTTTGGTTGAGCAGGATCCAGTAAGTCTGGTGTAGAGCAGAAAACATCTGCTGCAAAAATTGTAGCTGATATTTTGACACATTTCAGTTTATAGAAATATTGCACTGTCTGTGGTTAGAATATTTCGACAGGACATATTGCGATTTAATCTAATTTGCGATTAATGCCCAGCCCTAATGTGGAGTATGAACTTTTCACCTGCTTGTTCCCTCCCTTCCACCACTCCTCTGCAGACATGGCTGGAGTTGTGCCCACTGTGTCTGGGTAGAGGTCGTCATGAAACTCTTGACCTGAGTGCTGGAAATATGAAACACATGCATTCAGATAAGACATTGCATATTTTGTGAAGCTAAGCTTTTGTAAATTAATGTCTCTGTGCCTGTACGCACTTTGCGAGGGACCTGGTAGCTGATTGGCACGATGCAGCCGTCTGTCAGCTGCAGAACACGCATCACTTCACAGGACATGACGTCCAATGCCAGCTTGGGCACCACGGCAACCCCTCGTGTTGAGGCGTCGGTCAGACAGTGGCTGACTTCAGAGACAAGTAAAAAAAGTGATGAGAAAAGCAGAGGGAGCAGTCATAATCTCAACAGTTTGATCAGAAATGCGCAGGATTTACCTTGTGAGAGGAGAGGTTCAGAGGAAGACACCTCAAAGCAGTCGATCACTGTGTCTCCCTGTGCAAATAAAGAGCATCATCAGGTTTGATTTTCAGATCTACTAAAAACAAAATAATCTCATCAAAATCTTACCGTGGCAGCAAGAATAAGCAAGCCAGTGTCATCATCATAGAGCGGGATTGACGACCTGGAAGCAAAAAGACAGGAGAAGGAGAAAAATGAGAAAAATCACTTCAAATTTTTTATAGTTTCAGTTTTACAAAGCAGCCACTTATGGAAGCCAATTTTCGCTAGGAAAAAAAATTAAATAAAAATGAGAGCTTTGTTTAGATTTTTTTCCCCATATTAAGTCAACATATTCAGAAAAAAAGTCAAAATTTAGGAATAAAAAGATCAATTTTGAGGTAATGAAGTAAAAAAAAAAAGAGATAAAAATTCAAGCATTTAAGATGATAGACTTGACATTTTGAGGAAAAAGTCATAATGTTTAGATAAAAGTTAAAATTTGAGATCATAAACTTTAAATTTTGAGATAATGAAGTCAGAAGTATAAGAAAAAAAGTTGAAATTGTAAGATTGTTAAGTTCACATTTTGGGATTTGTAGACAAATTTGTAAGATAATAAAATCAAAACTTTAAGGTAAGATAGTTCAAGTTATGAGATGGAATCCAAAATTTTAAACTTATGAGTCCAAAACTTTGAGAAATGTCAAAATTATGAGGTTAAAAGTCATTATTTTGAGATAATCAAGACAAAACTTTGGGTCTACAAAGTCACAATAATGAGAAAAAAAGTCAAATTTTTGAAATAAAGAATCAAAATTTTAGGAAAAAATGTTAAAATTTTGACTTTTTTTGTCTTTTGACCTAATATGGGTAATAAAATAATAATCTAAACAAAGACAGTTTTCCACTTTCACATTTCATATTTTTAGCTGGTGGAAATTGTCTTCAGTAGCCACTAGATGGAGCAGCACACATCATTTTAATGGTCAGACTGGTTTATGTAGGCAGGCTGTTTCCATTCCTTCACTGATCCTAATCTGCAGATTAGTTTAAGACAGTTTAAAAAACTTCATCCAACTATGTTGAACATGTTAAGTCAAACAAATACAGAGTCAGACTCAGTTATACTCAATAATTCATTCACTCCTTTGTGCTTCGAGCCCACAAACAAAGACCAAAGGAAGATTACTATCAGAGCAAAATAGCATGAAATTAATACAAGGACTTAGTGAGAAAGAAGACATGGATGAAAAACACACCAAAGATGGTCAAAGAGTAATATTTAATTACACTGATGTCTAATCGAATCAGATTAAAGTCGTCATAAGGGAGGGACAATGTGGGAAAACACCCATTATAGTTTCATGAAGTCAGAGGTGGGATGACAAAGTGAGGATCTTTCTGAAAAACGAAGCCAAAGTACAGACGCAGAGATGTTGTGTTCACTATCACTCTGATGAAGAATGACAGCAAATGCTCCCTGTGGTAAACTGCAGAAACACATTAGAGAATGTTTTGCTTGTGAAAACTTATTACTGATGTAACAAAATATTTGCCACAACCCTCAAACTTCCACACACTCAGGCTGGAGCACGGCTACAGTCACCTGCCTCCTCATGATCAGAGGTAAGAAGATCGAGGAATTAGGAAACTGAATGAGCTTTGGCTCAACGGGGAAAGTACAGTCGATTGTTGTAAACAAACCAAACAGGAAATCCTGGCTTATGCTGGGGCATTCTTTCACAAACACAAACACAGCTGCCAACTTGTCCCAACTTTTCTACCTCTTCACCCTCCTTCATCATATCCCGGTCTGTCTCTTCATCAACAAGAGTCGGTTTTTCTCCAGATGGGAAAAGAGTTGGGCGAGTGGCGGCTGATCTGACCACTTCACATCTCAGGCCGCAGATAGGCTTAGTGAAGTGGGGAGGCCGTTTCAGAGATCACTTTATGATGATGACCTTGTGTAATGATTCTATTCCAGACAGAAACCACAACATGGACTGAGAATGACACAGTGGTGATGTCATGCTCCAAGTATGACACCATAATGATAGACTTCTTTTGGGTATCTTAAGGAACAGCACAGATTGACACGCGATGGTTTGTGTACATATGTGAGACTGACAGGGGAGGAGAGTGTGAGTGTGTGTGTGTGTTTGTTTAAATTTGTAGCACCAGAAGGTTTCCCCTTTTTGACAAAGGAACCCACACAATCTCTGGATCACCACTTACTGAAAACCAGCTGCCACGAGTCTGTGGTTCCAATCACTAACATCCTTCTGTTGTACTCACAAATGCTGACCAGAAATCTCAGAGTCATTTTCATGTGATTTTTTTCTTATTTATTTGTTGAAGTAATTTCACTTTTGGCAGATTTGCAGCAGCAGCAGATGGATGATTCCCAGAAAAACGCATAACGAGAGCAAAATGAGGGCATAAACTAATCTGCCAAGTGGAAATAGTCTGAAGAAATCAAATGTTGCTTTGCATATGTGGGTTAAAGGTCTCATTTATTGTTTTCCCACAGAAGGAGCTGGAAGTGTAAGAACAGATGTATCAGAAAGAGAGGTAACTTGGGCTGTCGTGAGGAGTTTTTTTCTCAATACGAAACAGATTAAAGTTAATACTGACTCAAACAAGACCAACAGATTGGGGGATAAGAGCCACTTTAAGGAAGAAAGGAAACAGAACTTTTGAGAACAAAGTTTTAAATTTACGAGAATTAAGTCGAAAACTTATGCGAAAGAAAGTAACAGAAGAAAAAAGTCACAAGTTTTGGGGAAAGAAGCCACAAATTTGATCTGGGTTAGTTTAGATGTTAGTTTGCCGGCCACATGTTTGCAGTTATAAATATGGAAGCATTATCCCTTTAAAGGGACTGTGAGGACTTTCTAAGTGATCTGGAAGAAGTCTCATATTTAGAAATATGCCTGATCATAAACCACAATTTAAAATAAGATTATCAGCACTGAAATAGGTGATGCTATTGTAATACTATTTCTAAGCTTCCTGATTGGGTCACACTGAGCCAGATTGATTTATGGAAAGATGAGGTCTCTATGACAACACCACATTAGCTGACTAAGTTTAGCAATAAGAAGATAAATATGTGTTTTCCTCTGCTGGAAGTGATTTCTGTAGTAATAGAAGACACTGGAGCTGGACTGTGACAGAAAAGGACAGAAGAATCACAGAAAGCTAAACAGGAGAGTGATAGAGCACCGGCTAAAAGTTAAAACCCAAGCTCAAAGGTTAATCTGTTTGTGAAAATGTTCATTCCTGTCCACATGCAGCAGTTATTCTGCAGTGATCTGTTCAAACCTGAGAGTTTGTCAATAAAATGAAGAGCCAGGTTAGGTTTGCTCCCTTGCTTTTCCTCTGGGATTTCAAATTCATTTTCCCAGCCTGTTTGTCTTTCACCAAATAAATCTGTCCCCTACCTGTACCTCCTCTCCTCTTTCTCATCCCTCTCTTCATCCCTCCATCCCAGCCCTGTGAAGTCAGCAGGGGCAGCCACGGTTTGTTAGAGCTGACTTTGTGTTCCCATGTCAGAGTCAGTCTGCAGGGAGTCCTTAAACACCTTCATTCCCACACCCTCTCTCTCCCCCTCCCTCCCTCTCCCACCATTCCCTCTCCCATTCAACAACACAACAACCTTGCACCCTGTTGTTTTTTCCCAATCCGGGACTATTTCCCCCAAATTGCCTCCACTTTCTCTGTGAGCTTATCTCTGTTTTTCTCACAGTGAGTGTACAACAAACCAGTTACAGTGCAGGAGCAGAGCTTTATCACTGATAATAGCCTCTGTTTACTATCGCTTTCATGCTCCACCTCACTGCCGGCCCGTTTTCCCACACAGGAAAACATATGTATACATGCTCCTGCATATTTACACACATAATCACATGAGTACACACATGTCCTTAATGATGTATGTGCATGTGCATTAATACGAGCACACAGGAGGTGATGCTGAGTGAAGGAGTGTGCAGGTTTGTTGTGCAGTTCTGGGTCACATGGGCTGATTATGAATGAAAAGATAAACTATTACAGAACTCATTCATTCTCAAAGAGGAGAGGCTGTAAACAATAGTGTGTGTAATACTGAACTCAGACTGACACTGTGATTCAGACATAATGCCGGGCATATGACTCAAACAGGTTCATCCACACACACACACACAAATAAGCTAATTAGTCATTAACTCATGTATTGTTGTGTAATATTAAATGTTTAATTAATGGTGATGAAAGGTAATGAGGACAGAAATTCACAATAGCTTCCAGCACAACTACAGGCTGTTTTTGAGTTTGGTTGTGTACTGGAAACGAAAATGAACCGTTTGTCTCCTATAAGTCTCATTATTTGGAACTACAGAAAAAGAGAGAAAGAAAAGGGAAAAAGAGAGAGCTTGGATTTTATATGCATAGATGTGAAGTTCAAGTGCAAGTTTTAATAAAAAGACCCTTGTCTTTCTGTCTCTGTCTCTCTATGTCTGTGTCTTTCTGTCTGTCTTTCTTTCTGTCTTTTTGTCTCTCTTGGTCTCTGTCTCTCTGTCTGTTTCTATCTCTGTCTCTTTGTGTCTATCTCTCTGCCTCTTCCTGTCTCTCTGCTTCTGAGTGAATCTCTCTGTCCTTCCATATCCCTCTGTCTGTATCCTTTACTGTCTATTTTGTGTTTGTATGTGTCCCCCTCTCTCTCTCTCTCTCTCTCTCTCTCTCTCTCTCTCTCTCTAACCCCAACGCAGTCAAGGCAGATGTCTCTCTAACATGAGTCTGGTTCCTTACAAGGTTTCTGCCTGTTAAATGGAAGTTGTTCCTCTCCATTGTAACTTGCCAAGTGCTGCAAAGTTCTGTACTCATGCTATTAGTTAAATGATTTGGTGCTATATAACTTAAGATTGATTCACTGATTGATTGATTGATTGATTGATTGATATAACAGAATCTATCCATTCCTGAAATAAAGGTTTTTTTTCTTAAATGTAACTATTTCTTCCTTTGTTTGTTTGTTTTTTCCCTTAATGTTTTTGGGGGGCTTTGTCATGTCTTTATTGAGACAGGGGAGGGCAGTGGACAGAGTAGGAGAGGGGTGAGAGTGGAGAGTGACATGTTAGAAACAGGCCACAGACTGGACTAGAACCATGAACCAAGAACTATGCTAGTGGGCTAACCTCATGGGGCGCAACCTTCACTCAGTTAGGGTATAGGTTTAAGAAAATTGTTTGACTGGAGCCATATTGGGCAGACTTGTAATCATAATAGTTTCTCAACTGCTGGACTAGAAAAAAAAATTCACCTCCCTTAGAGAATTTAGCTTTTAAGACTCAGGCAGGAGACATGTTTTGCACCAGGCTGTAAACATCTATTTCTGCTGTGTTGAAATGCCTTTTTTTGACTTGGTGTGCATGTGACTTCCAGGACTTCTGGAGCCAGCTTCAAACAGCCGCCCCAGGAACTGCAGATTTTAGCACTTCTGCATTGCCACAAATATTTTTAGACAATCTCTTTGACATTTTAGATATTTTTAGGAGGTTACTGCTTGGTCCAGAATTGTAGCTAGGTTTAGCCTTGGTCCTCCCATCTCCTTTGAAATCTGATTAGTCCCCAGTCAAGGTGCCAGTCAAAAATACTGCCCACAACACTTGAATCAAGTATTTGGTTTATACTGAAGTAGTACAAGGTAGATCAATCTCTACTGTAAAAAAGACCCTAGAGTTAAAGGGAAGGTTCATAGATTTGTGTGCTAATGTTTTGTTTTGTGTCTTGTTGCAGCTGCCTGCTGTGTGTGGGTGGCTTCTTGCCGTAGAGATGAGTGTTAAGTAGAGACAGATAAATGAGGAGCAGTGGGAGTAGAGCTGTCAGATGAGGTTGGATGAGCGTGATTGACTCTGTACATTCATCAGTGTTTAATACCTTCTTGTTGAGAGTTATAGTTAACAGTTTGAATAAGGATGATATGTTAATAGATAAGTCTTATTTATCTCTTTCAAAATTAACCACTCCTGAAACTACCTCTGATATCTCTTCATGTCTGCATGTTGTAGATAGACGAATAAAACAGCTGTTATTTTTTGACCTTTGACCTCAGAAGAACATCTCAGAAAGTCCTCAAAGAATTCTACTGGAAGGTTTCTGAGTCTATTCTGTTTCAAAGTTTAGCGATGGACTCCATATCACCTATGCATATGTCAGTCCAGTAACCTCAGTCGAATAAGTCAAATAAAAGATTGCTTAATTTCAAGACATTATTAGGGTATGACGATTTTCCAACATCATTCCTCTGACTACATGTGAAACCTGGGGGAGGTTGGACTCTATAAGAGAGTTATAACTCTTTTCTTTCTGAAGCAAAACATCCTGATTCTGAGCACTGAAATGGCCGAGCCCTGGGACGACGGCTCAAGGTTTTAGCAACTTTTATGGATAAAGAATTTGTCTGAAAACAGTCTAAGTTTGATGTGAGTTTGATGACTGGCTTGGGGGAAGTTCATTCAAGTATCACCCCTGTAAATGGCCAAAAATACAACATAGTTTCAAAGCGAAACTAAAAAAGCAGACTCCCTCTAGAGTTTAGGGTTTGGGTTCTACAAGCCAAGTCCAAGTTCAGGACATAAAACCTTGGCCTTTAAAATTTATACGCAGTAGTGAAAGGTACAGCCTGGTGGAGGTTTTAGATCATTTCAGTGGTAGTCATTTCCCAATACTTATGTCCCCAACTGATATGAAATGTCAGGTTTTACAACTTCTGATGCACGAAGGTAAGTTCTGTGAGTTTTGGAGCAAATTTAACTCCATGGGAATGTAATTTTGCTGACGCCTGATAAATCTTAGGGACAACTAAAGGGTCTTTAAAGCTGTACGACATTAAATAACTTATACTTAAGGTATCTGATTTCACAGAGTAACAGCCAGGTCTCACACTCTCAGGCCTCTCTGCACCATCTCGACACCTTTCCAGCTCTTCCAGCTGCCTGAGGCCTCCATAAATCGCCCGGCGCTCAGTCCGTCACTGGCACGCTGCTACTATCTGGAGCGTACACAAAACAGAGAGTGAAGAGAAAACACACCTACTGCCACACTCCTGTTGTTGCTCTCTCTCTCTCACTCACACACACACAGAGCTCCAAGTGCACATCAGAGAATGACCTTCTGCCTGTGACAGCAGCCTTCAGCACCAGCAGATATGACGGGTTACTTATTAAAGGTATGAAAGGGTCCGATTCAGAGCTGATATATTATAATTATGAGAATGTGTTGTCGTTTGATAATGTCAGAGATAGTCTTAGTCAGAGGAATAACTGTCTCATGAAAGGCCAGAAGGGTTATGTGGATGACAGACAAATACAGAAGTGCTGCTCTGATATATTCCGCATCTGAACTTAGGGTTCTAGGGTTCAACAAAGCAAAACTGTCCAAAAATATGAGCAAAACTCAAACTTACTGTGCACACGGACACACTCTGATACTGTACCATGAGAATCTCGTACGTTCGTGCTTACAGCCATGACAAATATCCAAAGTCATGCTTCCATGAGCACATCTAGGTACTTCCAGATGCACTGATAGCATCTGACACTCACACACAATAGTGTATTCTCTATACAGTATATAGGTGGAGCTAATGAAAGCAGCCTGCAGAGGTATAAGGTTATGGGTCGGGCTGTGACCAGATCAGTATCAGTCAAAGGAGGCCTTTCTCTGCTCTGTGAGATCACCGACGTCAGTTAGACCAGCTTCACCGCTAAAAACACACTGGACAGCCAAATAAGCTCCAGGTGACAGGTAGGAGCAGGACAGGTGAAAGAGACAAGAGAAAGAGACAGGAGGCCTTTTTTAAAGAACATGAATCAGCTGGTTGTCGTCATCTGAAACTTACAGGTTTCTTTTTGCTTGCATTGGTCACCTATAGTTGTCTGTTTTATGAGCCTGGTTAATCTGCTATAAACTGCTGCATGACTTAATCTTAGGTTTTTAGCTCTTTATCTGTAGGATTTTTTATTTTTGTATGACTTAAATGTTCTTTATTTTGATATTTCATTGACTCATCTACTTAAAGGTAGGGTCTGCAGGATTTATCAAAAAAATTAAAATGTCAGCTTTCACAGGAATAATCCTGCTCAATCATCATCTATGGGCCTCTATACATGTGTGTCAGTGTCTGTGTCTGCCTCACCCCCCTCCTCTGCCCCTATGTCGATTTGGTTGAATGGTCCTAGAAAAATAAATGTTGATTGATTTTTAAGTTCCTCCCTTCCTGAGGGTCAAGCTTTGGAGAGTTTTGGGCCTCAATGTGTAAAATGTGCAAAAGGTGTTTGTTTTTTGAAGTTAAATTTTTGCTTTCAAAGGTTAACGCTTACTGAGCAACCAATAATAAGAGTATTTACACCAAGTTTTATTTTGTTTTATATCTACCTGTTTTATGTACTATAATTTTTACTTGTTTTTTTCTTTAGTTGAACTTGTGGAAGTGTTATTTTAACATGCCCCTTTTTAATGTATGCCTCTATGTATTCACATATGTGTGTGTGCATGTAACGTGTATGCCTACCTGATTGGTTTGCCTTCTTCAGGCATTCTGTGCAGTGTATAGATAAGACTCATAAGACTCAAGGTTTAGCTGCAGAAACCGTGGTTTTATTCACAGATAAACCGGACTTCCCCCCTCTTTTTTTCTATCAGCTCTCTGGTTATGTCACTCCAGTCAGTGGGAGTGTGTAAGTGTGGCTGCATTATCACTGAGTGTGAAGAGTCTGCTGAACTGTGAACTGTCCGCTTTATCAGTTCTCCTGCCTGCACAGACTCAGAGCCTGCAGCTCGTCAAAATGTCCCCCTGCTGGCTGCCAGGGCTTCAGACGGGAACTGGAGCTGCCGAGGCCATAAAAAATATTTGGATAGTCACACAGAGTCATGGGGACACTGAACAGTGGCTGTGTTGTTGGGAGGCTTTGGGTCACTGCTTTTAGAGTTAAAGTGTGAGAGGTCACATGAGTTATCACACATCCACACTCTTTTCTCACACATCAAAATGACTGTCAAATCTTTTTCTGGTGCTGTTGAAAATCAGTATTTTACACTGAGAATTTCTTGGGTTGAGACACACTATTGGACAATTTGTCACAGAAGGCTTTGGTCAAACTAACTAAATTTATCAAACCTACCAAGCTAAATTTAGCTACTTATACATTTAGCCTTTAAAAATTAACTTCCCTCAGCAATGATAAAAAAATAAAAAATAAAAAATAAAATATATAGCCACAGTCAGAACTTAGAGCCAAACTTGCAACCATTGTCCTGCAAACGGCCCCAACAGTTTTATCACCATCCACATGCCTGGAATACATAAAACAACATTTTAAGACCCTGAGCATTTCCGTGTAAACGCAGATTTTTATTCACTGCGCTCTTTGCGTTTTTCGCGTAAACAGGGCCTGAGAGGGCTACTGTGCTGCTGAGTGTTCTTTTCTGACTGAAAGATAAAATCTTTGATCTCTGTGTGTCTATTTATGTTTTCAAAGACAATAATATGAATAAAACTAAGAGATTTGGGAACAAATTCAAAAACATAAAACAATTCTGAATCAACTCAAATCATCACGGGCCCTATGCAGTACCTCCACGGACCCCTTAGGGGCCGCGGACCTCCTGTTGAAGACCTCTGCTCTTGAATAAAGAAACGAATAAAAGATAACATACGGTCCACTTTAACTACCTGAGGCAAACTCCATATAAATTATGCCCAATCATACACACCAGCGTACTAAACGTTGGCTTATTAGCCCTTCATTGAACTCTCTAACCCATTCTGGCACCAGAGGAAAGTCTGGATTAAAAACAGCCCTCAGATTTATCCTCCTTTGAGAGTCAAAGCCTGCATAAAAATCAATAACAGGGTTTCCGATAAACATTAAGATATGACCTGCTTTAACGCTGTATTGCATCTATCTAAATGACTTCAATACAATCTAATCATTCTCGATAACACTTGACTTTTTCTTTGACGCATGCGCCCAATCAGCAGTTCAGTCATCTGTTTGATCCTCTGCGGTATAAAATGAATGAATGAATGAAAATATGTGGGATGATGAATGCTCAGCTGTAACTAAGCAGCTGTGTCTCCCGTTCTAAGTGAGACCATATAAGCACATGCTTTTTCATTGAGTTACTCCCATAATCACAGTCTGATGATGACAGTTCATATGACCTGCAGAGTATCTGCTCATTCTTTTGATGGCTCTGCTTTCTTCCTGTTTTTATTGTTCCCTGTGACAGAACACACTCTTTCTGCTTCAGTGTTATTGCTCTTGTGTAAGAGAATTAGACACAGATAATGGTTTTATGCACACTTTCGCTGCAGGCCCTAGATGTAAGCATTACCCTGACAATGAAAGGACTGATGTGGAATAATCCACTGGTGATTAAAGAGGATTCATGATGGAACAACGCTGAACTTGTAAAACTGTCTCCAGGATGATAAATCCTGGGTTGGTTTCCAGTCTTCTGCAAATATGTGAAATAAAAAAGAGAGAGCTTTCCATGAAGGACAGATGAGTGAATATTTCAGAGGATTTTGGAAAGAGGCCCTGGATAAAAAGCAAACAAAGGTTTGGCAACAATCAGTCCTTTCAAACTTTGAAGGTGAACAATCCAACGAGAAAAAGAGACCAAAGTGTGGCAAAAGCAGGTCAATAAACAACATATCACAACTGATGAGCTTTGTCACCTTTGTAAACTCACAATAATCACAGATGGATTAAAACTCAGCACTTGTGTGTGTCTCATTGTGTACAAATGTTTTCATTAGCAGCATCAGAGCTCCAAGGCACGAACCACAGGCTGGAAACCACAGGGTCAGAGTGAGGGCAGCTCAGATCTCAGGTTTCTGCTCACAATGCTTGAGAGCTGCATCACAAATTCATTTGACTTTCTCCATTTAAAACTGTCACGTGTGATTTTATTCACATGAGGGGACCACGGTTTCAGAACTAGATCTATGGCCTCTTCGTACGTATCTCTCTGTCCAAGTGAGAAGTGAGAGAGGGGACTTTTTTATGCAAATGGGCTCTGAGTGCATCAGCAGAACTAAAACACATTTCACTTTATAGATGTGGCTATGAGGGTTTTCAGGGGAATTTCAAGACTCCTCTGATGACCCAGACTGAAGGGTCTGTCAAATCTTTTATGATTATGTAAGATTCAATCTTCTGTGCGTTTTTAGGTCGGGGTAGATAGTGGAACATTACAGCATTACTGTGATGGCCATCAAGAGGAGCTGAAATCCCCTGCAAGCAGATGGCTGCACAAAGAAAAAAAACTGTACTGGAAGAAAGTGGTTATAGAACAGAATAGCATAAAAAATAAAAATAAAATGAAATAGAGTAGAGTAAAGTAGAGTAGAGTAGATAGAAATAGAAAAGACTTCATACACCAGATGATTAGTTCACCTCTCCTTTGGTCTATTAACTGTTGTCGTGTGAATGGTTCTGACAGTTATATCCTTAAATACAGGCCTGACATGCAAACTACAGCAATTCCATATAAAATAGACTTTGTTCCCCTTTTTGAATTTTTTTTTTGGCTTTTGGGGTGAAATGGTGTCAAACGTAGTCATGTAAATGGGGCCTGAATTACCCGCATCATTATGTCAGCCACAGGGTTCAAGCATGTGAAAAAAGTAGCGGCTTCAAGTCTGGGAATTAGGGTAGTTAAAAAAACTTATTTGACTCAGAATGAGGCACATTACTCTGAAAAGTCCAGAAAAAACATCTTAGTTAAGATATCACAAGAGTTAAATTAAAGAAATGACACTTAATTCTTTTTTTACTTCAAGAAACTTGGAACAAGACTTTTTTCTGGACTTGTCAAGTGCTGAGTCTGAGGAGATGGGTTTCACTCAGAGTAGCATACAAACTTGCTTAGTTTTGGGCTGACAGTTTTTTAAAAATATGAATAATTTGCTCCTGACTATAGTTCTGTTAGCAACTGCTAAATTTTTAAAGTTGACTAAACATGCACGTTCAGTGGAGTAGCGTCTCTTTTTTTTTGCAAATCAGACAGAATACTTTCTTACCCTGGTGATTCATGAGTCCTTGTTCAGTGAGATTTGTTGGGATTTAGTTTCAGGTCGTATTACGTCTTATGAAACATCCTATTGTAGAGCTGTTCTTGAGCTCTATGGGTTGAATTAAATGATGGACAGAATACTTTTGCTTCTGGACTTAACAACTAAGACACAACTCTGCTTGGGCTGATCCTGGATGCTCTTTTCAGTCATGATGAGTTCAAGGATCCTCAGCAGGCATTTAACCCAAACTTCACAACCTCACTGCTGAGCATTTTGATGTTCTTATAGGTGTAAAATACTTTCTCTGCTGTGTTTGAGTCTCCAAGTTCTACTGCTGAGGTGTGTGTGTGTGTGTGTGAGTATTTAATAAAGGTGCTGGGTATGCCTGCCTAGCTACCTTCAGTAGCCAGTTCATTAGAAGGGAATTAGAGTTGACGCAGTGCGTTCCTGAGAGGGGAAGAAAAGCCAGGATTGTTGGCAGAGGGGGCCAGCTGTGGCTGAGTCTTAACCCCAGTGACGAGCCTCTCAGATGGGCTGCCAAGCTGCTGCTCTGCCCTCTTTCCTCGCCTCACCGGGCCCCGGCTGCTGGCCCCTGACAACCGGTGTACACATGTGCATACACACATGCTCAGTATTTAATTAAAGTCACCAAGTTTCATGTCAACAGGTCTACAGTGACCCCTCTGGCACCCAAGCACACACTCCACAATTCCACATACAAAGACGCCAAAGTGAAAATACTCAGCAGCTTCAGTAGTAACTCTACTCCACTCCTCCAGAGCAAGGCTGGGCAATTAATTGCACATAAGATTAAATCTTAATGTGACCTGTTGCAAGATTCTGACTTTAGACGGTGCAATATTTCTTTAATCTCAAATGTGTTTGAATACCGGATTAATATTTTTGCAGTGGATGTTTTATGCTCTAGTGTTACTCAACTCTGCTCAACCAATAAGCAAAATTGTTGAAACGTAGCCTTGCAAGACAAATAATCGAAGTGGTGAAAAATGGCAAAAATGACATGAAACAGCAGTAAAAGTAAGTTCAAGAAGGTAGCAAAAAAATGGTCTAAAATTGGTAAAAAGTGATTAAAATGGTCAAAACCCAGCAAAAATGGGATAAGAAAATTCTGTTAAAACTTGGAAAATAGTCAGAGGGTAGCAATAAATGGTCCAAAAGTGGGGGGAGGGGAGTGAAAAGTGACTAAAATGGGCAAAAAGCAGTTATAAGTAGTAAAAAGGAAATGTCATGGGTTGTTATCTTTCCATAATGCATGTCAGTGTTTATATCCAACAATGTGTTTGTTTAAAAATCCATAGGATAGGGGACTGAGAAATAATCGCAAAAAAAATTGCAATTGCAAAATGTGGAAAAATAATTGCAATAAGATTATTTTTGCAAATCATTCAACCCTACATCAGAGACAGGATAACACTTCAAAACCGCTCCAACTTGTCATCAGTGCAGCTTCATCTTCTCATACCACTTTCACTGTGTCGCTCTCCGCTCAAGGAAACATGTAGCCCACAACAAGACAGTCAGTCAATGTCAGCCACATGTCGGCTCAATGCAAAACATCAGAATGTGCATGAAAAACAACTTCACAGAGAGGGAGGAAGCTTCAGAACAACTTGACACACAGTGTTGTTTGACCACATGATGGACGCGCAGATGTTTCACATAATGTTTAAAACTACGATCTTTTGTTCGAACAAGCAAAGACAGAGAAACAGGACGACAAAACATCCCGGAGGACCTAAATATCCTCAAAGCTACCAATCAAGACTGAGCCTCTTCTTGTATCACAAACATTCATGTCAACAAACCCAGTCCAGGCTGTACACGCGTGGTAAACTGCTCCAGACAGACAGAGCCATAAAGCAGCCAGGTTCAGGTCATAAAGACTCAACAGCCTGCAGCACTCTGCTCTGAGAGGGCTAAAGGGAGCTGTAGTGGGGGTGGGTTTGTTGTTGGACGTGGGTGGGCATGAGACTAAAGTGGAGGTAGATTGCGCAGCCACCACTGAGGAACATAAATCTGTAAACTGTAAAAAAGAGATAAATACAGAAAAGGAAACAGCTGCGTGGATGAGGAGGAGCTGACGTATGTTTGATTGTTCTGTTTGTGCCTCTGAAGTCCTGGCTGCTGCTCGTTGACGACTGGAGCTCAGGAAGAGATGCGTTCCGCGTTAACCCCCGGGGTTCAGCATCAAGGGCCCGTCTAGATGACCATTAAATGACCTGTCGGCGGGGGCCTGGGAACTGATCAGGAGCCTAACATGCCTTTGAAAAGAGACCAGAGAGGAAGTAATGGCACAGACGACGCAGAGAGGAGAGGTGAGGGTCATGACTGCAATGACCCTCTACGCCGTTAGGCCACCGGAGTAAAGACCGGATCTCATCACGGTCGTGTTTTAAATGCTAAACACAGACGGAGGGACGTGTTTGGAGGAAGTGAGAGAGGAGCGACCTGTTCTGAACTGTCGACTCACGGCTGATGAATTATCTAATGTTATTTCCTGTCTTACTTCCTCATCATTTATCAAACAATCCTTTAATTAGTACTTAATGTAAACTTATTGTATTTCTAGTTGGAGATTTTAATGTGCAGGGATGGTGTATAGTGCACTAATTGTTCGGTGAAATTGAATCCATTTAGGGTGAGACAAAAACTTCCGCTTCCAGTCACAGTGGTGAGTCACCCTGACCGGATAGTTCTTCCCATAACCACCCACTCACTACACTGAAAATAAAACTTAAATTGTGGAAAAAAATTACATTCAAAATTGTCTTCAAATCATTGTTTCTTTTTTTCATTGGTTGAGGTTGTAACTGGATTCTTTAGGTCTGCTTCAGCAAAGAACGGGGTTTTCAACTGAAATACACAGGGGTCTTCATCTAGTCTAGATTTTGAATTTCCTACTTGTGTAATCATCTCTTCTGTACTATGTAGATACTATCACCAAAACAGAGAGTACTTTTGTTTGAGTGTTGTACTGAAGCTCTTGCTTCACAGTTGGTTGATTTATCATAAGATGATTAGTTTGTGGTTTATGAGTTGGTGGGGAGGATGTGGCTCAGTGGTTAAAGTAATCTTCTCCCAATTAAACAGTCAGAGGATCGAAGCCTGCTCCTGTTTTCATTTTATGAAATTTGGAAAGTAGAACTCAAAACTTTAGGTAACATTACATATATAAAATTGCAAAACTTAGATTCTGTTGAAATGCAAGATTTTTAGTTGGCCTTAAAATTTGAAAATCAAGTGTAGAAAGTTGCCTTGAAATTCTGATTTAACTTTTTCATTTTTACCGTGTACACATTACACTTTATATCCTTGTGCTACGAAAATCTGAATTGATTGACCAAATCTTATACAACAAATTCATCAAGCATTACACAAAAACAATTCAAAACAGTCTGGATCACTTTTTTTTTTTTTCGAATATGCAAATCATATAGGACTTCCTAATAACTACCAACAGTTTTTACACTATGATATATTAATGAAAATATTAAGGGAAGCTAAACAATATCTCAGTATAAAATGAAGTGAAATAATGAAAGAAATGACTTTTTCGAAAAAGGCGTAAGTAGAAGCATAGCTTATTAACTCTCACCCCTTTCCTACATATAAATATTATGTGTACATATATACATACATTTAACTCGTTTAACTTAAGGTAAACAAGAAATTAGAAATAAGTGTTAAAGAGACGCATAAGTATTCCTTTTTTTCAGTGACTTACAGAACAACTGGCGCCTCTTTTAAAAAAATTGAGAAAATTATCTCCAGATTTCACTTTTTTGTCCTGTTCTCAGTTGTTTAAATGACATGTCTCTTCAGATTAGTTTCATTAAAGCCTTTAAACATAAGAATAGCATATTATTTAAGGTAATAACATCAAACCAAGATCAGAAATCTTGATTATAAAAGAAGACACACAATTAGACCTTTGATGATTCAGTGTAACCATAAATGTACTGATGGAAAAAAAAATTTATGGTGTCATCAAATTCAAATGATTTAGTGTTAACC
Organism: Thalassoma bifasciatum; assembly: GCA_008086565.1. NCBI lineage: Eukaryota > Metazoa > Chordata > Actinopteri > Labriformes > Labridae > Thalassoma > Thalassoma bifasciatum. The sequence goes on from RPOG01000068.1 coordinate 471,766, forward strand.
AAGAGCCTGAGTGCTTCATAATCTAACTATCCAACCTTGGAATACCTCCATATTAATCTGTTTTTACTCAGTGAGTAAACCACAAAATAGAACTTTTCTGCTCTGTGCGGTGATGATCTGAATACCAGGGCTATAACTTCAAAGTAAAGATGTTTGGCTCTGCAGGATTGATTCGTCACACTGAATAAATGGAAGATAAGATAAACTAGAGTCAAATTTTCCATCGGAGGAAAAGCTGCAGGTCCAAATTGAGCTGATCTGACCTGAAAACACTGACGCACACGATTAAGTCTATGAAAAAAAAAAAAAAGGAATCCACCAATAACAAGCTGGATGAATGACTTACCCCTATAAAAAGCAGTTAAACAGTCCATGGTTGAACGACACAAGAGAGTGAAGATTTAAGGACGCCAAAACTAAACTGTGACTTCACATGTATTAACACAGATTTGTTTCTCAAAGTGCTAAAGCCACAAATTCAACAGTAACCTCATCTTAAAGCACACACTGATTGACCCATCCAAGCCATTTCCAGGCCATACCAGCTTTAACATAAGTTTGTATGACTTTCCTTCATAGACTGCCAAGACAGAATTATTGGATACGCGAGAACCATAAAACCCAGCAATTTACGAACAAAAAACACGACTGTTAAATATTTGTTTTTCCTTCAAGCCTGAGTATGTGTGTGCATATGAGTGAGAAGGTCGACTCAAGAGAGGGAACGAGGAAAATAAAGAGGGAAACTTAAACCCTAAAACAATCTCTGGACTGTCTTTTTTTCCATCCCTGCTCGAGTAGAGCTGCAAAAACATTCTTGAGGCGTTAAACAGAGCGCTTTTCATCGATCCTCACTCGCGCGTGTTTGGACTCCGCGGTGTCTTCCAGTTGGGCTTTATCAGATGTGTTAACAGGGTTTATCAGTCTCTCTGTGTGTCTGCCAGTCTGTGGGTCTCCAGGTGATCTGACTCATCTCTCTGTGACACACACAGAGCCGACTGCAACTGTGTCCAAACTTGCTCTCTTTGGTCATTCTTAAACATGCGCTTTATCTCTGAGACGATGAGCCCGCTCACATCTCATGAGGCAGAATTCCATTCTGCTGGATTATAATCTTGTACTTTTGGAAACAGGGTTGTCCACCAGTGACAAAACCAATTTGCAGAGTTTAGTGTGACTTATAGCTTTAAGTCATTTGCGACAAGAGGAATGATAAAACCCTTTTATACAACCCCAATTCCAGTGAAGTTGGGACAATGTGTAATAAATAAATTAAAACAGGATACAATGATTTGTAATTCCTGCAATTTACCTTTGCAAAGGAAAGATATTTATTGTTCAAACCAATAAACCTAATGCAATTTTTGTAAATATTTTCTCATATAGAATTTGATGCCTGGCTGCAACACACTGCTAATAAGCTGGAAAAGTTGAGAAATACTGAAAAAATACCTGTTTGGATCATTCCACAGGTGAAAAGATTCATGGGAAACAGGTGAGTGTCATGATTGGGTAGAAAATGAGCATCACTGAAAGACTCAGTTGTTCACAAGCAAAGATGAGGCAAGGTTCCCCACTTTGTCAACAACTGCGAAATTGTCCAACAGTTTTAGAACAATGTTTCTATATGTACAATTTTTGGAATTTAGGGATTACATCGTCTATAGTCCATGACATCATCAAAAGATTCAGAGAACCTGACGAAATTTATGCACTTAAGCAGCAAGACCCAAAACCTAACAAGATATTACCACCTGGGCTCAGGAACACTTCAGAAAACAATTGTCAGTTCACACAGTTCATCACTACATCTATGAGTGACATTATAAACTCTACCATGCAAAAATAAAGCCATACATCAACAACAGCGAGAAATGCCGCTGCTGTCGCCAGCTTCTCTGCCATCCAAGCCATGTCTTTTTCAGGGAAGTCCCTGCTTATTTCAGCAAGATAATGATAAGACTCATTCTGCTCCTGTTACAACAGCATGGCTTTGTAGTAAAAGGGTGCGGGTACTAGGCTGGCCTACCTGCAGTCCAGACCTGCCTCCCATTGAAAATGTGTGAAGCATTTGAAGCGAAAAATATGACAATAGAGACCACAGACTGTTGAGCAACTTAAGTTGTTCATCAAGTGAGAATGTGAAAGAATTCCAGCTCCAAAGCTTCAACAGTCAGTGGGAAACATAAACCTGTCCCAGCTTTTTAGGAATGTGTTGCAGGCATCAAATTCAAAATGAGTGAATGGTTGCAAAAAAAACAATAGTTTATCAGTTTGAACAATGAATATTTTCTTTGTAGTGTATTCAGCTGAACATATTTTTATTTATATTTCACATAACATCCCAGCTTCACTGGAATTAGAGTTGTAGTTTTTCAGTGTAAAAGCACAGTGCAGAGTTTTTGAGTGAGTTCGAACAGTTATTTCATCATCACAACCTCAACCTGAACGTGGCCTCAGCTCTCAGCCTCCCCTCTTCCCCTTTTGTCCTGGGTGTACCGGCTGTACACGAAACTCTCCGTTTTACTGTCAGCAAGTCTAACGCACCCACACTAAATCATCTGCTTTAATGACCACAGCGAGGATATGTACAGAGCAAAACCAATAAAACCCTCAGAGAACAGAGCAGATTTACTGTAGGAGTGATGGAGGGAGAGAGAGGAGACAGATAAGATCACTCTGGCATATCTTACATGTCTTCATACCTGTGTCTATGTGTGTGAGTGAGTGCTCATAAGAACGCTTCGAGCTTAATCACGCTCCATCTGGGGGAGGTTTCTGAGAGAAAGAGAAAGCTAGAGGTTGTTAGAGAGGATATGCAGCCTTGACTGATAACCTTGAATGGCTCAAACTGGTACACAGTGATCACCTCCTCCTGTGGCTTTTTTCTCCCCCTGACGCTCCCCCCTCAACAACAACAAACTTTTGTTTTCTTGTCTGGAGAGAAACCACAATTTGTGACCACCCATGCAGAATAACCATCGCTAATGCAGAGTTTGGTATTCCAGTCATACAACGCCACAAGCGCATAAACTTTACATTGTAAATAGAAGGGTTAGGGGAAAGTAAAATCTGATGCATTTCATGGAGATGAATGCGCTGAAACAGATACTTCCAGTGTTGAGGATGTAGCCACCAGCTCTGAACAATAAACAGTGCTGACCAGACATTTACGAGCCCACATCCAGCCTCAGCTCCAACCTTCCACCGCCGCATGACCAGGCAACTATGGGCAGTTTCTTGGTGCAGCTGATGCACGCTTCTCTGGGTGATAGAGCCCGTGTTGCTCTGAGTCACAGCCAGATGAGCTAAAACCCTGAAGGCTTAGAACAAAGGAAAAAAAAATTACATGAGAAAGATTCACTAAAATTAGAGATGGGCATCAATACCAGGTATCAGTTTCAGGCTGATACTGGCCTCATTTCAAGGTATCAGGAACTCGTGACGCTGCTGATGCCAGCCACCAACCACTCAAGGCAAGGTTCCAAAACTCCTCAAGAAAGACACAGGGTTTGCTTTTCTTCACTTTGCTCAGGGCTTGTGGTTGAAACAATCACTTTAAACCATTTATGTGTGAACATTGTCAAGTTAAATGGGCCTAAAAAAAAAAACATAGCTCATGGGTGAAAAACATCAAAGCTCATCTATTTAGTATGAGAGCGCTTACTCCAGGGGTGTCCAAACTTTTTTTCCAAAAGGGACGTATTGCATACTGTGAGAATGACCAAGGTCCGAGGGTTCTTACAGACGTGTTTATTAACAGTGAAAGTGACAAATGAGTGCTCAATTTGAAAACTATTTCGTTTTGGTAGTTTCTGTAAAAAACAAGCAAACAACCGAACAAAAAACTGTCTCCAAGTTTAGTCGAACATGTTTGTGTTATTGTCACAGACCTATGTGATAAAACCTAACCTGGGAAAAATTTGTTGTTTTTTTATGGCAGGATCAAGATCTGGAATCTATCACGTTTGTTTATGAGACAGTGATAAGAACATTTTCAACCCCCAAATATTTCTGATCCTGCAATCTGAACCGTGTTATGCACCAACTTGTGTCTTTTCTTCACCATTTCATAACTTAAATTCAGTCTTCTTTTTACTTTGAAGTGGCCTATGCACAGTCCAAATTTTTGTGAGATATTTTTAGATATATTTAGGGTTTTTTCAAGCATCTGTTGGAAAATGTTACAAAAGTAAAAGTTACAAAACTAGTACATATCAAAATGACAGCTGGGGGCTGCATGAAAATAGACAGTGGGCCACAACCGGCCTCCGGGCCGTAGTTTGGACACCCCTGGGTTTCTCTGACTTCCAAATAAAACAAAACAAAAACAAAGTGTTCACTCTGGCACTATTTCTAAAACCCAACTGTGAGTTGATTCAAAGACAGTGCAATTAGACAGTTAAGCAGATTAAGGGTTAAAGCTAACTTTGTGCTGTAATTTTACATCTTAGAAAAAAACTTTTTACTTTTGTGAATTTATTACAAATAATTCATAAACCCGAAGAGAGTTGTTTCTGTCTCATTTTAGACTTAATGGCAGAGTGACTGTGCTGCCGTCTTTTAGAAATAAAAGTCTTTGAATAAAATGGTCTGGCATTTTGAAATTTTATGTATCAAAAGTACTAGTGGTATCGGTAAAAAAAAGTTGTATAGAATATCCCTAATTAGAATATAAACCCATCTTTAAAAAACAAGACACTACACATTGCCTTGTCTTTTCATTCAGCTTCTTTCAGACCTCTTCTGGTGTCAAGGCCTCCTCATCCATCTTGGCAGTTTATCTCAAAGAAGGCTGTTATCTGTGCCGACGTGCGCCTGTGTGTTTGTTTTTGTTTAACCTCCTTTATTTAACTAAGCAGGTCATTTTGGAGCCAAATCACTCAGTGATTGTCTTTTACCAGAGATGCTGAGGTATGCTCCATACAACTTAGATGAAGAAGTGGAGTAAATAAGGAGCACAACATCAGTCTGGAACAACAAGTCAAGGCGAGGCCACACAGTTTGTGAGATAGTACGAGGTTTTCTTCATTTCACGGAAACAGGAAATTTCTCAGCAGGAGAGAGGAGGAGAATACCAGCCGTGTGTGTTCATGAAAGGTCAATCTGGAGCTGAGCGTTTGTGCATCACTTGTAATTCTTTGGGGGATGATCTCAGCTCTGCAGCTCCACACATGTTGTCGTGCTTCATCCTCATCATGTGACCCTGTGACTAATCACTGCAGAGAGACAGAGCGAGATAATCTGCACTAAATGCACAACTATTAATTCTTTAACGATAGGAAAATGTTATAGACAAACAAGTGTTAGAGTAAATTAATACTTGTGAACATACTTCCTGCAGTGCTAGTTCTGTTCTGCCCTGACATGTCGTAACACGTCTGCAGCACCAGACTGACCTGATTTGACCTTGCTGCTTCTGCTACTTCTGCTGCACATAGTTTCTGTCAAACTTCTGATAGAGTCATTGTCATTATTTCTAATAAAACAGTGCAGTCATAGTGAACATTGTGTAGCCAAACTGCAGCCACTTTACACTAAACCACAAGCACGCTCAAATCCTCACTCAATACCTGACATACCAGAGCGCCAGCTGAGGAGGGAAGAGAGAAGAAACTCGAGGTGAGGAAGAAGATTCTTGCTTGTTTTTTTCTGAGAAATAGCAGCTCTGGATCTTCAGATCATGGGAATCTGTCACTCCTGAGCGACCCCTGAGTAACGGGGGGATGGGAGGTCACACACTCCCCACTAAACCCAACCTCTCCCCTTTGGATCTCACCCCTTTTCCTCTAACCCTCTCTGCTCTCTCTTCTATCACTCTTATCAGAGCCGGGCGATAAGCTTAAATCCTTCACTTTTACCTCGAGAAGAGCTGACAGCTGATCCTCACTGCAATAACACGCAACAGCAGCTTCCCACAGCTGATGAGGAACCATCATGTGTCTCATTTGAAACCCTTTGAAGGCTATGACAAATACAAATCAGCTGATCAGTCAAACATGTTCCTGATAATAGAAGCTGGTTAACCGAGGATTGTTTCCATTTTGGATTCTTCAATCGTTCAACAATAAAAAGCGCTGATGACTTGTCCAGCTTTAAGGCATGCTCGGCCCAGCTGTGCTGTGTCTCTCCCTCCTTAATGAGAAGTACCAGCGTGTGGAGTCAACAGCGTAGTAAACCTCAAAGTGAACTGGAGTCTGACCTTTCCAAGACTCCGTGTGTTCACTTTCTCGGTTACATCTGCGCGAAACAAACTCCTACAATCATTAAAAGCTCCGTGCGCAGATTCTTGAGGTCTTTGTGTCGAGAGCTGTGTCATGAGGCTCTCAGCTTGCTCCCATTAGGGCTGAGTGCCACAGGGGGGGACTAAAAAAGACCAGAATCATGATAATAATAAAAAAAGCACAAAAACAAAACAATAAACAAAGCGACTTACAGGAGCCAGAGATTTGTCAAATTATGACAACTTGTCTAACAAAGGCCAAATGATCTCTTAATCGAGCAGTTATTTAAAGGGACAGTGAGGACTTATCATTTATAGTGGATTACTGCGACTCCTTTGGCTGGAAATTTGATTTGAAAAATGAATGGTGATCAGATCTTCTTTTTAACACTTCTTTTCTTTGTTTTGGAAAACATTTTACCAGACGAGGTAATGTGTTTATGAACAGTTACGTAGCGCTGTTGTTTGAAACGTGACAAAAAGCAAACTTTGTAAGTTGCACCGTAGTTAGGTAGCTGGCTATACTAAGTGCTACTCACAGCCTGGTGCTCTGAGATGTGTCTGTAAAGTGTAATGTTAGAGAATCCTGGTCATGTCCTACCAGTGCTCATCTACCAAGTCCAACCCCACTAAGTAGAGCAAATGTGGCTTTTCATTTTACTGAAAAGCTCTCAGGTTTCACAAGATCACTGCAGTAAAACTCCTGTATGTGGGTCGGAATGAACATTTTACAAATAGCTTAACTTGTGTTTCAGCCTTTAGTTTGTGTTTTAGCTTTTCACTAGTTTTTTAGCCTTAAGCTTGTGCTTTAACTATTAGCCAGTTTTTAAGGCCTTTAGCTTGTGTTTTACCCTTCAGCTCCTGTTTTCACCTTTCCCACATGTTATGGCCTCTCGCTCGTATTTTAGCCTTGAGCCTGTGTTAGCATTAAGCTTGTGGTTTAACCTCTAGCCTCTGTTTTACCCTTTAGCTCATGTTTTAGTGTTTAGCTTGTGCTTTGGAATTTAGTTTGTTTTTTAACCTTTAGCTCATGTTTTAACCTCTATTCCATGTTTTAGCCTTTAGCCTGTGTTTTAGCTCTGAGCTTGTGTTTTAGCCTTGCGCCCCTGTTATATCACTCTCCTGTTCATTTTTCTGCTCTTTTGTCCCTTTTCTGTCAGACAGTCCAGCTCCTGAGTCCACTATTACTACTAAATCAATCACCAAAATTGTTTTCGGCAGAGAAAATGACCCAGATCTCTCTTCTCAATGTTTAACTTCGTAGTCATAGAGACTTTGACTTGCCTTCAATAAATCTGGTCCAATCCCACCCATATGGAAAGCTGAGAATTAGCATTTAGAAATAACCTGTTTTAGCAATGATAACTTCATTTTCAGTTTAAGTTAAGGTCATGATCAAATATATAACTACAGATTAGACTTTTTCGAGATCACTGAGAAAGTCATCATTATGTTTTTAATATATGATGTGATGACAGAAGCTGAAAATTTCAAATGCTGGCGTTGATACATGCAGCCCAACCTGAACATGAAAGAGTTCAGTGCATCATCCCATGAGCCTCTTTGGTTGAGTAAACAGCACAATTAAATATGATCTTGTTTTGATATTGTAATATCTCAAAGCTTCCTCTGCAGAAGACAGCTTTATGAGCCACTGATTGACTTATGGGTAAAAGCTGGCAAGACAGCGCAGGTGGGAAGAGTCAACATTTGTCTTTTATCTGATCCACTATATTTGATGACAGCATCGTGTGTTTGTTCTCACACCAACTGTGACAACTTCTGCTTTGAGCACACACATTATCCTCCTGCTCTATCAGCTTTATTTCTTTTGTCACATCCAGGTTCCCATAGCAGCCACTAATTAACCATGGATGTCCCGAACTTCCCCCCAGTCGCTCTGGCTTTCCAGGTTTCTTCTTCTTCTTCATCTTCTTCCCACGGATGTTTTGAAGAGAGGCCTACGGGTCCTGTGTCATGGCGGCCCACACAGACCGCCGTCAGGGTGAATTTACGTGTGACGGCATCCACGTAGTTTGAGACAGAGGGGGATCGCATGCATGTGTGCCAAACACACGTGAACACAAATGCCAATACATATGCAGATATGCTAAGTGCTAACAAAGGGTTCAGTCTAACCTCGGGCTCTTCAGGACAGAGAGACTGTGAGAAAAATAAGACAGGGTGAGTCGACTCAGGACGATTATTCCCAGGCTCTCCAAACGGGACAGCCACTCTTTGTGTTTATGATCTGTAATTATATCCAGTGCTGAACATCTCAAATATGACTCATAATGTACGTTCTTTAGAAAGTCATGTTAAAGAATCAGCCAACCACAAAACTGAAATGTAAACAGTTTCTCCAACAACACTCGTAAAACCTCAAACTCAGTCTCGTTTTTTTCCAAATCTGGATGCTGTTTAGAGCCCCTGGAAAGAGAGAGAGCACGCAACACATCTTTTTAAATTGAGCTCTAGAAATCATTTTGCACCCCGCAGAAGGAACTTGTTTCTTTCCAGTAAATGGAACCACGACTTTCTCACTAAAAAGAAATGGTGCATAATGACAAACATGTAAATAAAGAGCCAAATTTAGCAAAAGATAGTACTTCATGAGCCAAAATCTGATGAACATTTTATGTAAAATGTTTTTTGGAAAGTTGTTGACATTGTTTGGAGGGAGTCAAAAGTCATTTTGTGGTGAAAAACACGCTCTGATTCCCACTAAATCTGTCCCTCTCTTGGATTCCCACGGAAACACTGTCCTTGTTTGCTAAACTGACCAGGTCCTCGTTTTCCCTCATGTCAAAACCCACAGGCATGTTGTAAACAATAAAGCACGGTTACCTTAAACCAAGACGTGTGCTCATGTTGCTGAATTGGTTTGCAAATGGGATTCTGAAGATTGTTGTGGAGAGGATGAGTTTTGATGCTAAAGTCATGAAATTGAATCGTACTCATTGTGCACACGTGTCTTTTCCTCAAAAACCACTGTCAATTCTGAAGCATTTCAAACTAGACTCTGACCTCTAAATATTACTACATATTGCCATATTTATGCACTGTTCCTTTAAATATATGTACATCGAACACGAAGTAGGACAGAAATGTGAATTTAACCTCTTAATCTTATTGTTGCTAGTCAAACCTTTATCCAGGATATGAAAGCACGTGTTATAGCGAGCAAAACGAATAACTGGAAGCTGCAGGTTTGGAGAAATTGCAGGAAAAATAAAGTAAGCTCTGTGTTACATTAAGTGTTATATATGTTATGTAATATGTTTGTCATATTAATATTAGGGCCTGAGTCTGACTATATGGTCGGCAAGGACCCTACTGAGCCCTAGTGATAGAGCCAAACCCCAAATGTAGATAATCATGACAGTGACAAAACCGAACTCAGCGAAATAAATCACCCAACCCTACATAAACCTCAAACTATCCTTGGAGTCTATAGGATTTTTATTGTTCTTCTTCATGGCCTCTAACCACAAATTGGGTGCCTTTGGCTTGAGATAAACATGAATGTGCTAAGCCACAAAATTCAGTCATGGCAAAAATGTTTTCGTGCCAATAGATGCTCCACAGCGCCCCCTAAGCGGGAAAAACACAGCCCCAACAGCTACTTTGCGCTTTAGACGTCAAATTTTTTGTGCGCCATGAGCATGACAACACCTCTAAAAAAATATCCTATGAGCAAAGTTAATTCTGAACAGGGAGCTCGGGGCTTACAGTTAAATGCTGAATTTTGACCATTTATATGGTTATATGTTTGATATGTTAAATATTTTGTTATGTGCTAAAAGTAAATTTTCATTCTGGACTTCTTTTGAAAACCAAAAATGGATTTTTTTAAAATTCTTGTAAATAAATTCAGGCATCAAAAGGTTCATCTCATTACTGTTAGTTTGGTAGCTATGGACAGGTCTTGGTGTCTTTATAGATACAAAAATGAGTGGAACTACATTATGGATAATTATAATCATTTGGAGTGAAAAGGTCTTTGCACACTGAGTCTGTGTTGAAATTGACATGTTAAAAAAGTAATTTGATCCCATGTTATGTCAGTCTTCTTTGCACGCTGATGCCAAAACTTTCGTCTGTCACATCTTTTTTTTTAATTTTCTGCATTTTTTTGTATCTGTTCAGGCCTTTACAGGGTTGTTTGACTATTGTGTATGTGTGTGTGTGCCTTCCACAATACTGTTAGCAAGAGCTCAGGATTAAAAACTTTAAAAGTGTGGTGCCAGTAGTGGTGTATCAAGCTTGTCCACTGACGTCTTGAAACACACCAGGAAGTGATCAGAATAATCCCGCAGCTCCTTTACCAACTGGTGAAACTCTCCTTGCTTCTGCTTTGTTTTTAAAGCAAGATGAACCCAGCGTTTTTTTTTTCTTTTCTCACTGAGTGAATCACACGATCATTGTCACTGCTTGATGATGACTTCATTCCTCTCATACTCATTATGTTACGAAACACATTGCATTCAGTTTGCAAGGTGTCTTTGTGGAACTGTTTTTTCAGATTATGGATCCAAAAAATGCATATGAAAATAATGGACTGCGTGTGCAAAGGCCTTTCTTCTAAATGTTTGATTTAAATGTAAGTCATAAATGATCTGATCATCAATTGGACAAAGACTGCAGTGGTGCACTTCAGTTCTGTGAGAAGATCAGCTTAATAAGATAAAGTTGAGGACTAATGAGGTCATAAAAGATTAAACCAATTAGTGAAAAAAAGTTGTGGAAAGTGATTTGAGTCTGCGGGTTATGAGGCAAAATCAGAAAGTAAAGCTCAAGAGTCAGAATGATGTGAAGAGGGAGATGTAATCCCCGTCACCTCCTCCTGCTGCTGTGTGGCTGAAAGCCCTCGGTCATAAAGTGTAAGCAGGCAGCGTTTTACTGGTTCCCCTGGGCGATATTACAGAGCAGGCTGTGTGCTGCTGCCTCGCCATCTTTTACTGAGTCACTGTGATCAGGAGCCCAGCGTGCTGACGGCACATGCAGTCATGCTGTTACAACCACTGGACTGTGATTTACAGCGCTGAGGCCCAACCTGCCACCGCTCCTTTAAGAATATGGTCATTTACCAGCCCGGTGGAGCGGACAAGACTTCAAACTCGATACTAATAGATGTCACAGCGTACACTGTGTTATATTAGAAAATTCAATCAAGCTTTTCTAACTCAGTCAAAATCAGATTACTGACAACATGATTGGGGCTGTTGGCCACACATCTGTGAAATATTTCATTATGTAAAGAGCTTTGATCAAAACTTGATGCGACACACTTGATTCCTATACTTTAAACTTATAGATAGAAGTCAAAAAGAGGCCTCTTTCCTTTACTTCTGTCTTAAATACACATTTTTGCTGCACAATTTGAATGATCAACAGTGCATCATACACTTTATGGTCCAACAAACACTTCAGGCCAAACATTTGGAAGCAACTTAAAATTTCTGTTCACAGTGAATGTCATAAACCCAGCATGAGTCATGTGTATTTTAGGGCGTATTTACTGCATGATCAGGCTTTTTCTTTTTTTTTTTTTCATTGATATGCACGATCTTCCCTGATTTACATTTAGATAAACACTGATGTGGTCAGACCATTGCTGAATAAAAGTCAACAGGAGAAAAGAAAAGCTTAGTTGTAGGGTCAAGAGGTTTGCAAAGGTCTCAACTTCAACACAAAAGTTAAATAGATATAAACAAAAATCGCGGTTTGTTTTATTCACTTTAAGTCTTTGGCTTTTGAGAGTCTGCATACAAAAATTGCAACACATTACAACTATGTTCAATCTTTGACAAACCACAGAAACATCTAGAAGGAAGTGACTGAGTAATGGAACAAGCGTACAGATCTGTAAATTGACTAAAAATGGATGCACTGAAAGAAAAATTGCAAAATGCCAAATGGTGTCAAACAAAAAGGGGGCCACTACTAGTGTTGTTTAATACCACAGATTTCCTTACCAATCTGATACTGAGTAAAATTCAGGCTGGTATCAGTGATACTGATCCGATACCGATACTAGTTGTACCAATTAGACTGGATAACTAATAATGGATTTATAGATAAAATTTTATTTTTTCAATTTGTCCAGAATTTTTCTAAGTTTATAATTTTTTTTTTTTTTTAGTATTGCAATTGCTCTTCATAATCTATCAAAAACTTTTCTATGTAATTCACTTCAAATTATCAATTCACCAGAAGCCCCACCTGAATAAATGTAGGAGCTGAAATAGCACCATACATGACCTTGTTTACACTCTGTCATTGTGTTTTCAGACTGAGTGACTGACTTAGCAGTGTGCTGTTGTGATTACACATTATGAACTTATCCAGGTAGAAGAAAAAGTAGTTCCCAACCGTGTATGATTCAAATGAGAGCTCAAAAGTTTTGTTTCTTTCCAGTGTGTTCCTGTTCATTTTTTTAACATTACTTCAAATAGTAATGCATCCATTCAAGGTATCGATAGTTTGATCTGAGAATCGATACTAGAGCATAAAGATCTGGTATCAGTAGTATCGATATTTCAGTATCGATCTGCACATCACTAGTCACTACACTCTGAAGAAAGAAGAAGAAGAAAGAAGAAAGTAAGAAGAAAGTAGGAGTTATGATGATACGGACAGGCCCGGAAGAAATATTGATTATATTGAAGGTATCAATGATGTAGATTTTTCCCAGCTCACCACTCTAATCAATTAACCCCACTTTCCACATTCTGTAGTATTATAATGCTTTTATTCCTCTGAAAAGGGTTTGGTTTTCACTAAACCCAGAGTCATATTGTATCATATCTCGATATCTAGTTATCTGGCATTTATATCAAGACGTGAAATTTTGTCCATATCGTCCAGCCCTGGTGTACGTTACTCATTGTGCCTTTAATAAGCAGTTTGCTGAGTGCATGTTCTCAGTGTCACCCACTTCTGATGAAGCCTTTTTAGATTTAGTTGGACACTGTATTACAACAGTTACAGCTTTCCTTTCAGTTCATCTTAATTAAATCTATCTTAATCTTTGAAAAAAATTGTCCTTAATTTATTGTCTTTGGTGATAAAAGCAGCTCTTGATTTTTTTTCCATGGGGCATTTTTGCTTTACCACACTGTCTCACCCTGTTGTAGCAACATTCAGCTGAATCTAACTTTTAATTTTCAAGACAGTTCTATCAAATCAAAGCACAAAATGAGCCCCTGCTGGAAAAACAACAGCCAGTTGCCAGTTTCCAGGTTGGGTCCTTGGGCACCTGAACTCTGCAGACGCCCGTCCTTCTTGCTGTCCAACACACACAAGCTCAGAGGCTTAGAAAAATAACCTCTACTCAGTTTTACCTGGATAAGCTCAGCTCTGGTGCGGTGGTTTTGGACGCAGAGGATTGTGTTTATTTAGGTAAAGAGGGAGGAGGTCGATTCAAGGAGAAAGCGACATATTAGAGCTCAAGCACTGATTTTGTGAGCCTCGTGCATGTGGGATTAAGTGCGGCAGGGTGAGATTTATATCTCTTACTCCTTTTTATTTCTCCTTAACGTGTAAAAGTGAGGAGGCACATCTGGACCCTGCGGGACATGCGTGAAATCATTTCTCTATTCCTGCAATTTAGTATAATGCCTTGCAGATGGTACACGGCATGAGTGTGTGTAAGAGTGTGTTTCATGTAGTAACTCCTGTTGTAGGAGCAGAGGGAGAGCGAGTAAAAGGGGACAACCAGACTTTGTGGAGACTGCTATCAAAAAGTAAACTGTGCCAAAAATGGGCTGGAGAAGGGGAACTTAAGTATCTCTTGTCCTGAGGATACTGGAGTTGTTTCAAGACATGTGCTACAACCTCAGATGCAGTAGAGAGATCTATTTCTTGTCTTCAGCCCCCGAGAAATAAGTTTTACTAGTTTTCTGCAGCTTATTCTTGTAAACAAGAAGCTCTGCAGGTCAAACTGAGGGAGCACGCAGGGTTCTGGTTGGTTCTGCGACATGTGGCTAAAAGTAAACATCTAAAGTTCCTGGGAGCTATCCTCTTACTGTACCTTGTTTGGACCAGCTGACACTGAAATAGGCAGACGGGTAGTTTGTCACTGGCGTTAGGAAGTATTCAATAACTTTCTCAGCTGGAGGATGGCTGAGTGATGAAGCAACCATATGTGCTCATAAACACAGCACGTGCACTGTGGAGGCTGTTCCTCACATCACAACAAAGATCAGACTGATAGAGACAAAGATTATCCTTCACAGTGGGGCTGAATGATACTGAGAAAAAATTATGTTGCAATATTTTGCTCCTCTCTGTTTAGCTGAATTTTCCTTGCTCTCCTTGAAATGATGACAACAGACTCCCCCTTATTCCCCCCTGTCTCTTTCTGCCTCTGTCAACACTATTTGCATTTCCAAGGAGTCTTAATCAAGTTGATATCTTAATATTTATTAAATCTGTGAACATGCTGCTCCCCTCCAGCCTGCGCTCAGAGTCAGAGAGACAGTGGTTCACACACAGGCTGAGCAGACACACAGTGGCTCACAGAGTTTGTCCTCCTCCTGCATTTTGCATTTCTGTATGCTTGAATAATCTCATTTTTCGGAGACATGAATCAATGAAGAGGAATGTTTAGAGAAATTTCCAGAACAAGCACGATGTATGTAATGAAGATGGTCTGCCTTGGAAAGAGAAAAGGGCAATTTCTGCAGAAAGCAAACTTCAAACAACAGTTTGTTTGGACGTTAAACTACGACTGTTTCAAGTTATTTGGCAGCTCATGAAATCATATGGTATGGGAAGGAGAACATGAAATAAACAATAAACAGAGAGCCCGTTCTGATAGAAGACAAAGCTGAACAAAGCACAGATCTGGAAGTGCTGCCTTTGACCCTGAAAGTGTTAAATAAAGCACCTAATGTGGTATTAACTATAAGCAAACTCCCTCTCTCTCAGTCGCTCGACCACTCACACTGAACATCACTCTGCCTGACCCTGATAACAGCTGGTGAGATGACAGGGTGCAAAGTAGGTGCTCTAATTGTGTGAGTAGCTGCTTGTAGTGGTGAGCAGATTGATCTAAAATATTGACATATTGATACCAACCATCAGTGTATGGCTGATTTGCTAAGTATAATGTTTCTGTAATGGTTAATCTACCAGTATGTGCAAGCTGTTAATGCTGGAATATAATAATTGGTGGTATCCATGAAAATTCATATCACTCTTTTCAACAATGAGAAGGAAGAAAACAAAGCACATAAGTATTTTCTGGTTGACAAACTAGTTATTTAATTTCTTTCATGAACAGAAACATTATTCTAAGTAGTTGTGTGTTATTCTGAATTAATTTTGAAAAACTACTTTTCTTTGTAAAAAGTATTGATATCAACATTGATATCCGCAATACTGACCCTTTGTTTACTTGGCATTGGTGTGATACCAAATTTTGCAGCATGTTGCACCAGAGGTTGCATGTAGTGTCCTAAAATATATGAATGGATGTTCATTTATGTCTATTAGTAATATGATTGGGCGTAGACAGGCTACATAAACTTGATTGAAAGACTCAAATATATCAGTATATATCAGTTACCTTGCGATATGGATATTGTGCATGTACATATCACAGTACTGAAACTATAAATTGTGCAGCCCTACTTCACAGAAATCCTGTAAAAACACTGCTCTGTTAATTCTTTCTCATTGATTGAGTAAATATGAAAATGATTATTAGAAGATTTCATTTTTTACTGCACAGGGACAAAGAAAAGCAGGTGTCAGTAAGGAGGCAGGACTCTAAACCCAAGTAAGCCAGCAGTTCTGTTTCCAGTTAAAACAGGTCGTACAGGTAAGTGTTAGGATTAAACGAACTGAAAGCAGCTGGGAATTTCTCTCCCTGCGCTCAGCCAAGCAGCAAGGTGAGTTTCCTCGCTGCTCTCTGTGTGTGCTGACTGTGTACAGCAGCGCGCTCTGCTCCGCTGCGGTGCGCCTCGCCTCTCCTCTCCTCGCCCCTCCCATCCCTCCGCTTAAACTCTCCTCTGTGCTCACCAATAAAGCGCTTTTTGTCCAGGGGAGACGGCACTTGAGCACATTCCTTGACGTGGAGGTCGGTGTAGCTCTCCAAGGATTTGATGAAGACCGTTTGTAACAAGTTTAATAAGTTCACAGAAACTTTTTTTAGTCAGAGGGCGCGCACTCACGGAAAACTACGAGGACTGGAGTTATATCGGTGAACTGCTCCGCGCTGCTTGGATAAGGACACGAGCGCGTACTGCGCTCACTATTTCACTCCTTCCAAGTATCTGGTAAGAGAATATCAAAATACGGGTGAAGATTTGAAACTTTTGGGGCTGTGGCGCTTTGGGCATGGAGTGCGTAAAGACGCGTAAACAGCTTTTTGTTGTCAAACGCGTTGGGTTGGGAAATGAGAAAGTTCAGGAACACTTAAAGTGATTATGAACGAAATGAAATCTTTGAAACTAAAACTAAATTTTACATGAAGTTGTTTCTCTACTTAGATAAAATCCATAAAGCGTCAAGATTTCATCCCGTTAAAATTGAGAACTCTCTGCTCTGACAGTAAAGACGTGCAGTATTAGAGCAATATCAGTGTTTCTAAAGCGTTCAGCATCATTAATAACGTGACAAACTTAGTTTTCATTCTGTTTTTGGCTGTAAAGTTAGAATAAGTAAGAGTTTGTTATTGAAATGAACTCCTTTTCGGTGCAACAGGTTTTGTTGGCACCGCGCTCCAGCTTCAGCGAACCATGACAACAAAACACAGCTCATCTGTATTAGGGAAATGCGTAAAATGCGAGCAGTGCGCGCAGAGCAGAGGGAGCCGTCAGAGCGGTAATGAGGCGGGCTGGTGTTGGACCACAGGACGCCGTGCAGCGTGCAGGGGCCGCGCCGAGCGTCTAGACCGCACCGGGCCGTGGTCAGTGCAGAGGACAGCTGTTTTTGGAGCCACACAGAGGCACGTCCCACAACAGAGAGTTCAACAGGAGGCATGGACAGGGCGCTGCAGTCAGACAATGCTCAGTCATAACATGTATTGTTTCAGCAGCATGAGGTCCAAGCCAGATTATCTTGTCTTCAAAAGACAAGGAGAGAGGAAGACGCTTGTGTTGTGCTGTAAAATCCTCATGCGTTTTGCAGCTTCTGTCCACCAAGAATGCATGAAGCTATTGGGGAAATATGGGATCATTTTGCTATGGCAAGATGCAATGAAAGCATGACTATCAGCGATGGTTTGACTTGATGTGGTTTATGCTCGCTTACACCCAAAACAAATCTTGAGGAATGAGGGAGGCTGCCAAAGAGTCCAGATGAGCAGATCATTCTCCGCTGATATTCTTACAGAATATCGATCACGTTTCTGTTAAAAGTAAAATCTGAAGTATCATTTGTTAGAAAATCTGGATTAGAATTAGGAAGACATCAGCTTCTTTCAAGATGTGAGTAGAAGAGCATGGATGAGGTCAAATTCCTGAGAGATTAAATCTTTGAGTGGGTGACCTGCTGCAACAATAAACTAACATCTAATAAAATGACAAGACTCAACATGTTCAGAACAACCCCAGCTCTTAAAACCAAGGTCTTAAAAGATACATTATCATCAAGGGCTGGGCGATATGGGAAAAAAAATGATCACAATGTATTTTTTCACATCATCTGATTTCCATTTTTATCACGATTTTTTATATTATTTTTATATTGCCAGTTTTAAAGGATCTGTACTGAAAACTAAAGAAACTGTAGATTGGGTGACCATTATATTAACATACATAGCAAAATAAATAAGATGAATATAGAAAAGTAGAAAAATAAAGAGAAATTTTCATTTGTAGAAGAAAATATACAACAACACAGTGCTCTCAGCCCCTCATTTAGCTTCACGTTTGGCCTTATAGTCACTTCTCTGGCAACTTACAAACAGAAGTGGTGCAGGAAAAAGTCAACTATGATTAGTTTTTATCACACACATTTCCACTGTGATGTTTGATCGATAAATACACTCACAGCTGATCACCACAAGCAATCTGGAAGTCATCACGATTAAAAATCACTATCATACAATCACCCTGATATGGATTTTGATTCTCTTAATGGACGCGTTTGTAAACTTTCACAGCCATATATCAAATTTTTTACTGTTTTACTTGGGCAGAAATGAACCAAAAAGTTGAATAAGACCACCAGAAACCTCAACATCCAGCAGAAAATGTCTTCATATGCCCTTTTTCCTGAGATGCTTAGTCCGTATAAGACCAGTCTTCTGACCACAATCCCTCCAGCTCTCAGCCAGATTACCATCTTTTTACTCAGCCCCCACAAACAGGCACAGAAAGTCTCCTAATCTCTCCTGAGGGCAGAACAGACTCTGCAAACTGCTACAATACCCCACTATTAACCCCTGCACCGGTGTTCCGCTTGTTTCCTCACCGTATGTTTCCTCACAGGCTGTCATTATGCTGCAGGAGAAGCTACTGTGTCATTGGCGGTGTATAATGGTTGTAATTGGTTTGTATTAGGCTAAGAGACGCTGCAGAGCAGCTGCAGGAGGCCAATTATCCGTCACTAATGTGGACAACTTTTTGGCTACACTGATTGTTACGCTTACAGTACAAGAGAGTTTCAGCACAGTTTGTTTCTGGGGGGAATAAAAAGCATTCTGCACCAACACTGATGTTTTTGTGCAATCACTCTTTTGGGATAAAAGATGTTTGCAGTCACAATGTAGTGAGATTATGAGTTAGATAGCATGAGATAACTTTCCTGTGCAATTGTGCGTGCGACAGTGAGACTCATGTGCATGATGGGAGGATTAGACCAATCCCACAGGATAATTCTTGCCTTTAAATGTCGGTTTGAGGTGGGGGAGTATGGCTAAAAAGATGATCCCTCTGCTATAAAACTCAATTGGACAATAAAGCACAGACCACAGCGTCATTAGCGAGGAAACTGTCACAGATTGTGTTGCAAACACTGTGTCAGTTTGTGCTTTAATCTGGTGTTTTCTTGCAAAATCAAGGCCGACGTTTCATTATCTGTGTCATAGTGCTGCAGGGGAAACGAACATTAAAACTCTGAAAGTAAATCTGTGTTTTATGCCAATTAGGGGCAGAGCCTGAAGTCGCCTTCCCTCTGCATCAGGGGGATTAGAGGGTTAAAAGTCAGGTGGCAAGGCGAGGAGGCCTGGGGAAGGGAGCGGAGGAGGTGGAGGTAGAGGAGGAAGGCGAGAGCCGAGCAGTCACACAGCAGGCAGGGAGAAGAGAGTTGACAGGGCAGAAAGCTGGAAGAAGTGTGTGTGTGTTTGTTTTTCTCAAGGCCACGTGAGAGCGGGGGCTCATCGTGTTTAGAGGAAGAGTGAGAAGCAGAAGAAGAACTCCAGATGAGGCTCCTCCTCAGGTGCCACACAAACACAGAAGCATCTTGGTCGGGTTGAAAACCGCGATCTGAAGCCGCTCTCTCGAAGAGACGAATGAAATAAAAACCCCGGCTTCAAAGGCCTCGATGCAGACTCAACGGTATGCGCAGGCAAACCCCAGCTCATATGCCTGCCAAGCTAAATTGAAGAAGAGCTCGCCGATGCAGCCAAATGATGCGTTCAGAAGAACCACTTCAAACCCTTGCATAAATATACACACACATGTGAAGGGATCTGAGGGTTTTGGAGAGCCCCAGCTTGAGCTGAAACCCCAAATAGCTGCTGTCCTATAATGTCCACATTCACACACAAACACACACACACACATGCTCGTCTGCTTCATTCATCCATGAAGCAGATGATCCTCTGAATTAAAGATGGCATTAAAGACATTTATCTCCCAGCTTTAGGTGCAATTAAACCCCAAATATCTGCCAAAAATCCCGCAAACTCCTGAAACTGACTCCAGAGAAGTATTTGAGGAGTGGAGCAGAGGGGAGGCAGATGGAAAACTAGAGAGAGAGAGAGAGAAAGAGAGAGAGAGAGAGGATGAGAGGGAGGATGTTCATCCCAGAAAGCCACCACAAATTGCTGCATTTCAGCGGGGTCGTAAAAAAAAAGAGAAACGTCTCTTAATCTAAGGTTGTAATTACTTCTGGCCGGCACTGTAATTAGGAAATGAGCCTTGAACCAGATCTTGCAAGAGCAAAGCAAAGACACACACAGAAACACACACACACACACACACACACACACACACACACACACACACACACACACACACACACAAACACACACACACGCGCACACATACTCATTGTTTGACCAAAACCAGAGGTGGAAAAGACAGATCTTACATCGATAGCGGGGCCAAATATTAAACCACTGATTCAACATTAACTCCTAATGTTTGGCTGAGTATTGATTTAATGATAAGATGGTTTTGTAAGTTTGTGGTCCTTTAAGGAGTGTGTGTGCCTGAGGGTCAGTGTGTTTGTGTGTCTGAGACAGAAAGTGGTGACATTCAAGCACTCTCATGCCACATCGTACGAACAAACTAGCACGTACACCCCGAGTCCCTCTTTAGCATTACGTAGCTGGATGTTGAGATCTTCTGCTCCCCTTTTGCTTAAAGTCTATTTCTGTCACCGCCCGGGACGTGAATAGTGTCGTTATCTGCTGTGAGCGGCAGCTTGAGAGAGAGAAAATCTGTGCATGCGTACGTGCAAATACCTGCATGTGTGCATCCGAATGCCTCTGTGTATCAGCCTCAACTCTAATCACTGAGCGCTCTAATCAACAGCAGAGTGGTTGCGACAGTGCCACAAGTCACGGCTTGTCACTGGAGAGCGCAGTTCAGTATGCAAAAAGCATGTGTCACCATAAATGTCAAGCGCAGCTGCTCACCTGCAGCAAAACATGATGCTTTGTCCCTTCCTCTTTGAAGGTTGAGGTCTTAGATTTATGTTTTGAGCTATAATTTGGACAAATTGTTGGATGTTTCACATGACGCCACTACAAAGACGCTCTAACATAAATGCCAGACTGCAAAAGCCGAGCTGTGCTTTCAGATAAAACCAGATGGGGAAGCAGAAAGGGAGTGACCCGGGGAGAAGAGAGGGAAGCAGAGAGGGTGAAGGGTGAGGTGATATTTATGTTAAACAGATGAATACAGAGAGGGACAGAAAATTACAGTGAGCAGAAATGCTGGAGAGTATCGGTCCTCTAAAAGTGGAAATGACAGGAACATCAACTTCAAAGGGGGTAAATGTAAACTTGGACCAATAGTGCTAAAAAAGGAAGAATTCGGCTGATTTTAGCTGTGGACAAATTACAGACTGTACATTTTTGTGTGCTGGGAACAAATCAGCAAACTTTATAGTTCACAGTTTTGCCTTTTATAGAAGTGATTCATGCTTATTTTAAGTGTCAAATATCTGTTTTGACAGCTGATAGATTGTTTAACAGTGACCTCTTGTCACTGAGCAAGTTTCCCTGAGCAAAACTGCAACACTAGCCAGCATGCATTGTTGCATTTTTCTGCAAGGATCTACTGAAATGCATGCAAAATCTTCCTCAGTAAGTGTTGTCTAGCAGTGCACAAACACTCCCACAGACAAATAAACACAGATGCAGGGAGCAGCGGAGGCCTCACAGCAGGTCAGAGAGCCAAACCGAGTCCGGACTCTCTGTGACAGGTTATTTTCAGATGTAAACACACAACGCTCAGCATGTTTGTGAGTGTGCGCTGCTGCTGCAGGGCGACCTCGAGGTAGCAAAGTGAAATGAAGTTTGAGGCGTTACACAATCAGGAGAAGCACGAGAGGTTTTTTTCACCGCCACACATTGTTGACTCACAGCTCAGGTATATGCAACAAGGCTTGAAAACAAAGCTGAGTGGAAACGTACAGGAAGAGAGAGCGCTGTGTGTTTTCGCTATGAGTAGGTGAACAGTTACGCATCATAAATCAGTTCATTGAGCGCAAAGATAATTTGCAACTGAAGAGAAACTTGGGATTTGATTTTGGCAAGATGTAATCCATAAATAAGAAACCTGTCAAGTGGTCACTTTGCGGTCGGGTTTCCCAAAACTGACTCACTAAGACGCTCTCGTGACCACAGAAATAAAAGTCAACATTGGTTCATTGTGTATTCCTGCAAAGCTACAGACACATGAAGGCAGCACAAATCATTGGTGGTGATCTGTAATGAGATGCTATGAAGGAAGAGTACAAAGGCCAGCTAGTTTCAGAAAATAAGAGCTTTAAAGCGTAAAGCTCCTGTGATGATTTTTCCACTTGTCAAGACTGAAAAGTAGATGAATATTCTTCCTAAATATAACATTGAAAGACAAAGGATACTATCACCAAGAACAGAAGTGCTTTCTTTATCATTTCTGTAACTGGTGGCAGGGGGTAGGTGTCAGAACAAGTGTTGGTGTCGGGTTTTATTCATATTTTCAAGACCTGACTTCACAATTATGAACATTTGAGTCTCAAACGAGAGCAGAATGTACAATCTGATAAAACCAGTAATGCCTGCTTTGCCAATAAGAGGGAAATCAAGACAACCTTAAGTTACACACAGGAGCTTTAAAAACTTCAATATCAATTCTGCTTATCGATCCACTTCTTTATCAAGTCCCTAAAATAAATGAAAATAAGTAAAAAATGCACATCAGGTGACATAGATGTGTTTGTAGTATGTTACTGGCTGAAATAGGCCACCTAACACTGCTTTGAGTTCTTTGGAACCTTGCGCTTGCCGTACTTATGCTGAAGTCAGCTATGAGTCTGCACTTCCTGTTTGTTCAACATTTACCTGTTAGTGTTTTGACATTTTTGAGTTTGAAATATTGTAAAGTTATCGTGTTATATTTCAGTGATGACAGTTGAAATTCTGTTAAAAAACCCAAGTTATATCGATGTATGCTAACCACTAGCATGTCAATGCAATTTCCTGTACATGGTAGCATTGAGCTAGCATTATGTTTTCTATATGGTCTGTGATTAGGAGTTGTTTAACATGTTATATTGTATGTATGGAATATGAATCTCTTGTGAGAGAGTACTGCACATTTCTTTGTGTGTTCAGTTTTACAGCTCCTTGTGTAAAACTTTAAGCAGAAAATCCTGAGTCAGAGTTTTCTTGGGAACTGTCATTTATCTGCTAAGCTAGCTGGGGCAGAAAGGTGGACAGCGAATGATGTTGATTGATTGAACCATTTCTTATAGATTGTAAACAAGAACCGGTTATCGATACCCATCCCTAGTTGTCTAAGAAAGAAATTCAAATGAAACGTTAAAATCTTATGCCAGCTTTGAAATGTTGGATATAATGCCCTGTGGATCTGAAAGAGTGACCTTTAGCGCCATTGTGAAGCAACACCTCTCTCATAAACAGCTCAAGAGGGTGAAACTCAAATAATCTTTTCCTGATCAAACCAGAAACTGCACCATTAACACAACAAAACCTGGCATAGGGGCTTAATAAAGCTGCCACTGTCTAGCGCTTAAGTCAACTCTACACACACTCTGGCTTCACGGCTGATGGTCTGATACCACAGGACAAGGAGCTGACAGAGAGAGGAGAGTGGTCGGCCTGCATTCTTCCTCTCCCGCTCTGTCATTCTCTTGTTGCTGCCACACGGCCCGCCGGCGCTCAGCACGCTCCCACACACAGCTGGAATCCAACCAATTACCAGTGGAAAAAGAAACACTTCCTGTTTTGCTTGCAGGCTATTAACAATGCATGACAGGGGCTGGATTTCAAAATGAAGTAACTAACAGGTACAACTGTTGTGTTCTCTTTTTTTTCCAGGGAAACAGAAGCTGAGAGTGGAGTGAGAGGAGAAGAGGTCGTGACTGCATTCGGTGAGCTGGAGCATCAAATCTAATCAGTCAGTCGTAAAGAATCAGAGGGAGTCAATTACACAAACATTCTGTTGACATCAGGGGTCTGTTTGCCGTACGATAAATCACACCAGCTCTGGAATAACTCTGACATGTGTCACAATAATACACTCCTTTGAATATCTGCATCCGGCAGCATAAACCACACACTGCTGGCGGTCCTTATTGTGTTAACCGTAACACCCTGCCTCCTCAATGGGGTCCTTTCACACAACTCTGAGCCTCTTAACAAGACTGGCAGGAGAACAAGAGACGCTTTCTCAACACACACACTCTGCGTTTAATAGATACAGTGAGGCTGTGTAAGGTTACAGACTGAGGGGAGAGAGAGTCCAGGGCAGAGAGAGAGAGTCTGATTGCTCAAGTTATGGAGCTGTGGTTGGTAATGTCACATCACAGTTCAAGTAACCTTGTAAATGCAAAGTATGTGACAGGATTTGTGCTGTTTTTTACTGTTATTTTCATACAATGAAATCAAATACCAGAGTTCACTGCATGAGGTGCTGTTATTGAATACTTTCATACATGAAATTCATACATGAGGAATATAGATATAGAAATATCTCTGCGCTGATGGAGGCTCTATATCTTGGATAGCCTGACAGCTCTGATTACATGATTTTGAGAAATTAAAGCGTACTTGCGTCTTCTTTTCTCCTCTCTTTTCTCTCTATGTACAGTTTTTTGGGGATTTGGGTCACCAAATAGTGTGAAACTCCCATCATTTTTTTTAAAAAGGGAGTATTATTCTGCCCTCCTTTAACAGAAATGCCCAGCTTGACAGATAAAAAAGTTATTTGTTAAATGAGAGACTGTTGTCCCTGATATGATCATGTATCTAGACTCAAAGTCACTGTAAAACTGAAAATACAAAACAGAAAGATAATAGATTAGCATAAAAACTCAATATGATACACAGCCTAATGTACCGAAGGAGGGTTTTTCTCAACTAGCTAGCTTCAGTTAGTGTAAGTCCACTAGTTTAATGCTTCCATCAATGGAAAATCCCATTGACGAGCTAGCACAACTAGCACCACAACTACTTTCTATGAACTTGTAACTTTCGCAGACACAGAAACATCCTTAAGAAAAGATTTAAACAGCAAGTTTTCAAATATTCTCACTTATTGCTGCACCTCTGCACTGAGTTTCTCACTGTATGTGTGTATGGAAGCCCTGATTGGCCAAAACAATCAAACTCAAAAGTCATGTGAGAACTAAACAGAAAAATAATGCAGCTGTATTACATGTCTATAAAAGGCAATGCTTCTTTGAATCCACACTGCACAGGTTGTATTTATCAGGTGTGCACTCTTAAACCACTGAGATAAACACAATATAATGGTGATTAACCCATTAGTGGGAAAGAATAATCCACTGATTGGTTTGTAACAAAAATTATCATTATTTACAGCCTTATTTAGGCGAGATAAATCTTTGGCAAGACACTTGAGCTTTTGCTTGCCTTTTTTAAATAAAACAATCAGTGGATGGAGTCAGAATCAGGTGACAGATTTTGTATGTGGAGCTGCAAAATGCTAAACCCTGACGTATCCTCAGGGTCAAACAGGGTCAGTATGAGCTGGGGCTCAGTCACGCTTGTGTCACTGCTAAAATCTGTCACTCTGATCTAACTTCTTCTTTACACACCCTCCCTGACCCCTCACCTTCTGTCCTGCCTTATCCCACTGTTGTGCTAGTCGTCAATGAGCTGTGACAGGGACTGTGTGGGCTTGTAAAGGCACACACACACTCACACACACACACATACACAGGACATGACCATAGCCTAAGGGATCTGGACGCACCGCTACTCTCGCTAATTGCCTTACAGCTCCTCCAGCTCTCTCTGCAGTCCAGTCCTCCTCAGGGGGAAACAGAGAATAAAAAACAGAGACTAGCGGTGGTCTAGACTTCTTATTACAGGGTTCATTTTTCTGTCGTTACACGTGCACGTGTGAAAGAATTTGCGCGTGGTGTGTCTGCTGGCTGTAAATTATTCCCCATGCAGGCAGTTCTTCAATGTCAGCACACACACCGGCTGTGTTTCTGCCTTAGTGCTGGAGTTTCAACATCAAAGCAGCGATGAATTACAGCCCACTCAGACATCCTGTGTGTGTTTTACCTGCCTTTTCCTGAGTGCTGACTTCACGTCTCCACCACACCTAATGTATATATATTTAGATGTGTAGTAAAATCTGAGCGCGTGCTAGTGACGAATCAAAGCCAAATGTCTGTCTGCTTTCCTCATCAACGCACCCCGTAGCTGTGTGTGTGACAGCTAAACCTCCCCCTAAGCTAAGCGAGCTGCTCATTAACTCCCTCACTCCACACAATAGTCAGTTAATAATGTTAATATTTCTACGTAACAGCAAACACGAAGAGCAAACAAGGGTGCTGCTCGGTGATGTTCGTGTACACTCACTCGCCTGCTACAAAACTGGCAGATCACACATGTGTAAGCAAACACACAGGTATGCATTGTTCTGTGTCTTACAGGTCAGCTCAGGAATCTACTGTACTCACCTCATGACGTGTACGAACGGATGTGAGAGCAAACAAATGGTTCTTTATTTAGACAAATTGCTACTCGCTGCTACAATAACAAAGCATCATTCATTCGCTGCCTGTCTCTGTGGCAGGAGTCAGGTCATCTCGGGCTCTGCACACGACAGACGAACACTAGATCCTGTTTACTGGAGGGACTACTCTCCTCTTATGTCTATTAATGACACTGAACACTTTCTTCCACCCTACCTGCTGTCTTTGAGAAACCTAACCAGCATGCTTAGTTAAAATCAGACACTTCATGCCTTATTAATCTGCAAACCCCACTGATACATTTTTGAGGTTTGAATCTCTTTCTTTTCCCATTTTTGCTTTCACTGCTTCCCATACATTCCCAAACAGCATGAAAATTTACCATCAGGTTTAAGACTGAATGAAATAACATTTGACTGCAACGTGTGCATGTTCCATGATCACTTCCAGGTCATGTTATATCAATCATGTGACCTGAAACACATCTGCTGTCACCAGTTTCTTGTTTTCCAATATTAATTTACATTTCTGATATCAGGTCTGATAATCACTTCAATTTAACCCTTAATCTGGACTCACATGACAACTAACTGCTGTCACAATGTGGATATCTGAGTGTCATGAGAGCAAAATGAAAGTTGTATACTAAGGATTGAGGGATACAGATATTTTAGGGCTGGTGCCAATTTTTTCCATTATTAGTAGTTGATGACCAACACAGGCTGATGATTTTCTTGGGCTGATTTTTGGGGCTGATGCTGCTTTTGCTCACTCAATTTTCATCATAAAAATCACTCAATGATAATAAATGTTACGTGTCAGAGTTATAAAGACACTTAATCTCACTACTCCTTGTTCAAAGTTTCAATGATTCTCACCATCCAAACTGCAAAATGTTCAGACTGTTAAAGAGATTTGTGCTTGTACGTTTATGTTCCTAACTGTCGTAATTTTTAAAAAAATTCAGCATTCTCCAAACATTTTTGGCCCGTTGACACGAATGGAGATCTGTTACCATGCACATCAGCACAGCAGAGTAACTGCGATGTATCAGCGAACCCACTTGCGTATTGGCTCATGCTGATATAAATGAAAAGTGCAAAAATTAGCCAAATATATCAGACCACTATTATATATTGGGCTACCTTAGTGTGTTCTGCTGCCATCACCGATAGCTTACTTCCTCAGCGCCATGACGTAAGCAGCAACATGTTCACAGTGAACCAGGTTGTTTCCTCTCTGTCAATTTTTAATTATGTCAAATTGCCCCGGTTGTGGGTATTGTAACGATCGACTCAGAGAAAGCATTGAGTAATTTATTATTTTTCTATTATTTTGCATAGAAAATGATTGATAAAATGTGATACGAACATGCACCTTATTATTGTAAACTGATTCCAATACAGAAGAGCACTGATGATCTCTACAATTATGTGTGAAGAAAAAAAATATCAGTATTGGTAATCCGCTAAAAGAGTAATAAAATATCAGTGCGTTGGATATCTGTGAAAAATCTAATATTGTGCATTCCTACTTCTCATTGCTTGCATGGACCATGAGCAGGAATACTAGCAGTGTCCGCATCTGTTTCACATGTACAGTGTCCTGTTGAATAAAAGTTATTAACACTAGCCTGGTGGCATGTAACATTAAGCATCATCATTTCAACAAGTAGACAAGAACAGAGTGAATTCATCTGGTATGAATTCTCTTGCATAAGTTCTGAATTAATTTCAGAGTGAACTGTTCCTCTGGGTAGATGTACGGCCACATCATGACAACAAAGCAAATAATAATCCGATCTGTGTGATAGGTTATGTAACTCCAGCAACAAGTTGAACAAGTCTGCTTTAACGTTTCCTGCAGAGGTGAAACGGACACAAACCAAAAGCTTTTGTCAACTGTAAGGAAAAAATTTTGTGCATCCTGAGGCGCCGGTTTTGTTTGGCAGTTTATACACAAGCTCAATGTGCAGAGGCTGTGGTGGTCAGGGCTCGTATCTGATCTATGACCCTCTTTCTTCCTTATTCCTCCTCTATACACTGTCCTATTTATTGAATAAGGAATCAAAAGCACAAGAAAATTAGAGAATGAAAGAAAGCAAGAAAGAAAGGAGGGTGTTTTTATCTCATTGGGTTAAAGCTTAGAAGTAGAAAAACAGTAACATGGACAAATTGCTGCTTTGACTGTACCTCCTCCACTTGACAGACAACTCACAGGTGAAAAGATGTTCTCACTTCTTCATCACCTTCACCCTGTCACTACCCTCCACCTCTCCACCTCTCTCTGCCTTGTTGTCTGAATATGAGGAATCTTGTGGCTGTGCGCACCTGCTGCAGGCAAATTGTGTAGCTGAGGTCCGTTGCTGAAGTCTTAATAGACTGCTGCTGACTGATGTCTGCTTTTGCTGAGATGGTAGGACTCATTTGTTTGGACAGAATGTGCAGCTCATTTTGCTAATCAAACAAAGCACTGAAGACTAACGTTGGCCCTCGGGATCCTTTCGTTTGTATTAGAGAGTTTGGGACAACAACATCTAAGAAACAGAACAGATGATCACACAGAGAATAATTTAGACGTGTGTTGCGGGGCTTCATGCAAAGTTGTGAAGAGTTTCTTGTTAAGCAGTTATGAACTCAGGAGGTAAACACAGGGCACCCGAGGCCATGTCAGTGTCGGGGCGGGGGATCTGTGCCTTGCCAGCCAGCCTCCTCAGCCCTGGCAGAAGTTTCACAACAAATTCCTCTGTGACATCCTAATCAGCAGCCGTGATCTCCATTTCACATTCATCTTGAGTGTGTGTGGCACATGTCTGTGGTGTTTTTTAATCAGAGGAGAAACCCTCAGGGCAGATTGACTAGAAAAATCACAAACGGTAACTCGAAGAAAAGGAGGGGGAGTGGGGGACGGAGGCCTGAAAAACAGGTAGTGCTGCACAGTGCCCGACTTTAAATGAAGGTTGTCGTGTAAAAAAAAAATGGGTCCCACTTGTGTAAGCGCTAATGTGCACAAACTGTCTACTGAGACATTACTGACCTGACTCAACCTGAATTTCACAACATATTTCAGCCATGACAACACTGACTAGTGAAGTTGTGATGAGTAAATGCAAACAACAGGTAATTAATCACTCATTTGTCAGTCAGTGTAAATTTATTTCTTCCTTCCTGTACCGGACACAGCTGTCATCTTTCACATATTTTATTGACATTACAGACAGCAAAGTCTTTTGTATAGAGGAGCTGTTTTGTGGAAGTTGAAGTTGAACCTATCATTCTTCCAGGTCTCTGATGTCAGACTATACCTGAAAATAAAGTGGCTCATGCAAATCAAGACCCTCGGGTATACTTTGGCTTGGGCTACTTCATATTTCAGGATGATGCAGCCTGCATTCATCTGACATGTCCAATGTCCGTCTTCTGTCTCAATGTCCACATCCCGTGGGTCCCTTAGTCACATCCAGTGACTTTTTTTTTTTTTTTTTGCAAAAAAAGGTATTTCCATTGCACTTTTGCATTGAACTTCAGTATCAAAATTTCCAAAAACAACTTCATGAAAGTGTAAAAACTTATTTTCTGAAATTTGAGAGGTTTCTTGAAATTTGGTGTTTCCATTACCATTTTTATAGCAATATTTAAAGGTAGAGTTTGCAGGTTTTTCTTCAAAAATGAAATGTTAATTTTTATCCCTGTGAGTAGGAGCAGTAATGGGGGGTGGGGGGTGACCAGCTAATCAAAGCACACCCAGTGCGCAATGGACTGAGTGTTAGCTATGATAGCGGCCGTAACACAGATAAAGAATGATACATTGTTTTCCGTGTATCTCATTTACCTGCAGGAAAACAGGTGTGCGGCTTTTGAGTTTGTCTCACACGATGCTTTAGGTGCTCACAGGGCTGTTTTGTACAGTCTATGGTGTGTTTACGAAGATATGACTGTTAGGCATGGGATTAGTTATGGTCAAAGGCAGGGAGCATGTGCAGCTGCTGGCACTGAGCCACGGAGAAGTAGTCCAGTTTGGATGTCGTGTGTAAACGAAAAACATGACTAATCAAAAACTCCTGCATACTTCACCTTTAAGTCTTGGTGTGGTGTTTAGCTGCCTAATTAGCACCTGATTGGCTGCACCTGTGAGCGTGGGCTCTGCTGCAGTGGTCAGTGTATGTCTGCATGCTACATTTGATTGAAGTAGTTGTGGGAAGTATCAGGGGCCCTACAAAAGCAGATACTATGATTAGTTTCAGTCCAACTCTTCTAGTAAGAGGAAACTGCATCTATGTTCTTGCTTCGCTGTAATATTGAAGAAAAGATTGAGAATCTTTTCTAAATTTAAAGTTACAAATCCTGACCTCTAAACGTCTATACACAGTGAAACTGAATCTGCCAAATAACATTGGAGTCTGCCTCCATCCTTTCCAAGCAGCCACACTTCTACACCGAGCTACATGTAAGGTAAACAATGTCATGTTTACCTGTTAGCACCAGCGCTGCCTTAGGTTTCTGTTTACCATTCCATCACTGT
The DNA here is from genome assembly GCA_008086565.1 of Thalassoma bifasciatum. NCBI lineage: Eukaryota > Metazoa > Chordata > Actinopteri > Labriformes > Labridae > Thalassoma > Thalassoma bifasciatum. The sequence goes on from RPOG01000068.1 coordinate 502,874, forward strand.
AGCCCTGAGCTCTAACAAAGCCCCCGGGTCTAATGAACACTCTGACAGCTACATAGCTGCCACGAGGCACTGCAGGGGCTGTTGTGGCAGGTGGAGGAGTCGTACATTTGTCAGATTCCTCTCATTCTCCTGCTGGCAACATGAACGAACCTGAGAAAGGTGGGCCAAGGCAGTGAAATACGAAATATTTAAGCGATTTATCGAACGCAAGTGTCACCTGTGAACTACTATCTGCTGTACAGATGCTAGTTTTGACACGAGCGCTGTGATGGAAATACAGCTAGACTGTTGTGTAGAATCCATGAATCAGATAAGTAAATAGTATTAGATCAAGGAATAAATGAAGTGATAATTCATACGTTGAGACAGGTATTTGGATAATGTGCAAGTGTTTCCTCAGTCAGTACGTGTGACAATGTTTGTCCAAGAGGGACGATCAGGCTGCCTGTGGCTGGGTCTGACAGTCAGTCAGTGTGCCTGCCTGCTGCCTGACTCATACACACCCTTTAATTTAGCTCAGCTTCAATTTGAACTCTTGCTCAGTGCTATTGCAACAAAGGAGTGAAGCACAAACTATGTCAACATCAGACTTTGTACTGAGTGTGGTCCTTGCTTGATCCTTAATCAAAGAGACCAAGGATACAGCACTTAAGCCAGAACTTTCTTTATTCTCTTGTTGGCTGTTTCAGAGTAAAGCATCCTGATAATGAAAATGTGTCAAGAGTAACATAAGGGAGCATATTTCTGAGCTCTGTGAATGAAATGTATTCTGTTTCCTATCAGGTGAAAATCAGTAGGTTAGGTGACAGCATAGTTGAGCAGTCATGTTGGAGCTGGAGTGACTGTCAGAGGGGGTATGCAGAGTGTCGGAGTGTGCGCATTACTCCAGGCTTGTGGCTTACTGATAAAACTGGTCCATCCAGCCACTTCTAACCGCAAACACACACACACATATACAGAGCACAAACATTCCCCTGTCCCCGCTCAAAGACAGGTACTCTCAGGTGCTTTCAAGACGCTCAAGAGGACAAGTCTTTCTGTAACAATCCAGTTCACTTTGGATGGCTCTGCTGGGACAACGGAGCTCTGGACAACACTTCTGCTCCGCGGGGTCAGTGAGTGAGTGAGCCACACGATACTAGTTTTGATTCATAGAGGAGGCGTTGCTAGTCAGGCACAGGATATGATTGCACAAGCCGAGACCTGGAGAGAGTCCAGCTTTGTGACACCGGTTCGTCAAATTTGCTGGTTTCCTGGTGAGGTAGTCTGTTTGGATTTGAGATTGTGACTACTGCTTTGGTGTTTTTCTGTTGTGTGTGTACTTGGAGGGAAAAAGACGACAGAGAAAAAAAAGAAGCAGAGGGAGAGACAAAGCTGAAACTATTAGGTCATAGATAGATTCATCGAGGGGTCATGCTGTTTGGGTCAGGTACAGGGTGAGGAGCAAACAAGGGTGTCATATACAAGAGGAGGAGAAAAGTGCAAACACCACAGATATGTAAGATCTGTGGTTCACTGGGTGTCTTTGTTTTCATGAAACACGAGACCCCTGTGGTGAAGATCTCAGACAGATGCGATTGTGACTGTGACCTGTGATGTCTATCTGTCCCGAGAGGTCACAGGGCAGGGCGTGGCGATAAAAGACGCGTGTCAGTGTCGGGGTAGAGCAAAACAAGAGCACATTGTCTGAGACAGGGAGAGAGATTCAAACTAAGCCAATGCTTCCCGTGTCTCCTTCACGGAAACAAAATCAGGTCTGGCATCTACAGCACGGTCAGATATGTTCTTTAGCTACAAAATGAAAAGTGTTGCACATTTCCTTTTAGAGCTGGAACTCCGTGCTCCAAACTTCTAAGAACGCAGAGGGAGATGACAGATATGTGGATGCAGAGTCTAAGTTTTGGTCTACTTGTCCGCCTGCGAGTACCTGCTTTGACTTTCCACCTGAGCTTACAAGAAGTTAAATCTGGGCGCATCATTCAGACACACTCCAGAGGGTTTTGGGTTTCTTGTTGCCCTGGAGGAGCAGAGAAAGCACCTGTTGTGGAGACGAGGACCTGAAAGCTTCAGGTGTACATGTGCGTGTAACCAAAGCTGGGTGTGATCCTGTGTCAAACAAGGCCCGTTATCTGTGCTGTCTGGAGCACAGAAGACTGGGCAACACTAATCCAGAGTCTGACCTCTGACCTCAAGGAGTTGCTCTCTGCCTCAGTGGTTCATGAGGTTTGTTGTCCTTCAGACTGATGCTATCTGGTTCGACCGTTTGGCTTTTAGGTCTCCTCTGTTTTTTTCTCCTTGATATTTAGAAATCAAACACACTCTTCCTACTTGAAAGTGGACAGAAACACAAATGTAACCACAGCTCTGCATTCCTCCTATGGAGCAGCAAATATACAATGTTTTTGTGAGTTTACTATTTCAGTTTTACTACCCTCTCAGTCACCCCTGGACTGTGTGTTATGCTCTCTTTCAAGTCCAGCAGCTGCATGTTAGAGGGGTTGGTCAAAGTGGAAGTCAGACCATGTAAAAGACAGCGTTTTACACTAAAAATAAAGCACTTTACTACTCGTGTATATGTTTGAGATGAAGGGGGATTTGTTTAGTAAGAAGAGCCACTAGAAAATGAGAGTGATCTTAGCTTTAAGGCAAGCCGCCAAGATGTTATGTGTGGGTTAAATGGTTGTTTGACAAACCTTTGACATCAGTGAGTTTTGGCAGGGCAGATGCACAATGGACGCATTTCAGGGTCTTTTTTGTGGTGGAGCTGAAAGTTTTGTTTGCACAGCGTATTCATTAAGCGCTGCAGTCCCTAATCCTTCTTCCTACCACCTCAAAGCATAGCGGCGATATTGTGGCTTGACGATGAGTATTGTCAGTGACAGATGTTGTAAAGCTATCATCCCATGTTCATTTCACATGTCTTGGTCTCGCTTGTTTGAGTTCTGCCTGCATGATTGATCCTGATTCATGTGCAGCTCCAGTTTTGAATCTCAGGTTTTTATTGCAACCCTGCAACAAGCTTTGATCTCTGGATATCTTATCAGTTAACTGTCAAATATAAGCATCAGGAGTCTCATCTCTGAGGAAGACAGCTGCTGCCAGCACTTTGGTACTATGCACATAGGATTAGTATTATCAGAGGACCTGTGTGTGTGTGTTGGAATATGGTAGGTGATTTGCCCTTGAATTTTTACTTAACAAATGGACATGGTTGATTTGCACAGTATTGAAAACAGACTTCACCTGAAATTATTACAAATTATCAGAGGTCCCCAGTTGATAAATTCCACACAAATAGGGCTTTTGACATGTTATACCAGAAACAGCTTCTTTTAGTGACTGACCCTATCTCATATCTCAACCCTTATCTGAGTCAAAAAAACTAAAAAAAAGGATCAAGCATCAGTGACATGTTACTTTTATTCTCCTCGTATTTCCATCCCCGGACATGCCTCACATTTTGATCCATGCATATTCTGCATGCTTCTGTAAATAACAGGTACAACCAGCAATAACACAACACAAGAGCCGCTCCAGCTCTCGCAATAAAAGCATACTTCACAGCATAACACGCGTACCAACAGACCTACAATAACATAGCTGACATTTCCAAAATGATAGTTTAACTTCACGTCTCCTGTGTCAGCACAACACGCGCTGCTCCTGAAGCACAACCAGAAACATAAGACACAACCTATGCTTCCCTGCTCTGATTCTCTCTTGACCCTTTTGTCTTGGTGATGGATAACTCTGCTGGATTGAGGCTAACAGGGTCCAGCTGCTGCAGGGACAGACAGTAAAGAAGGGATGTGATAGAGAATGTGCGTGTTTCGTCTTCTCTTAGGAAACTGTCAGCCTTCATCACCGGCTTTGTTTTGGAGGAGTGAGAGAGTTATTGTCCTCAGTGATGGTGGATCATGTCCCTTTGCTTCTGTAGTAAATCAGCTGCTTTAGTTTGAGCCCTCAGACCTACAACACTGTAGATCAAACTCTAATTCACATACCATGAGCATTGTTCCTTTACCAGATAAAAAGAGAAGGGGCCTCTTTAATGGGACTGTGAACTCTGCAGTGTGCAGCCTTATCCCCTGACTGTGACTTGGCCTGGTGCCCCCTTGTAAGTCTCCAGTCCGGTCTGCTGAATTATGCTTGTGCACACTGACCTGAGACTGCACAGTGCAATTTTCTCCCCCCTCCCGTACCCTTCACTGCCCCTCAGTGTTGGCCTTCAGCTCCGAAGATAAGGGCTCTTGACGCTTGGCCTGCTGGGATTTAATTGCCGGAGCCCACTTCACCCTCCCGAAGCCGGGGCCTTATCCACCTCTCCACCCCGGTGCCCCCGCTGACAGAAACCTGCTTTTGTCTCCACTGTTCTCTTGCTTGTGTTTTCTTTTCCTCCTCCGTGTTGAAAAGAAAGAAAAGTGGGATGAGGGGGCTGAAAGAGAGGGGAAAATGCTTTTTCTTCTCCTGCCTCTTTAATTTTCGCTTTTCAAAGGTCTTACCGTGCGTTTCTCTCCGCAAATACGTTCCCGTGTTTTTCCCCTTACAGTTCCTGGCCCTGGGGTTATTCCACATATTCATCAGCCAACACGTTTTATTCTGATACAAACCACAAATCCAGACCGAACCGTAGAGAAAACACAGATGTTGGAACAGTTGTTGCATAAGAGATCGGATCTTAAATATGATTTAACCCCCATTCATAGAAGCAGCACCTCAATTCCAATCTGTTTACAACCAAGACGGACTCGTTAATAATGTCAGAAAATGCCAAGCCAGTGAGACAGACGGGCTCGCTTCTTCAAACTCAACTGCTGCCTGTCTCAGGAATGTCTCAACAAGCGCACAGGGGAGTGAAAAGGAAATTACAACTCAAGAGAGAAGGAGGTAGAAGGAGGGGAGGGGGCATTTCTTCCAGCTCAGGATGACAAGCTTGTCTTTCTGCTATCCCTCTACCTGAACTCACTTCCAAATGCTCCAATAAAAGAAGCCAGGACCAATGTAGAGCCTCATTATAGTGAAGCTAAAATCCAACCTTATCAGGTGCGCTGATTAAACCTGCACAAGTCGCTCGTATCCAAAATGAAAGAAAAAATTCTAAACTATCAAGCTGTCGTTTATCTTTGATCTGCTGGTATTCTCTCTGCCAGTTTCTCCTCCGCCGGGTTATCAGATGTGCTTGTCCCACTTTGGAATGAGGCACACTCAAATAAACATCCACCCTCAAGAGCTACGGTAGAAGCACCACGTTGAGTTTCTAAGACAAATATCTCAGGGTTTTATCTTCATAGCTCGCTCTCCTCTCATGTCTGCCTTGATGTTGTTGTTCATTCTGGCACTGGACCCCCACACTCGTCTCTGGACCGGATCGAATGTGCCAAAGTCAAGATTCTCCATCTCCTGGAGGAATGAGATTGGAATTTTTTAACATCTTTAGATACATTTGATACTTTTCTCAGACAAACACCAAAGTTTGTTCTGCAGGCACCCTGACACACAAAGTATGTGCGCACACCCTCGCAGAGACACACAGGCGTGCAGTGTCCTGTGCTGAATTTGAACAGTGGCACCCCACACAGAGGCATGATTGGAAACCCTGAGAGGATCTGCTTACGCTCGAGCTGCAGCTTGATTCTTTCTATCCCCTCTTCATCTCCTGGATGTCTGCTGTAATCCTTTTGTTTTCCGTTGCTTTGCACACCAAACTCAGCAGAGCAGCAGCACTTTTTCCTGCATTTCCATTCATTCTAAACAATGCAGTGAGGCTGTTTTTATATTCGGCTCGCTCTGAGTCACAACCTGAACATTCTTTGTTCCTCTATATGTGTAATTACTCACCTGTTAAAGTCAACCCCCTCAGGCGGCGTGTGTAAATGAGGAGATAACTGCAACCTTTCACCTCTGCTGCCCAAAGAAAGCTGCCCACATCAGATATTATCACTCACTCTGAACAAGATTTTCCATTAACAAGTAGGTCTAACTTTTCTGCACAGCTGGCAAAGCTTTGTAGTTTTCTGCTGAGTCTAAAAACTTGTGAACCGAAGTTCAAGCTGGGCCGTTTCATTGGCATCAGCCTGCACAGAACATTCCTGAAGGAGTTATCAGGATGAAACAGAGTAATGTGGTGGTAGTGGGTTAAAGCAAATGCTATAACTGCTTTTGGTTTCTACACAGAGAAGGAAACATAACAAAATTTACGCAAGGAAGTTGCAATTTCAGGGAGCAGCAGAATGAAAAGTATGCTGCAAGAGAAGGAAAATAAATGCCGTTGCTGTGGTGTGATGAAATGATATCAGCCCCTCCTAATCCTCTTGAGTCTATCACTCAAAACCCTTGATCTCCTCTCTGAATTTTGGCATTTCAGACAGACATTTTCATGTCTCTTGCTGGAAGGAATGGAAGGTTACTGGATTATTAGTGACGTAACTTGAGTGCATTTTAGAAGCTAACACTTATGACCCCTGACCACAACATATCTCCTGAGCTTTCTCCGACTTTTTGCAGTTGCAGAAAAAGGGCAAAGTTTCGTAATAGGAAAGTCGATTTGAAAAATAAAAGTTTGAGCTAATTTTTTGGTGCAACAGGCAACAACTCTTGGTAACAACGTGAGAACAGAATGTGCTCTTTTTAAAACTGTAAGTCACGCGTAGTTAGCCACTCATTTTGGAATTTGTGCAATGCAGACATCAACAACAGCACGATTAAAGGCCTTCAAACAAGCCCGTCAACAAAAAGGTCCAAAACAATGCATACAACTACGAGGAGATACTCAAAACTTCTGGCCCTGCTTCAAAAAACTATCACTTTGACAACAAAAGTAACCACAGGACAGGAGTGTGTTTGAGGGAGCTGGAGAGGGGTTTTCAAAGTTGATAAGAAAGGAGGGAAAACTTAACTCCCCCAAGGGTAAATCAAGAATCAGTCAAGAGATATTCTCCCAAGGCCATCTCACTTTCTGGCAGCAGATGATGAACTACCAAACAGGCTTATTTCAGCAGTCGTCTTTATCTCTTCTCTCTCCATCTCACCTTCTCAGCCCCTTTCAAGCAGTGTGATGACATTTAGATGGGTTTGTTGTGAAAGGCTTCGTCCCAGATGCAATCCTTTTTTGATCCTTCTGGTAGTTTTCAAGACAACTTTCTGGCTGAAGCGACCCTGCAAAATAACAACATATCAAGTGTTTTCCTGGTGTATATAACAGCTATCGTCAGGAAAGCAGCTCCGAGCTACTGGTGAAGCTCACCTCTAAGTTTCGAAGGCCACAAAGTAAATGATCTACAGATGCCTGACTGTGTGCGGCACAGCAGACGTATACCCGTGCAATGTTAAAAACAGTCTCAGCAGTGTTTATGGTGAATCAATCAGAGAGTGTTTCTGCAGCAGCTCATGGTAGTCAGCTCATATTTTCACTTTGATCCCTGAAACAAAACAAAGTGAGATTTGTTGATTGCCACTGTGCGTCTTTGTGTGTCAGAGTCTGTCATAAATGTAGGGAAAATAGTCGACTGTGACCCCACTGCCACCGCAAAGTGTGTGCAGTGCAGTAAATAGCAGCGGAGTAAAAAAGCAGTGTGGGTGGGCGGCTTGCAATTACAAACCTTTCTGTTTACAAACACCAGCACGCATCATCATATCACACACGTGTGGACGTACACATTCACACACAAGCAAAACAGAGGAGGAAATGATAGTCCTGTCACAGTGATATCTGTTACACACAGCATTGTAGAGAAACTGGCAGAACTGTGGCAAGACTCAGCTCTGCCAACATTCCCCACCCCATAAATATGGCAGAAAACCTCTGAAGCCTGAGGTCACAACTATAGCCCTATTGTTTAAGAGACCTTGTGACAAAAGACCGCCTTTGATCTCTGGCTATGCATTTCTTGAACCTTTGATAATAATCTCCCTTCATGAAACTTAATAAAGAACCACACAGTGACACAGTGGTTTGGAAACTAAACTATACGGGAAGGAAATATGCTTTGTAATAGAAATACAACATTGTGCTGCCCGTGTTAATTTTTTAGCATGACTAATACAGCTGTTGAACTCACACAGGACTTTGACATGTGGCAGAAACTGACAGCCTGTGTGTTCTCTTGTTTCAGGCTGAGAATGGAGAGAGAGAGGGTGGGCACCATGAAGGTCTTTCTCACTCCGCTGATGCCCTTTCTACTCTTCATCCTTCTCCCGGATGGCACCTTGTCCAGCAGCTGCCCAGAGGGCTGCACCTGTTCCACACCAGAATCCATCTTGTGTTACCAGAGACGCTCCTCCACCATCCCCAGGGGAGTGTCTTTATCGACCAAAAGCCTCTACCTCTTTGCCAATGGCATTGAAGGTTTGAAAGCTGAGGACTTTGATGCCATGGAGAACCTGGAAATGCTGGACTTGAGTCAAAACAAGTTGACTGAGCTTCCAGACAGGGTGTTTGAACCTTTGACCTCTCTGAGAAACCTGGACTTATCATCTAACCAGATCACCCACATTACAGAGGAGTGTTTTCACGGGATGGCCCTGCTTGAGCGTCTGTATTTGTACAGTAACTATATCGAGGATATCCACCCAACGGCCTTTAATGGCTTAGACCACCTACTGGAACTCAAGCTACAAGGCAACAGGTTAACATCCCTGCCTGCTCTCTCAATGCCCCGACTGCTGCTTCTGGACCTTCGCTTCAATGTCTTACCAACCTTGGGTCCTTCAGACCTGCAGACCCCAAACTTGGAGTCTCTGAAGTTAGGAGGTGTGGGACTGACCACCCTAAATAAGACACTCATAGGAAGCCTACAGAACCTTCACGAACTGGATATTTCTGGCAACCAACTGGAGTCATTCCCCCCAGTTTTGAAGGAGACACCAGGGCTGATTCATCTGAGCTTAGCTGGGAATCCAATGGGACCTCTTAAGGTTCAGGACTTGCGGAACCTTGGAGAGCTTCAAGAACTGGATATTAGCAGTCTCAGTCTGCAGGGCCTCCCTGACGAGTTCCCTCTGCTCTTCCCCCACCTCAGAAAGCTCACAGTTGCTGAGAATCCTTTCAACTGCCTCTGCTCCTTATCTTGGTTTCCAAGATGGCTCAGAGCTCAGAGCATCACTCTGGAGAGAACAGAGGAGACTCGCTGCCACTTCCCACCCATTCATGCAGGGAAGGTGTTGGAAAGACTGGAGCATAGGGATTTTGGATGTCCCACCACAACTACAGTCGCCACGAGCACCGTCAAAACAACCACCACTCAGCCTGTGCCTGTCCCTACCTCACCAAGAACTACTAGGGCTGTTCCAGTACCCAGTGACAGCCCCACTGACGAACACGATGACTACCCCCTACCACCTGTTCCCGCATCCCCTAGTAGCAGCAGCAAAGAGGATCCAGATGAAACGCAGCATTTCTGTCCCCCTCAAACATGCCTGAATGGGGGCACTTGTCATTTGGACCAGCATGGTCAGATTGAGTGTACCTGCCCTCATGGTACCTATGGGTTGTATTGTGAAATCCAAAACCATCCTCACCATTCACCACCTGATGAAGGTCCAATGGCAACTGTGACTGTGGATGCACCAGACATCAGCTCACATCAAGCAACCACCACTTCAGTTCTGCTTGACCTCCATCGCTACATCGAATCACGACCCTACATCCGTGGAATCCGCCTTACCTACCGAAATCTCTCTGGTCCCGATCGCAGGCCAATTCAACTCAGCCTGCCAGCATCCTTCCCAGAGTACAGACTTAGAGGCCTGAAGCCCAACTCCACTTACAGCGTGTGTGCCAGTCCACTGGGTGCTCCTAGTGGCGTAGACAGCGTCTGCACTGAGGCTCAAACTGCAGCTGAAAGTGTCAAGGGTCCTGATGCACAGTTTGATGATCACAAGCTGACCACTATGCTGGTGCCTGCGATTGCTATCCTGTCATTTCTGGTATTGGTTGCAGTAATAGTGGGGGTGGTTTGCCATCTTCGCAGGAAGAGGGCTAAAGGTCACCTGGACTTAGACTGTGAGCCCTCCCACCTGGAGCTGGATGGAGTTAAGACCACCTTAGACAATGGGGCACTGCCCCAAAAACAGCCTCAAATTATGATCCCTGAACCTGCTGTTCAGAATGGAAACCTGGAATATGAGGTCCTACTACTACAAGATCACTGTACATCCAACAACAATATGTCTTCACATAAGCCTTCCTACTTTTGACAGCCTGCCTTGAGTTGTCAGGTCTAAAGGACATGATTTGTGTCTTGCTCTGACTGTTGAAATGCAGAGACTGATGTTGCAGAAGGAGGATACGGATACAGCCAGAAAAAGCAAAGAAAAACTGGACATTTATTTAACTTATTGCACTCTGGTTGTCCAAGTAGACATTAAACAAGGTTAAGAACATGGTTTGACTTTAAGGAATAATTAAAGTTAATCTCCACCTGCTTGGTATGTCCTCCATCAATGACATGTTTTTAAATACATTGATGGACTGGACAAGTCAGCTACCATGGAATGATGCAGGAAATGATGGAGCGTCACTGGTTGGGGCAAAGGGACATAGTGACCTCTCCTGATGTGAGGTATTGCTGCCTCCCCCATCACATAAGCCCCACATCAGCAATAGATCTATTGCTCTCAGTACTTCCCCAAAGGGATGAGTGCTTGCTGTGAATGACCTTTCAGACACCAAATGAAGGCGTGCAGAGAAAAGATTTGGTACTTGTATTACTTTATTTGGCTCTAAAACACTTGTGACTTTTTTTGTATGTATGCATTTTATACTTGTGTCATTGTTATTTTTTTAATATGCACCATTGTGACTGTTAACAGCCCTCTATAGTCTCCTCCCCCACTTCTTGTGACTAACAGACAAAACAGCCGATTAAAATCTTTGAAGATTAAAACTCGTTTGGTACCAGTCAATCAAAGGGCTTTACCCTCAGAATGTCAGACAGTCTAAGTAGGTGTGAGTCTGGACGAACTCGAGACTAAATCCCCTCCTCTTGATTCTGAAGCCTTCGGGCTGCTTTACTATCACAAAGGGGGGCAGTAAGCAGTATTATAAAAGGTAGGGAGGCCAGAAGTTGACTGAACCCCTTCTTTTTTTGTGCTGTATTCAGATTCTGCCTTAATTTCAAAGAGCACTCTCTTCATTTTGTCACAATGAAAGGCATCTTCAGTTTATTTATTATATCTCCACTACAAGTGAGTTACAGAAATGTCTGAACCACAACAAGCAAAGCTAATCATGGCTGTGAAATGTTACTCACCATATACTGTGCACAAACTGTCCCTAACAAGGAGGCTTCCAGCTCCACTTAACCAGACTGTGTGGGACTTTGAGCACAAGGCCAGAAACTTCATCGCATCAATAGTGAGATTTGCTGAGTGTGAAAGCTGTTATGAAGAAACAGAGCGCTAAGATCCAAATCTGTGAACATGGGGCAAAGAAGGACTCAAAGTAACTTGGTGTGTGTGTGTGTGTGTGTGTGTTTGTGTTTGTGTAAAGGTGCATAAGCCTGTAGATCTGTCAACTGCAGTGATAGTGCGAGTACATGTCCTGTCTTGTACAAAGCCCTGCAGACATCAAGTTACAATCAGCTACCCTCTGTGTACCCACATGCCAAGACGTACATAGAGCCCCAAACGTCTCCTCTTATGGACAAACACACCAAAGACTCATCTAAGTGTCTGTTGGGAAACCTGCCAAGCACAAAATAAACACTTCCATACTGACAGAATGCCTTGAGTTTCCACATAAAAAAAGAACAATCAAGCAATGCAACTGGAATCTATGTTTGTAAAATATGAAACATTGAAGATGACCAAAAGTGTTTTCAGTGTGATTGTGAATATTTCCCTGTTAACTTTGGGAAGCTTCTTGCTTTTTTATTCAATGATGTGTTTTTTTTATTTCTGTGAACTTATTTGTACAAGTGAGAAGTGATATTATCATTAAATGAATATCCAAAAGTGAAAAAGCTAAGTTGTGGTGTTTTTTAGTTAAGTGCAAGAGGCTATCACTCAAAAAGGCAACGTGAGAGACCAGAAGATGGGTCCAGCGAAGAAGAAATGGGAACAAAGGTACAAGTTTGTGTTTGACGATGCTGAGAAGCTCACTGTGGGAATGATTACAGTTTACTTTAAAGAGCAATATTTTTACTTTTAAACAATCCTGTGTTTTAGCATGGAAAGTTTTGAAAAACGAACTGCAGCAGTGCCTCAAAGTGACTTCAAGAAACTTTTTTTCAGTGTTTTTTGGTTGTAACATATTTGATGAATTGGTCTTTTGGACTCTGCAATGGAGCAGCGGGAAACTTAAACATAAACAAAGTTATTAAAATGTATCCTGGGGATTTTGAAACATATTAAAACTTTATGAAAACCCAACCAATTTATTTCTTTCCACACTGAACCACAAATGTCCTCCTCATGGTGGTGCTGGAAGAGAAACCCCAGGATCAGTAAAATTATAAGGATTCACCATATAAGAAAAAGACGGGGGTTCAGAATAGTTACCAGTACAGACGCCATTACTGAGTTTCTTGAGAGCTGCTGTGAGGATGATTTGATGTCAGTTAGGTTGCAGCTTGTGGGTAAAGATGCACATTAAGGATGAATATTGAGAAGATTTTATCACTATCAATTAGGGCTGAACAATTAGCAAAAATAACCATATTATTATTATTCCCCATTAAAATTATGATTGGTGTGATTGTTTTTCCATTCTCCAACTAATTTGCTGTTAAACTGAAACTTTAAACTTTGGGAAATGAACACTGACATTAATTACAGCATAAAAACAAACCATAAAATGTTTTAATGCAACATGTGATTGCTTTTCGCCAATTATAGATAGTTTTCATTCTTTTTTGACAGTTTTGACCCTTTTTTTGGCTACTTTATGACTATTTTCCAAGTTTTCTTCAAATTTTCTTCTTGCATTTTGACCATTTTTGCCACATTAAATCTATTTTTATTGCCACTTAGACTGTTCTTTGTTTTGGGGTTTTTTTTGTTTTTTTTAAAGTTGTTTTCAACATCTTTGCTCTTTGGTTGAGCAGGGTCAAGTTTAGGGTTGTAGAGCAAAAAACATAAACTGCAAATAATTGTATTAGGTATTCTGACACATTTCCGATGAAAGAAATATCAATTCTAAATAGAAACCAGTAGTTGATTCTCATTTTTCATGCACACAATAAATATTTCTATGTTTCCTGTAAATTCTCAGGGTTTTTTGGAACAAAAGTCTCAATCCACTGCCTTCAAAGGTATGGTGAAACTTTGATTGTGGATATTTGCAGTTAAAATTACCAAGACAAATTGTTTCAAAATGAATTCAGTATTCAAAAATCAAATTTGGAAACTGTTAATATTGGTTCTGGTATTTCACTTCATCATTAATGTTCTTCTACTTATCCTGTTCAGGGGTCAAAGGTGGCTGGAGCCTATCCAAGCTGTCACAGGGTGAGAAGCAGGGTACACTCTGGTCTGGTCACCAGTCAACCATAGACAGGCAATTTAAAAATCACCAATTCACCTGATGAGCAGTTTTTGTACTGTAGGAGTAAGCTGGAAAAAATGCGAGTTGGCCTATCTTGACCAAAGGGTGACCTTCTTGTTGTGAGGCAGCAGCCTCCCCATGCAGCCCTGTTACTGGTAGTTCTGTTTCCATAAAATTACCATCTTGAACTACTGGCTTAAGTCATATTTTCAAGTTTTTTCAAAAAAACAGAATTAACTAAACCAAACAGGCTACACCATTGATTTCAGCCATTAGAATACTGATGTAAAAACAGTATTATCTTTTAACTTTGGATGTTGACCATTTTACCAGAGGTTGGGAGAGTCCTGAAGAGCTGACTTGAGGCAAAAATATCATTTTCCTCTAAAAATTATTAAGGCCATCACTTTACGAGGGCTACACCAAGTAGGTTATAAAGGTATTACTTTAATCTGTTTCAAAGGTTTCAGCAATCTGAGTCTTCATTGGCTGCTTTATTGATACATTTTTGGTATTACTTTTAATTGATAAAGTTTATAAACCTTCTCTTATTTACAATTTTACTTGACCAAACTTTCTGTCACCTTGTTGGGTTGGCACTGTAGTTTTCATCCTGCCATTTCAGCAACTTTTAACAAATGGGACATGCACTAACAGTGGCTGTTTCCAGAGCAGAAGCATTGTTGATTTTTTACTTGGAGACAATTGAAAGAGCTGTGAGTATAGTTTAGTATGATGCACATTATTGATTTGCTTTTCTTTTCTTTTCGTTTTTTGCTGTTTCTGCCATGCAAACTAAATTTCCATTTAGCTTCCTTCTTATTGAATTCTTTGGTAAATAAAAAAAAATCTACAGTTGTCTCCACGTGTTTGGCCATTCTGCAAGCAACTAACCATCAGTAATCTAGTCTTTGTTGATCTGATGGCAGACAGCGAACAAAAGTCTTTAAGATAATCACTGTGTGTTTGTGCACCGGTGATTTGATTTGGACCCCATCTCTATCTAAGAGTGACACATTTCTAAACAAAAGGCCGGACTTGTCCATCAAATAGTCTTTGAAAAATCTCAACCGACAGGTCAATAAACCATCCCCATGGCCAACTTTCCTACAAAATCATTCCACTCTTCAACAGTGTACCACCGCCCAGGATCGTTCTAACAAGTCCATTAAAAGCGTGTTTTCAGTGGCGAGAGGTCTTGGAATTCTTCCTCACCAGCAGTGAGCTGGAGGCAAAATGGAAATAAAGTTCATGATTAAAACCACTCATGTAATGGTTGTGAGTGGATCTAACCCTCCTGAAGGACTCATTCATCCAAGCCTAAGAGGTGAGCATTGTTTGCCATCCCACACAATAAACAGCCTGACCACCCATGTGTTTATAGGTAGGATGCTGGTAGGGGATTGATTCTGCATGCACGCACACACACCCACACCCACTAACAAAAACACAAGTACACTAGCCCATAGCTTGGAGCTGTTGTGCAAGATCCCACGCTAACAAATCAAACACATAAAACAGCACTACTCTTGTCATGCAGGCCTTATTATATCAATTTACTAAGAGAGAGAGAGAGAAAACCACCCTGTGAAATAACAGGAGGAAAAATGCACCCCCTGCAGGTCAGAAGGCTTCAACTTTTTTTTTCCTTCCTTCACATTTTAACCCCTGTGTGATAATATTTTACATATATGTACAGGAGTGAAGCCTGTTTTAGCTTCTCTTTCAGCAGCATGACAAAGAATAAATGCACAGTCAAATAGATGGAGCTTAACTACATCCATGTGTGCTGTACACCAGAGGAACTCCAGGTAAAAGCGCAGACAGGATACATACATGATGTCAGATAAGAGTAATGCCTGTGGTTGAAAGAACGCATGCATGTTTCTGTCCATCCCTCCGTCCAGGCATCTGTAAATGTTCATGTATGTGGATCAGAAAATGAGCGGTGGTAGCAGAAGTAGTGCAGTATGTATGTGCGCGCGCCCATGTGTGTCTGTTTCTCTCCTTTCCTACCATAAAACAGTCCTTCTTTTCTTCCCCTGGCTTTAAGAGAAACCTGGTTCCTGGATGGGAGCCAACTTTGACGCTCACACTCTGCCTTCACTGCTGAATGGCTCCTATTGTAGTTTCCAGGGACCTTTTTCTCAATTATCAACAAGAAAATTCCATGTGGAATTACTTTTAAGTGAATGTTCACTCTGCTATTCCTCTCCCTTTTTCTCTTTGCCCCCACGCTTTCTATTTTTGTTTCTAATTTGTTTCCAATTTCAGGGCTGCACAAAGGCAGCCAAGGACAATGTGTTAAAGGAGCGGGTCATTTGGCAGGAGGCGCAGTTTGTTTTTCCTCTGCACCTCTCAGGCTTTTATTCAAATGACTTTTTCCACCTTTTTTTGCCTCTCTCTGTCTTTTTCCACCTTCCAAACACTGCTCGCTCAGTACGGCTGACCTCACAGTAACCTCATATCATCTTTGCAGACTCAGCCAACACTCTGCAGCCAGGAGCATGAAATTAAATTGTTGTTAAGCTGCATTCAGTCAGCAATCAGCCAGCACCCAAGCTTTTTAATAAAGGATTTTCAGAACCAGAGTGAAGGAGTTGAGGAGAAAAAGAGGAGCTGAGCTCCACTTTGTTTTTGGAAACTGGTCCTCTGGCTCCAGTTTTTGGCCCTCTGCTTGTTTCCCTACAGTACTAACTCCAGCTCTCCTGCTCCACATCCCTCCTTCCCTCCCCCTAAATCTTTCTGAAGAACTAATAACAGATGAAGGGTGGTGTGCCACTGGTTCTTTTTATGCAGTGGAGCTGCAGTCCTGTGCCAGCAGATGGCCTGGATGCTGCTCGACCGAAATAAATGAGAGGAAAGATGAGAAGTGAGAGAGAAAGAAAGAAGAGGCAAAAGTATTACATTGGTTACTCCTTGGCAGCATGGATTAGCACGCGTGCACTCAATGCTGATATTTTGTTCCTTCCACAGTTTGTCAGTTTGACCTTTGTGGTACTTACTTCCTCCTCTGTAGAATAAAAAGACCAACCAGCAATCATCATTTTGACTGACACGAAAGATGCTACTGTAATTTCCAGAATGAAAGCTGCGACTTTTTTCACACGCCTTGAACCCTGCAGCTTAAAGAATGATGCGGCTAATTTATGGATTTTAACAGGCTAATGAGCTTCATGCTGCCAATACATTTATGCAGTGGAAAATTTGTGCGTTTACATGGAAACGCTGAAGGACTGAAAATGCTGTAGTTTGCAGGAGGAGCATACATGACAATAAATTAGAGGCCAAAGTAGAGATGAGCTGGCGGATACACTGAATGCTTCTTCGCTGATTGCAGAATTGGTGCAATAGATACACATTTTGTTGAAAGGCAGTCAGTAGATTCAGCAGAACAAGCATGAAACCGTAGTCTGCGATTGTTACTATTCTTATTGTTGTCCCAGACTAATCATCACCAATCAACATGAAAGTGTAACACACATACGCAAAATGAGGCGTGACATCAGTGTTTCCACTGAAAACTCCGGCTCATCGTTTACTCAGCAACGGTGAAACAGCCTTCTGTGAAAATATTCCATTTACACATACGGCTTACTGACAAGTGCGGGCTCTATACAGACATTTTTTTTCCTTTTTAAATTAAGTGGGTGTCGCTTATATTCAGGTATGTCTAATAGTGCAGAAATTATGGTGACTGCCATTGAAAAAATAAATATAAAATAATATGTAAGGCTTCTCTGTACATCTGGGAACCACTCAAGAAGACATCAGTGAATTTCAGAAAGTGTGTATGTGTGAGTGTGTGTGTGTGCATGTGTCAAACAGACAGCTGTGTAATTAAAAAGCATCAAAACAGAGCCACCTGTCAAACCTGGAGAGTAACCCCAGAGAACGTCTCCATTCAAAAGGAGGGGGCAGGGGAAATCACTCATTCAGAAAAACAAAAGCAGATGAGTGATATGGTGATTAAAAAGAGCATGAGAGGAGAAGAGTGGACTGAGAAGAGGTCATGAAGGGTGAGAAGAGTGAAAGAAGAGACCCAAGATCAAGAATGCCAGAGGAGATGGTTGAATCCAAACAGCTCAGAAGCGCAGCTATCACATAAGCTAATCAGAACCAGTTATTGTAGAGCAAACACATGTAAGCCTGCCTTACTGCTCACTCTCATTTCGCTGGATAGACAGAATGATTTCTTGGCATAAGAGCAAAGGTCTGGACGCTCCGGGCAGGGTTGTCTACCTCACACGACCTTTGTCTAAAAACAGCTGTGATGCAGAGGTGATGACGGTGTGAGCAGCAGTTTGGGGAACTTGTGGTAAAAACTAAAAACTACAAGTGAAGGGTTGAAAAACAGCTACACAGTGGAGAGCTCCATTGGTTGTCACCACAAGCAACTGGCAGGCGTCAGGCTTCATAGGATGCTCTGTGTTTCATGTGGTCCTAAACCTCAACACTTGAAGTCATCCCTTGTTTCATCCAACACACTGTTTTTATATCCACATGATAAGAGATGGGAATTGATAAGATTTTATTGATACCAATGCCTTTATCAGTGCATTTTGTTGAGCTATAAGTAAATAAATATTAAAGTGATCAGTGGATCTGGATATCTATGGACGTAAACAAACAAAAACGAGTACATTTTTTTGCAAATGGTCACTTGATTCTTGATCTCATGATGTCAAAAAAAAAAAAAATTGTGAAAATCACACATCAGGTAACGTCAATGTACTGTTCTGTTATATGTTATTGGTTGAAGGAGGCCACCGAGCAATACTTTGAGTTGTTGGAGCCTTGAGCTTGCCGTACTTATGCTACAGTCAGTCTTGACTTTTATCTTATCGTGAGTATCTTTACATTTAGAGGTTTCATTTCAGTATTGTTAACAAAGAGTATTTGTGTGTGTATCTGTGATGCAAGTTGAAATTCTGCTTTAAAACCAGTTATATCCATGTATGCTAACTGCTAGCGTGTCAATGCAATTCTAATAAACGTTAGCATTGAGCTAGTGTAATGTTTTCCATATCCTTTGTGTTATATTTGGAGATGTATAACATGTTGAATGTATAGAATTCTGAATCATAGTTTATTAGGGGAACTGTTATCTAGCTGCTTAGCTAAGCTTGCTGAGGCAGAATAGTCATTGTGAGGTTCAGCTGCTCCCTGTTTCTGCTACAAAATTGAATTCTGATGTAACAAACTGATGCCACAGTGTCAACAGGTAGAGGCTGAATGCACTTGACTTGTCTACCTGTTGACACTGTGGCATACATAAATTTAATACAATGTGTGCAATTGGGCTGTTACTGATGTCACTTCAGTGTTTAAGAATTAATTTCCATTGTTGAAGTTTTGACCAATCAGAATCAAAGAATCATCAAAGCTTGAACATGAGTAAAAAGCTGATACTAAAGCTGCGATAACAGTGCAATGTTCTCTTCACACATTGAACTGCAATGACTTTCTCCCAGAAGAGAACTGATGAAAACCTGCTGTGTGAAATAAAAACACATGCTTATGAAGCAACTCTTCAAAATAAATTTGTTTGATAAAAAGCAGAAAGCGTCCTTAACGCCCAGTGATGCATTAAAATGACCATGGGGTTTGTAATCTCATAAAGTTGCTGTGAGGGGTTCCACGTGTGTGTTCAGGGGGGTCTGATCACAACATTACTCACACTTTATTTTGTATTTCACCACACCAGCGAGGCAAACAGCAAATTTCACATTTACGCAAATTTCACTTTTAAATAAAGCAGGGATCTGAGTTTTTCTGTGATGGGAAATAAAAAGCACAGCAGGGCTGATACAGGTCAGGAAAGCTCGCTGAGTCAGTCTGCTATTAAAGCATTTCTGCTCATTAAATATGACTCCCTGCTGCAGTAAATCTGCTCTTCTTTCTAAATATTAGGAAATGGAAACAAAACTCTTAAAAACCGCAGCTGCAAATACCGTTTTAATAATCATCTAAATATTTAAATAAAGACCATATGTGGCATCTGCTGCATACTTTCGAAATGATGCCGCGCCGAGCTAAGGTGGAGAGTTTTTGACATAAACAGAAACAAAATGACTTCTTGTCAACAAACTTATGACGCTGAAAATCTTGAGAGCCATATTTTTCTCTCATTTCTTCAAACCTAAAGCAAAATACAGGAGTTGAAGCCCTCAGCACAAACAAATCAGCAGAGGTAAAGCGTCTTTAACTCAAAAGAGCGCTCAGTACAGCCAAGGCATCAGGGGGTCGAGAGCTGATAAATCCTCCCCAAAGACACCAGTAGACATTCATCACACACTTCTGTGTACACATCCTGATCTAACTTTCAAACTCTGCTAACATCAGTGCTGCTGTGTATACACATCTGCAAATTCCACATTGTTTGTAGCAGGAGCTGCTGGGTTATCTCAAGCTTTAGCTAATGTGGGTGGGTATAAAACAGGGTCAGAGAAGAATGGATGCTGCCTCTGAAACAAGGTCTCATATTGACTCCCTCTGTGCTAATTTAATTCAAAAATAAACTTAAGGTGTTTTTCAAACAAATTTTTTTCAATATTTCAAACAGCATCTCAACATTCATCTGGTTGGGGTGTGAATTATTCCTACACCATGAAAGCACCATGTGTATGAGAGCTTTCTGAGTGTGGTGAGTGGAAGGTGGTGACAGGCACGGATTATGTCTGTAATCCTTTTCAACACAGCATGAGCCTATGGTGTGTCTACAGTAGGAAGCATGATTTATACACAGCTCTTATATTCTGGACAAAATTTTAAACCATGTGATGCTGTGAGTGAGCGATATGAGCTGTAAACAAAACACAAATCGACCAAAAGTAGCAAAAAGTAACTGCAAAAGATTCACAAACTTCCTTTGATTAAGTATGTGCTCAAACTTCAGAAATCCAAATCAGTCAAACCAATTCCACTTCCTTAAACAGACATTAACATGAAGCCTAAACACAAGTGTTCACTGGCAGATCTTAATGGCCGCCTCAATCATCCCTCTGCCACAGGGCTGAGGCCACCTGACCTCTGACCCCTGCATGTGAACTTTAACTCTACAGGAATAGACCGTCTTACATCCGGCTAACAAACACCTGTTTGTTCCTAATAACACTCAGAGGGGGGGGTCTGTGTTTGGAAACCAGAAGTTGTACTCAAACACACAACGCGGCTTGATCCGCTAATCCTGTCCGCAGGGAAGGTCTGGACAGTCACAAGTGTCTGGAAGCTGATTAGGAGTGAGTCTGTGAATGAGTAACAGAGCAGGATAAGGCTACTTTTTACAGGCTGTTGTTTGGTGGTTAGGGCGCTAATTTACGTATCCTGAGCAGGAGCTGAAGTGAAAAAAGACGCACAGACGTCCTTTCTCAGACCTGGAGTCAAGAGTTAAAGTTAGACTGAGCAATCATGCAACACTTTCATAAACCTCATTGCCATAATGTTGTTCCATATGATAAATCTAGTGCAACAAATTTGAATGGTCAAAGTGACTGTGAGGAAAATCCATTTGAAGTGGATCGCCCCTTCAGGAAAAGAGCGCTGTTGTTTGAAACATGACAACAGGCAAACTTCAAAAGGTTTTACCATGATTTAGTTGCCGGCCACATTTAGCACAACTCCCTGCCTGGTGCCCTGAGACGTATCAGTACTGAGCAATGTTAAATCCTGGTTATGTCCTTCCAGTGCTCATCTACCAACCCCAACCTCACCAAGAAGAGCAAACATAACCTGGCTCTTTATTTTATTGATATAGTCCCAGGTTTAAACAGATCACTGCAGTATAACTGCTGCGTGTGGGTTGGGATGAAAATTATAACAAACAGTTTATCCCTGGTTTTAGCCTCTTGCTAAAATCCTTTAGCTCATGTTTCAGCCTTTCGCCCATGCTTTCGCCTTTAGTTTGATGCTCCATTACTCTCTGATTTAGCTTTCTTCTGCTACTTTTCCCTTTTACTGTTAGACAGTCCAGCTCCTATTTCCACTTTTATTACTAAATAAATCACAGAAATTGTTTTTAGCTGAGAAAACAGATTCCTCATCCCACTGCTAAACTTTGTCAGCTGGCGTTGTCATAGAAACTTCGACATGCATTGAATATATCTGGTCCAGTCCGACTCGATTGAGATGCCGGTAATTAACATTGAGGAATAACATATTTTAGTGCTGATAATCTGATTTTAAACTGGGGATTATGATCAGGCATATATCTAGATATGAGACTTGTTCAAGGTCTCTGAGAAAATCCTCACAGTCCCTGAAAGACAAATTCCCTCGCCCATTGAAACTATAAGAGAGAATGGAAAAAAAGGAAAATAAAGGACAAAAGCTCTATCAAAGGTTTTCCAAAGAGAAATCACCTTCTCAGATTGCTAAGAGTACAACAGGAAGTGGAGATGGGGGTATGAAATCAAATGAATGGGGCTGCTTATGCTGGGTTTTTCAAAGTTATCATCTTGTTATACATGAATGCTGTTATGACCATGCAGAGACAAGATAAGAAGAGAGGAGACCAAAAGCTGGAGAGAGAGTAAGAGAGAGGACTAGTTTTTCTCCAGTCAGTGTGGTTTTAATGAAACACCAGAGGACGACAGAGGAAAGAACGCTCAAACCTAATATCCAGTTCTTGACATTTTGTCGTAAAATGGATATTATGGATATTAAAGGTCTTTTTTGAGCCAAAACTAAAAAGAATATAATAGCAGGATATCCATTGTGTACCACCATCAGTAATATATTTTGCACAAGGAAGGGTAGGACATGGTCACTGCAAACAACTGGTTATCTCCAAGTTTCAAGCCTATTCGGGTCCATTTTTATGCCCGACTGATCAAATGATTGATGATATGCCTTGGGTAAATGATAGTCAGTAATTTTAAGTATACACAATTTGTATTTCATGAGCTAAAACATGCAAAACCACGAGTACGGTCCTTTAAGTATGGCCTGAGCTCAACCACAGCCAACATCTGTCCAGTCCAGAGTCAGTGACGGACGCCAAAAGCCACTTACAGCCCACAACTGTCCGGGGTCGGAGAGGGCAGAGAGGGAGAGAGAGACAGAGAGAAAGAGAGTGAGCCGTGCAGGGCTGGGTGGTGCTATGGTCACTACTCGCACAGTGAGGGCCCAGCCACCGCACAAGACAAACATAAACAGGGACACCCGCTGGGCAGGCTGACGCCGCGTGCCTGCGTGGGTGCCTGCCAGCCCGGCCTGTGGCCTAGGCGTGTGCGCACGGCGGCTGTGCGCCCCTGTAGGCACCCCTCGAGTTGATGGGTTCACCCCAGTGGAAAGTCTGCATCAGCCCACAAGGAGCCATCTGTGGCTTCCAGAAGGTAGCGATTCACCAGACCCCCCCGACACCCCCCCCCCCTCTCGAGTAATGCAGCCATCACTTCCCGAGGAACCACAGGCTAAATGTATCCTCCATGCACAGCAGAAAATAGCATGACTGTGGGGAGGTTTGAGAGGGGAGGGAGGCTGATATAGAGACATAAAAGTAGAGGGTTGAGACCGTGGAGGAAAAGGTGATGAATTGACGAAACTGGAAGTGGAATAATTGTGGAGCAACAAAAAGGGAAACAACTTAATGAAACAAAGGAATGAATATTAGGACCGGTGATAACAGCAGAGACAGAAAGAGGGACAGCAGTCTATAAGACGGATGGAAGAGAGGGTGGGTGCAGAGGAGGGGGGGTCCCCTCAACTTTAACCACCGCATATTTTCCCTCGTAAGGGATATAATTTATACAAACCCACCAAAGATTTCAGGAGCAGGATTCTTTGTGCCAACTCCATTTCAGCAGCCAATACATTTTTCCCTACTCTCTCCTCCTGTCGGGATTCATTCTGTCCCCTTCTTGACTGCGCTGTCTCACTGAGCATCAGCATCCCCATCTATTTTTACAGGGCTTACTCCAATCACTGTGGATTTTAGGTTTGGAGATAGTCGTGTGTGTTATTCGCAGACTGTACAGTCTTGGTTTTTAGCAGCATAGTTGGCAGACAGAGGCGTTCGACTTCGGTTTCCTCGCTCGCATCCTTGTCTTGGTTTTGGTCAAAAGAAGAGTCAAAGACGAACTTAGCGTGAGAGTCAAGCTGTACTGCATATGTGGTATTGCATAAAGGCTGGGAAAGGGATAGATATAAGGCTCATAAGCTTTGTGTGAAAGAGACAGAAGGAGGTTACAAAAGGTGTATGCAGACTGTAAAATCAATAAGTCTGTCTCCTCTGTTGCTCGACAGTGTCACATGGGGTGATTCATGGCATACTCCTCAAACAGCTTTTTTTGACTTCAAAGAGTCAGTGTAAGTTGCATGTTTGATGTAGCCAATTGGGAGGAGGAATCACACGAAGATCAGCAAAAGATCATCCCATGTTGTCCTCAGGGGATTTAGAAATTACTGACAGGAGCTTTAGATCTATCTCATGCTAAATCTAAGGCGCTGGTTTATTTGTTGATCCATTCTTGGAAGAATATATTGTCTTTTCTTTAACCTTGAAGAATGGAATTAACAACCTATATTGGTTGGGCAGTTAGTTATATAATATATCATAACATATTTCAACCTTTCAATTGAGTTTTTGTAGCCTGTCTACTCCCAATCACATTACCAATAGATATTGGTATTGGATATCAGTATTTGTTTACATTTTTACCACATTACTTGCAACAACTGGCGCAGTTCTTTCACCTTCTCAGTGCTCTGTAGTCTCTGTCATCGTGCAGCGTGATTGGTTGAGCAACAGAGTGAGGGAGCAGTGAATGTGAGTGGAGCAAAGCAAAGATTCGGACAACATGACAGTTTTCTTATAGTTTATATCACATAAGGTGCTTTATCTAACACTTTCAGGGTTAAAGGCAGCAGCTTCTTGGTCTGCTTTGTTCAGCTTTGTCTTTAGTCAGAATGGGCTCTTTAAGGTCTTAGTTTCAATCTTCTGGTTGCTCATTTTGTTTTTTATTTTACGTCCTCTTTCCCATGCAGTATTATTTCATCAACTGCCCTAAAACTCCAAACAGTCGTACTTTTTATTGTCCAAGTAAACTGTTGCGTCAAGTTGGCTTTGCTTACTGCAGAAATTTCCCTTTTTCTCTTTCTAGGGTGGCCCATCTTCTCAAATGCATTGTCCTTGTTTTTTTTAAATTTCTGAAGACATTACTTTTCATTGATTTAAATCCTTGGAAAAATGGAAAAGGCTACAAAAAAGGCAAAAGGCAGGAGGAGGACAAACTCTCTGGCTCTGGCATGCAGGCTGGAGAAGTGCATCATGTTAACAGATTTTATAAATATCCTGTAATATCATTTGGATGTGGAGGGAAACTTAAATGATGGAACTTTGTGCAGGAGCCCGTTATTAAAAAGTCTGACCTGGTTTGAGAAGAATCACTTCCAGGAAATATTGCAGATCAATATCTATAGTTAACAGATATCAACATGATTAAGACCATTTGCAAATACAAATAGTGTTCACAGAGGAAGAGGGAGAGGGAGATGGGAGCATCAGGTGAGGGTCTGAAACTGCATTTAAATGCTTTTTAATGAAGGAGTAAGCTGAGCGTGAAGGATCCCCAGAAACTTAACTAAAACTAGAGACACAAAGAAACAGAGCAAGACACCCAAATTCCCAAACTGACACCAAAAAGAGCAGCATGAGTCATCCTGAAGGCCAGAAGGTTGGACAGGGTCAGATGTTTATCACTCCCTTCACAGTGTATCAACCTCTGTTTACAAGAGACTGAATGTGTAAAAAAAAAGAAAAAAATGTGGCCGACATGTCTGGCTGAACCGGCTCTATGTCTTTATGCTCGTGTGTTAGTTTTCACAGTAGCTAGCTCACCGCTGACCGCGAAGATGATGTTGAGTGGGCCAAGTCACAGCTGTGAGTCTCCACAGCTTCACAGCAGCAGTGGACCGTGGATGGCACATGATGGTTAGGATGTGTGGAAAAAAAGTCAAGAACAATACAGGCCACCTCACCAGTGCACGTGTGTAGAAGTCTGTACCCCAACTCGTCCATCAAGGCTGTATTTTTTCAGCCCAGTGCTAATGAAAGGTTTCCTCCACGATAACACCACCCAGGCAGAAAGACGCAGCTTTGTCCCTTCAAAGGAACAAGTGGTCCTTAAAATGTTTTCCTGTAACCCGGCCTCCGTCTTTCAGCGGCCTGGTCAACATGTTTGTCCACGGTGCTTTGTGAAAGAGCTGCTCTTTCACCCTCACTCCAAGACCAGATCCACACAGCTGGTTTACAAAGAACGCCACTGTAAAGGGAAAACCAGCAGGACACTGTAAAGGCGAACATGGGCTTTACAATGTCTGTTTTTCAGTTTGTGGTTCCTGCTCCTGGAGGAAAATAGAAGCAACACCCCAAGAGCTTAGAGGCAAAAACATCTCAAACAATAACATAGTGATTGATTGTTTGAGACAAACTCATATCAAGCTGAACAGAGAGCAGGTGAGTTAGAAAACATGGAATCCATACTGTTTGTTTTAAAGTGCGCTATCTTGTTAAAGTATCACATGTGGCTGAGGAACGCACGGCTGGAGACAGACATGGATGATTAAGCCCATGTCACTCCACCTGTCAAATCCTGCAGAGTGATGATGAATGCTGTTTGTCAATGGTCTGTTTGTGCTGAAAAAAGGAGATAAAGAAATGGCAGATGTGTCCAGGCATGCGTGTGGGTATGACAGAGTGGCATGTCGTAGGAGAGTGTCCTATCCTGCAGGAATGCAGCCCCTCCAGCTCATTGTTGGGCAGCTGTGTAAGAGACTCCTGTGTGATCGGCACATGCAAGCTGTATTAGGAGAACGCCCCTATGATGGCCTGTTAATGGACCAAGACAAAAACCACTTTTTAGCACTTTAAAATGGGATGTATTGGTCGGGAGTACACAGATTTATGGGGGCAGAAAGTCACAGCACACCAGTGCAGGTGGATTTGACTACACAAGTGGTTGCAGCAATAACATTAGTGGTACTATTGTCTCCTTAACATCTCAGTTAAACAACTTGTTTCAATGAAAAACTATGATGTAAAGGGATGACTTAAAATTTTATATTAGGTCAAAAAATAAATTTTGTCATTCTTACATCAACAGAAGTTATCTAAATTAACTAAGATGTCTTGTGTCTCTGTCTTAGTTTGGTTGACTTAAATTTGTTAGGTAACTTACACTGCAAAAACTGTAATCTAAGCGAGTCATTATGTCTAATTTGTAGAAAATGTTGTCTCATTTTTCTTGATTTGAGCCACATCCACCAGACCAGGTCATAAAAGTGTCTTATATCAAGTTATATAAGGACAAAAAAGAGGTCTGAATTTCTCGTAGCAAGTAAAGAGAGTTTGCCAATGGGATAAGAAAAATTCACTCAAGTTTCTTGAATTTAGGAAGATGTCTTAATACAAGAAACTTTCTTCTTATCCCATTGGCAGATTTTTTTTAACTTGTTACAAGCAATTCAGACCTTATTTTTGTCCATGAATAACTTGATATAAGAGATTTTCCTGGCTCATATCAAGGATAATAAGACAAATCTTACTAAAAACAAGACATAATGACTTGCTTGGATTTCAGTTTTTGCTGTGTATCTTCTCAAGTTAGTTGTTTGAAAATCTATTTCAACTCAATTAAATTTTTCACTTCTGTCAACCTTTTGTATTCAAATTATATTTGTTTGCTGACTTATCTTCTTCAGGTACTTGTTTGAAATAACTGGTTTATTTAATCTCAATACTCTTCAGTTTTGTAAACCCTGGAGCTGGAACAGCCTACAATATCACACAACTGTATTAAGCATAGCAGTCTCTGATATCTATTCTATTCCCTCCACACTTGTGGTGGAACTGTTGAGTTACGATTCACAAAGGCATTCTGGGTATAATTTGAAAGCTGTAGCTCTGCTAAACATCTGGGAGGGGCTAAGGTAATTGTCAAGTTCACAAGCATTACTGATTTATTTGGATATAAAAATTTCAAGTTGAAGTATATTTGTAGTTGAGATGAACTTCTAACACTTCTAGTAATCTTTTGTCATATTGACATTGAATATTATGCTGGAATAACTAATTTACAGTGTAATTCAAAAAACAGTTTCACAAGATGATAAATCATCTTCTAATCTGTTTACCTCATCCTCTTTAGTTTCCAGGGGGAGAACATTTTGGACAAAGGTTGCAAACACTCAGTATAGGGCGTACACTCCCAACTCCTACAAGACTCTACCTCCAACCCTCATCCCCAACCCCCTCCATCCTCGCACAAAGCTTCCATACAATGACAGACTGACTAATTGACCTGGCTGAAATAATGTTAGCCAGCTTTAAAAAGACGACATTCAGCTGACGTTGGAGCTGGAGAGTCCACAGACTAAAGACCAACTGGTGTTTCCCCTGAGGGTCCTCCATCTTTTCTTCTTTTGGCTGCACAATGAGGGAATTATTTCCTGGCCACCATCACCCCCTCAACTCTTCAACCCTTTACTTTTTGATGAGTGTTTTTTATGTCTGCTTAGGCTGAGTGCACTTACAGAGGCACACAATCTGCAGGGGGAAACGGGGAGGCTGTGCAGGTGCAGAGGAGCTTTTGTTGTCGGGGGAGCGAAGAAATCTGACAGGTTATAGACTCCTGTTACTTTACTCTCATATAGTGCACAGAGACCTGTGTGCCTCAACCTTTAGAAGATCAGGATAGACATGAAAAAGAGCCAAAAGATCCAGTCATATGACAGTTATGAAGCTCACACACACACACACACATTGAGCGGCAGCATGCCTCTGCACTTTTCCCATTAAACTAAGCGTGGCTCATTACTCTGCCTCACTGACGCTGACATGTTTCCACAGTGTGGGCAGACAAATAAGGCCCACATGGGAAGTGACATCAGCCAGGAGCACATGTGGTCCACCTGCCGGTGACCAATCAGAAAGCTCTGATGATAAAGACTTTCCTTCTGTTTTCAGAGTTTCCTTTTCGGACAGCACGTCTGCCAATGACAGAGCCAGATCGCTGGTTTCTATCATGGAAACATGATCATAAAATAAGAATACCACAGGCAGACTATCCACCTTGTCTGCTCTCTCTATTAAACAATAAGAAAAGCACGCACAAGGGGAAATCTGGGCTGGATTTGCGATTGAAGCAGATGTGGATGCATGCTGTGCTGATGCTGCACAGACCATTGACACATGGTCAGAGTCACATGGCTGAGAGATGAAGAGATTAGCTTGAGCATCAATTTTAGTCAAGAATATCTGTCAGTGCATATAGATTTGTCCTCTAATGTGAGGAAAAAGAAACAGACAAGGTTGAAAAGTCATCATGGTCAAGATTAGCTGTCGGGTAGAAGTCTGGCTTCGAGTCAGTTTGCAGTACGAAAACCAGAAAGTTTTGCCATTTTGCTAGGACAAAAACGTGACCAGAAACTTTTGAAATTTTAATGTTTCAGAGCAGAGCTGGAACCTTAAAAACAGTGGAAACTGGTCAATACCCGTACTTTTTCATTCTTGAAATGTCTGTCATGTCGCCCAAATGCATCCACTTCCTGTGTTGCTCTCTCATGCAAACCTGTGCCTGCTACTGGGCAGGGTAGAGAGAACTCGGCAAAACATAATTAAAAATGATTAAAAATTATAGCAAATTACATTATCCATAGATATAAAATATTTATTGAACCTCAAGTCAAAAGCTGAGCAAGGTTGCCCAAAATGTAAACAAGAGGCAGAGGAAATTTCAGTCACACCTTGGCTTGGATATGATGCAGATAGTCATTTGGTCTTTTGCCAAATCTGTTGATCAATGCCGTCATGTAGATGGGCCAGTAAGGTGAGTACAGAAAAGATAAGGTAGTTCGTTTATAGAAATTAATTTGTTCTCTCTATTGATGTGCAAATAAATCAGGAGTCCTGCCCTCTGGGTCAGTGGCAAATTCACCTTGGCCCCCTGAGACCCAAGCTTTTGTCTAGTGTGGATTTTGTATTTTTCCTTGCTGACAAGGAATGATATTAACCTGTTCAGGAGCAAAATTTTATTGGTCTGAACCCGAAACCAGAAACGTTAAAATACTGATTCTGTTCCGAACAAACCCGTTGGGGAAAAAGTTCTGGTTCAAAGTCCTGGGTACAAGTACAAATAAATCTATCTACACCTGCAAGGAGTGAAAAAGAGCAAGAACAAGAGGATAATAAAGTCTTTTTTAAGATTTTCGACCAATCAACACTCTCCAGGAGATAGCTATGGGACCAAAACTAAGAAAAGGGCAGCAACAGCTTTGAATAAAATCTTACAGGTTTAAGAGCGAAATGTTCCAGACAGAATATCAACAAAGATGAAACTCAGCAGTGCCCATGTGTATGGGCGGTTAGTGTGTGATGGGAAAAATCACAAATACCAGCTCATAAAATAAACAAGTGGAGGTGGCCTTTAGCAGCGGTCACTTCTGACAGAAACAGAAATATTTGGCCCAAAGGAGTGAATGTATCTGACAATAAATGATCTGCAGAAGGACAAAGATCTACAGAGGTAGGAACAACCACAGGTTTGATTCCAGTCTTATCTCTGAGTGAAATTCAAGAGGGTCTGTTTTTCTCCTTTTCTACTGTGTTAGCACACACAAGTTATGTTAGTATGAGAAACCTCTGTCTGTCTGTCTGAGTGCCTGAACATCAACATCTCCCCGTCACCCCCTTTGTGCTTTCATCATCTCTTGTTGGGTTATGAGGTGTGCAGAGACGTGCTGCCAATCTGCAGCACGCAGGCCGGTCTGCAGGGCGCGGGTGTTAGGGGTGTAGGGCAGAGGAAAACCGTCTCCTAATGAGAAACACACTTCTCTCCATCTTTCAAATTACTCTTTCTGCCACAGCGGAGAAAAGTGGCAGAGATCCAGGCGGCGACTGGAGTCAAGGAGCACGGCATGATTTAAAAACAGGAGCTGTGCCGTGCCACGGTTCCTGAGTCTCCTGAAAGGGACGACCGTTAGTCTTTTAAATGGATGCATATGCTCAAAGACGGAGGGTAAGAAAGTCAGAAAAGAAGGAAAGATTGAACAGGCTTTTTGAGTTATAAAAATGCAGGAGAAGATATTAAGTGCAAGAAAAGGACATAAGTTAAGTTTGTATTTTTACATGCGTTGATCATACCATCAGAATACAGCTGTTTCCAGATGAGCAGATCTGAACTGTGAATTAAGGCAGAATATACTGACAGAAGTTTCATCCTCCTCCTCTTTTCTTTCTCAAAGTGGATCTACATCAGTTAGCAAACCAAAGAAATATTCAAGAACCCAAAATTCCTAAGGGGCTCTTGAAAAAAAGTGCCATTAAGCAAAAATTTGAATAATTTCATCCCAATTTGGAATAAACAATCATATTACACAGCCACTGAACAAAATAGCAAAAAGCAAATAAAATTTGTTTCCCAGTGATTGAGTTGATTAAATAAAGCATTTTTACTCTGCTTGGTCCATTTCCCTTATTATCCCTGGAAACTAGGGCTGCACAATATTGGGAAAACATGATTTTGCAATATTTTTTACATTTCCTGCTTCCCTTTGTTCAGCTGAATTCTCCCTGACTCTTCCTGGAACGATGATAACAGACTCTCACCTAATTGCCTCTGTCTCTCTCTGCATCTGTGAATACTATAAAGAGTATTAATCATGTTGATATCTGTTAATTGCTGATATTGATCTATAATATTTCCTGTGAGTGGTTCGTCCCACACCAGGTCAGACTTTTTGATTACATGCTCCTGCACAGAGGTTCCATCATTTAAGTTTAATTTAAGTTGTATAATCTTTTTCCAGAGACATGAATCAATGTTTAGAGACATTTCTAGAACAAGCACAATGCATTTTGTGGAGCTGGCCCGATCAGAAGATCCAAACTCAGAGCTCAAAAACAGACAGAGAGCCCGCTTTTACTGAAGACAAAGCTGAACAAAGCACAGATCTGAAAACCGCTGTCTCTAACCCTGGAAGTATTTTTAAAAAAGCATATTTTGTGATGTGAACAAAAAGAAAACTGTCAGATTGTCCAAATTCTTGCTCTGCTCCACTCACATTCATCACTCCCTCTCTCTCAGTCACCCGACAACTCACGCTGCACGTCTCTCTGCCCGACTCTGATAACAGCAGGTGAGATGACAGAGCGCTGAGATGGTGAAATAACAGTGAGTTGTTGAATGTAATGTGGTAAAATATAAAAATGGATGCTCATTTATATCTTTTAGTGATGTGATTGGGCATATACAGCCTGTATAAACTGAATTGAAAGGATCAAACATATCGCAATATCTAATGTATTCTGTGAAAACAAATTTTTTCAGACACTTGAAGACCCCCAAAATACTGCAGGTACTCAAGTTTTGATGAGAAATGTTCCTCCTTTAACCTGCCTGTGCAGCTCCTCCTGAATATAAACCTTTTGCACTCATCCTCAGCAGCGGTGTGCTTGTTTATGTCCTCACATTTCATCCACGTATTGAGAAAAACGACCTTTTCTGTTTCCAGTTAAGCTCTACAACCAGCACTGCCAACCCAGGCTTCTTTACGTCTCTATCAAACACTGAGTTTGTGATTATCTGCCCCAGTGAGGAGGAAGAGAAGTGCTGAAGTGGACTCTGGATGGTCCAAAGCAGTGTGAAGGATTTCTGGTAGGGCAAAGATCCCAAATGTTATTGCCAGTGGATTTTTTTTCTATAAAAGAGGGGAAAGATATTTTTCCAGATGTTGGAGAAAAATATCTGCAGCTGCAAGTGCAACTGAAGTGCTGTTTTTAAAAGAAGGATGGAAAGTGAAGTCCGACACTGTCTCAGACTGTGAGGATGAGACAGATGAGAGTGACGTTCCAGTTTTGAGTCAGTGCTGCGGTTACTTTAACTACATTAAGACAATTTCAAATGCCACATAGCAGAGAGCAGCTTTCCTCTGACAAATCATCTCCTGTTTGACATTAACTCCAAACCCAAAAAGAAAACAAAAGGTGAATGGAAGAAGAGAAGGGGGAGGAAGGCAGGAAGGAGGTGGCTGAAGGTGGGAGGGAGACATTTTTCTATTTTCCCTTCTGTGGTGGGTTCACACAAAAAAGGGTCCCTCTGATCCCCGGAGTGCTGAGCACATACCTGCGGGATGAAATCAAAACCCTCTGTGAATTATATTAAATATCCCTTTGCCAAACGCTCCACATACTTCCATGTGTTTCTACCAGCTCTGAAAGGATCCATTAGGCTTTGCTCTAAAAAAAACACTTGATTGGAATGGCAGACAGCAGCAGCTTCAAACCTCTGCTGCCTCTTTTCATTCCGCAGAAATAAAGACAAAGAATGGTGAGGAACAAATAACAGACAGGGAGACTAATAAGTGGCCAGATAGGGATAAAGACAGGATTTAGTGAAGGATAACGGCTGTATTTCTGACAGGTTAATAGGACCTGAGAATAATGGGACATTTGCTGTGTTAGCTGATCACAGGGCATGAAAGAGGAACAGATGACTTCAA
Source organism: Thalassoma bifasciatum (assembly GCA_008086565.1). Classification (NCBI taxonomy): domain Eukaryota; kingdom Metazoa; phylum Chordata; class Actinopteri; order Labriformes; family Labridae; genus Thalassoma; species Thalassoma bifasciatum. The sequence goes on from RPOG01000068.1 coordinate 535,854, forward strand.
TGAGGTGTTATGGAGTAAAAGAAGGGTGGGATTTCCACATGAGCCTCCATGAAAAGTCCATGAAAGCTTACAAAGAGTGGATATCTGTTAAAAAAAACAAAGAGCGGGGATTTCAAGACTCCTTCCTCCATCTTTTTCATCCCGTCTTTTCCTGATCAAACCCTGAATCACCAACCGAAACCCCAAATGACTAACAGATTCCAGACACCATGTTTCGACTGTCAGAGTTCAGGTTCTTTGACAGAGCATGTGCGGTCACATCTTTACCCTGAACCCCTCCCCCCAAAGCCGTCCTATAGAGAGAGGAGGGAAGGGGGCGGGGGGTTCAGCAGCCTTACTGTGGACTTGACCCTGAGGATCAGCTGCAGTGTTGTCTTCTATTTCTAACATGATCGTCTATTTGAGGGAGATGAAAATAGAAGCTTCGAGTAAGAAAAGAAGTAAGGTCAAACTATCGTTGGGTGCATTTTTCTGCTCTGGTTTGGTTCGTGGTGCCGCAGCTGCACCTAATCCCCACAGGAAAGCCATCATCTGGGACTGATTTGAGAGCGCCCAGGCCAGGGCTGGGAGAAAGGGGGGACTGTTCTGTAAAAAAACAGGTCCCTTTCTGGAGCATAGGCCTCTTTCTCAATCCGTCTGATTAAAGGGAGTTGGGCTCAATTACACCCAATGACTGGGCCCTGCTCCCAGGCACGACCCTGGTTGGAAAACACAGAAATAGATTGTGGACGTTTAGTGGAGGGTGTAAGTACATCTAACACACCTGGGGTAGGACCATGCATCCAGTGCAGACTTCTCTCTTTGGGTGAAGGCTGCAGTCTGTCAGTGGTTTGTGTCTCAGAGGGGGAGTTCTTTGTGTAACCCCTGACTCGGTTGGGTCAGCTCTTCAGGGACTGGTTTATGTCCTCTGTAATCATCAGAATGGATCCTGGTGGGCACTGGGTCAGAGCCATCTCTTTAAATCAGATTCATGCCAAAAACAAACTTTTCAAGTTACATGTTTGACTGCAAACTAAGGCTGAACGAAAAATTGTGCGATTATTTTCCCACATACTGCAATTGCAATTTTTATGTGGGATTATTTCTAGGTCCTCCATCCTATGGGTTTTTCAAAATAAAACATTGTTGGACATGAACATAAACATTAATTATGACTGGAAAACAACCCATGACATTTCCTTTTTGCTACTTATGACCGATTTTTGCCCATTTAAGTGATTTTTCACTCTTCACTCTTTCATTCTTTTTGTTTTATCCCAACTTCCTTGCCATTTTTTGTTGCCTTTAGTTATTTTTACCACTTTTCACTTTTTTTCACTTTTTTCTCCTCTGCTGAATATATATTTTTTAAATTTCTCTGTATTTCTTGCTAATTTTTTTTGGGGGGGGGGGGTTGGCCAATTTAGTCACTTTTCACCAGTTTTTCACCCCTATTAGACCAACTTTTTGCTACTTTCTGAGTATTTCTCCAGTTTTTTCCTTATTTTCTTGCCAATTTTTGCTGCTTTTAAACCCCTTTTGCCACCTTAAATTTATTTTCAATGCTACTTCTTGCTATTTTTGCCACTTTTCACCACTTAGATTTTTTCTTGCAAAAGTAGTTTTCAAGAGCTTGTCTCTTTGGTTGGGCAGGGTTGGGTTCACACTGGTGTAAAGCAGAAAACATTTCCTGCAAAAACTGTATCTGATATTCAGTCACATTTCAGGTTAAAGGAATATTGCACTGTCTGCGATAACAACATTGCAGCAGGATCTAATTTGCGATTAGGGTCAAAGCCGTCTCTTTAAATCAGACTCATGCAAGAAACAAACAGCTTTTCAAGTTACAGGTGTGACTGCAAGCTATAAATGCAGATTTTTTTCACTGCCTTTCTTCACCTTTTTGGGTGAATCCTTGGGAAACCTAGTTGTGTACACGAGGCCTTAAAGAAACTTCTGCCTTTTTTAAATTTATTTTATCAGGAAAGTCTTGTCAGAGCCTCCATTTCCATGAACGACTGTCTCTCAGCTTGATCTGTCCTTGGTTCCCCTTTGTCCTTCTGAGTTTTAATTCTTTGTTTCTTATTTGTTACCATGCCTGGTTTCTGGTTAGAAAGATGTCTCAGTGAATTTCCTTTTTGTGACAACCAGCTATACAAAAAAAGGCAAAACGCTACAATCAAAAGGAGCCTTGTCTCTATATTTCTCTGCACTTGACAAATTGAAGCGTAACATTGTGCACGAGCAGCTGAGGAAGCTAAAAGTCAAACATCCGTAGAGGGGCATTTCCTCCATGTCATTTGGTGCCTGAGGTGCACGAAAAGATGGATTTCTTCTTGGTGCTTGTCTGTTTTTAATTAAAAGCACCGCGGTAAACATGGTGTGTAATCGGAGCGGCGAGCTGGCTTGTATCAGGTTCGCGCTGCTCGTCCACAACATTCAGTAGGACTGTTTTCTTTGGAGTGTCACAACACGAGAGGCCCTGCAGCATGAGCCAGCGAAACGGAGTTGTGGGTGGAATATAATTTGGATGGAGAATAGTGGAGGGGAAATGTTTATTCTTCGGTTGGAGTTGAAATTGAGACCGAAAAATTGAGGGACCGAGGGTGACGAGTCTGAAATGGGTGTTTTTAACTCTGCAGAGGTTTTTTTTTTACTACACAGGCAGCAGATCTGGACATCGGAGAACAACATGCATCTCTGTTTACCTCTCCGTGCTCCCCCCTCTATAAACCTGAATTATTATAATGAGTTTAATTGAGCCCCTGAGCCAGCTGCAAACAGTCAGCTTTACAACTCCGATTGCAACCAGCCTGCCGTTTAAATGCTTCAGAGGGCAAAAAATAACCCTTGCTTGTCCACTTTTTGGAGTTATATGAAGACTCACTTCTTCTGGAGCCTGGGTGTTGATGGTGAAAGGCGAGCGTACAACCACAACTACACTGAAGTTGAGATATTGTGCAAAACATGAATTAAACAGAATTGTATACACTATAAAGACAAGATATTTATTGTTCAAACTGGTATACTTTATTTCGTTATTAATTTTACTCATCTTTAGTTTGATGCCTGCAAAACATTCCTAAAAAGCTGGGACAGGGGCATGTTTACCACTGTGTTACATCACCTATCCTTTAACAAGACTCAATAAAGCAATAGTGAAACCTGGTTTTAGAAAAATTCCACACTGGAGGCTGTTTTCAAAAGTTTCCGTTTCAGGTTGGCTGAACTACGGCAAGCTCCAGGTTCAACACAATTTAAGGCGTTGCTACTACCACTACAAGACGTTGACCTACTTCAGTCAGTAACATAAAACAAAACAATACATCATGTCATGTGGCATATGACTTTTTACTTATTCTTATTTATTTATGTCCAGAGATATCCAGATCCAGTGACCAATTTCATATTCATGTATTTATAAACTCTATAAAATGTTGCTGACAAAGAATAACTGGAAAGCTTACTATGGGAATCAATAAGGGAATCTATATCCATAAAATCCTGTTATGGCCCATCCCTACGTGAGGACATGGTCTGAAACTGTTGTTGTGTACATGGTCCCTTGAGCAGAAAAAGAAGAAACAAAGCCAACAGATTTTCTTCAGTCTCCTCAAAGATTAAAGACGGAGTGAAAAAAGATGAGGGCAATCTTGTGGCAAAGGAGATGTGAGAAATGAGGAGGACTGGGAAAAAACAAAGCGGCAGTCAAGGGCAAGGTCCCATCCATCTTTTGATTGCCTACCTGGTTTCTATCAGCAGAAGGGATGTGGCCTTGAGAGTGATAGCTCCTTCTCTGACACACCAACCCCACATATGATATCATGATGGAAGTGATTTAACGCAGGACGCGCTGCAGATGGGTCAGCACACACCCGAGCAATTATGAGGGACGAAAGATTGCAGATTTTCAAATGATCTTATATTGAAACGCAGGAAACCAAAGGGCCTTCCTCAAATTCAAAGTCGTTTTAAATGAGTTCAATATGTTGTGCTCATCTGCTGATTCAATACAGTGTGGACAGACACTCAGAGGAGCAGACAGTGGTTGAGGAAACAGCTTGTCCCCAGATGAGCAGGAGAAGTCCTCACAGTGTTGGTACATTCTCTTAAAGACGCGCCGTTATCATCACACCCACTAAACAGCCCCGACAGACTATGAGTAAACGTCGACATTCCTCTGTCTACGACGACGACAGACAGCAATAAAATTCACCAATTAACACCATCATCTGTGGTTTGAGCTGACACACAGTTCCTGAAAGTGCTCTGTTAGTTGCAAAAAAACAAAAAACTTTGGTTACAGGAGGGAATAAACGAGGCTCTGTTCATATCAGACATCCTCAATTTCAATGAAGAGGACGCTGGCATTAAACAACATGACGGTTTCCAAAGAGGCTCTCAAACAGGCATCTATCCATCTCACTCTAACGAAGGAGGAAGTGGAGGAAATGAGGATGAGTGGTGAACAAGAGAGCAGGAGGAGGGCTGATGGAGGCTGTTATTCAGGACCCTGCTGTGTCAACTCTTAAACTTCTCAAACAAACACACACACAAACACACACATGGATTCCGACGAGGAGAGAAAAAACAGAAGCATTCCTCTGCGACCACTTCCCAATTTTACTGGCTAATAAAAACTGTTTATGCTATTTACATGATCTATTCTCCTGTGTCCTCACACTTTGGTACAGACTCCTTAATCCGTGCTGCTGTAGCCTCATTACAGGAATGCAACAACCTTGTAACCCTCTGTGGAGCCACCTCTGCCTTTTTAAGTAATATTTATAACCACGCTTATTTATTTCGTCCAGTTTGCTCCAGTTTTGAACGACTTGGCTCACTAACCTGCTTATGAAAGCACTAAAATGCAAAAGATGGATCCCACAAAAGGCTCCCTCTCTCTCTCTCCCTCTCCTTTTCTCTCTTCTTCTCTTAATCCTTCCATTCTGTTTATATTCTGGGTGCCCGGCCACACTCCCCGCCGTGTTTGGAAGAATACTTGGAGCAGGTCAGGAGCGAGCGGCAGGGAGAAGTGTTGATGTGTCTACTGCCCATGTCTGACCTTTTGCAGCAGTTGTGGTAAAAGGGAAAGAGAACACACACATACACACTCTTTTTTGACTAAAAGAGAGGATAGGAGCCTCTGTGTGTGGCTCTCACCCAGGAAATGGCAGGAATGTGGCGGGGCAGTGTCGGAGCGGGAGGTCTCCAGCCAGACAGCCATAAGGAAGCTTCCAAATGAGAGACTCTTTATACATCATCTCATTTATGTACATACCACACATATAAACTGTATGCAAAGCGTGTCAAATTATACACACACACAATCCGACTTTGTCCTGTAGCACAGGACCTACCGCCGTCACGCTGAAGGACATTAAAGAGCCACACAGCCCGAGTCATGACTGTCAGACAGTCCTGATGACGTACTCACCCGCTGGTTGAGCCGAGTGTCGCGGAGCTGACGGACGAGCTCAGCTGCCTGCTGTCCCAAAGCCTCACCTCCCGACTACGCATCTACGAAATAAAAGAAAACCAATGTAAGCATGACAAATGAAACAGGAAGGTTGATTTCAACAGAAAGCATCTGCATCCAGGTTTCAAAGAAATTTCTCATTCTTTTGGATTGACATTTATGCTTCAAATCAGTTTTTTAGTGCCTCTCTAATTTGTCATCAGTCGTGGAGGAGGTCTTTATAATTCCAGCTGCATCATCTGATAAAGGTTCTCACCATGTCGAAACCGGTGGTGAGCAAACGGTCGTCTTTCACCCACAGGATCCTTGAGTCCTTGTTGTTCTGCAGGCTCTTGGCGCTCTGTGGGAGACAGCACAAGATTGTTTTTGAAACTTTTGATTTTATTTTGTTTTATATGGACATATAACAATGAACAAGTAAGCACTAGGACATTACTTGAAATTAGGTAAAAAGCAAAAAGAAACTTAAACCAGCTGTGAGGAGTTTGTGAAAGGCTGGCTTTAGCTCTTGTGAGAAAGACTCTGCTTCCCATATGCCTTTGTTCCACACTCTCATAATGAACCAAGGCATGTGTTAGTTTCAGTTTCAGTTTGAAGAGCAGATCTTCTTTTTAACTTTACTTTTCTTGGTTCGAGACAACTTTTTACTAGACACAATGCAACAAGGTAATTACTGTTGTTTGAGGCAACAATTACTTAAGACTTAAACTTAAGACTTTGTCAGGTTTCAGTTTAACAGTTTAACAAAAGAGGAGGTTCTCATACCATTAGATCTTGGTTAGGTTTTAACTAACATTTAGATAACTACAGGCTATTGTTGTTTATACATTTCGTGTTGCAAGGGGAGTGAAATTTGTGAACTCAACAGATCACTGCAGAATAATTGCTGCATGTGGGTTGGAATAAACAAACAGCTTAAGCTTTAGCTCATATTTTAGCCTTTAGCCCATGCTTTATCACCTCTCCATTTAGCTTTCTTCTGCTACTCTGTCTCTTTCCTGTCAGACCGTCCAAGGTATTTATACTGAGTGACCCTTTCTATATTGCATTTTTAATGAGACAACAGGAAAAAAAGCTAGATTGGAAGAAAACATAGAAAGAGAAAAAAAGACACACAGGTCTCCATGACAGATCCTTGGGACACAACAGGACTTGTCCCATGCTTAAGTTACCGAACTGTGACGATGCATCTGCGTTAATAAGGATGAGTCTTGGTATTCTGACAGAAAGGACACATGTAGGAGGCAGCAGGTGAAAACGGCTGCAAGTGTTTACATTTAGCTTTTGTGTCAGATCCTTATCAAATAGTGTCCTGCTGTTGAATCAAGGCCCTCAATGCACTTTACTTTTATAGACAATGATGAGATAAGATGCACAAGACAGCTCACAGACTACAAGTCATGACTTTAAAGTGTGGTTTTTTCAAAGATGAGGTCTGTAAACACCACTGAAGACATTTAATTCAGAGTTTTTTTGACACCCACTTTGAATCCCTGCGCTGAGACTCACTTATCTTTCCCATAAGGCATAGAGGTCAAACCTAAAGTTTCCACAGAGCAGGGGCAGTCAGCCCCTCAACACACTATGTCTCCCAAAATTACTGTTGTCACTTTTATGGCCACGCTAACCCCCGAGGAGCTTAGCTGGACTTATGAGCAAATCAAGAAGACAGAGGCTTCTTCTTTTTTTTTTTTTTTTGAGGGCTTAACACCCACAAAGTCCCCACACAGTGTGCTGCCTCGTGCTTATGTCACTGTTAAACGGCCGCAGATGACAAACTGTAAAAACAAACGAGAACTTGAGCTGCCATGTTGCAACCCTGCACACGAGGGAGGTTACGGAGCCGTGTGAGCTTATTAAGTCAGGGCCACGTTTGATTGAGCTGAAACCAAAGATAATGACTGGATAAGTAGGGATGTGCACAGTAATATTCATCCCAGTTTAGGGGCAATCATACATATGGGCTCTATCACTGCAGACTCAAACTCAGCTTCCTTCATGACATCACTCTCACCACATGCAAGAACTCGGCTGGTTTGAGGATGAACTCTTGAGAGGGAGCATCTGGTTATTTACATCTCTTTAAACTGTCCAAATCAAACATTTCATGGCTGGTTCTGTAAAAATCCTCTCCAGGTTGCCTCTGAATGGACACAAATGATACACACATGTGCAAGTGCCTCCGTAGGCATGCTGGGAGGGATGGATGAGGGTGCTGTTTGTTTTGTTGATTTCAATAGTAAGGAATTTCAACAGTTCACTCCCTTCCCCATCGGAGCACTGTGATTACATCTTATCTGTCTAAATATGTACAGATACAGCAACCGCTTGGGGCAGTAAAAATAAAAACAGGAACATCGGGTCTTGGAGCAGTGATTCTGAAATGGGGGTACTGAAAAGGGTGAAACAAATGTTGGAAGAAAGAAATATAAAAAACAACAAATATAAAAAAAAAGATTACAAAAAAGCTTCATCAACAGCATATACATTTTACGTCTGTGCAGAATCAAATCGGGCATAATTTAGAAAACTGATCATATTCATTCATCAATATTTTAACCTCTTGTTGACATCAATTGTTGAGCAAGCAAGCGAAAACTTTTGCATGAGACAAATTATTTGGGGCATCTATCTTGAGTTTCAGCCTACAGCCTGTGCTCTATCACTCTCCTGTTCAGCTTTCTTTTGCATTTCTGTCCCTTTTCAGTCTAATTTTTCTCCTTGTCATAGAGAATTTAATCTCACTTTAAATTGTGGATTATGATCAGGCAGATATCTAGAAGTGGGAATTTTTCAAGATCACTTAGAAACTCCTCACGGGGACTTAGCTCTTAATTCTTCTTGTTTGGCAGAAATAAATTGGTGTGTTCCTTGGGCCGTCAGAGGTACTAACTGCCTCCATCTATAATTATTTCTGAAAAATATTGCTTTATAAAAGTGTAGAAACTGGGTCATCTGTCGTTTTACAACTGTGAAACCACATGCACACATTTGTTCGTTTTATTTTCCAATACCATTTCCAGAAAATTTGTCTCAGCCATACAAGGAGGTACTTGGTTGAAATTAATTTTGAAAGGGGTAAACAAGCAAAAAAAATGTTCAGAACCTCGTCTCAGAGGGACAATAATTTTGTGTTTGGACTTTCTAAGTCTAAGTTATAAAGGGAATATAGAAAGAAAACAAATCAGGCGTTAACAACCGTTTATTAGTTTTGAACCACAATTTTTCTGCAGGGTTTTTCCTGTGAGGATATTTATAAGCCATTAACAAAAATACGTAACATCTCCAAGACTATGAATTGAAAACAAATAGATGACATGTATGTTCAGTTCATTTTTTTTCTCTGTGCCTCTAAAAATTTTAAAAGATGGAGCGCAATGTGGAAATTGAGTTTTGCAGGTTAAAGAAGGTAGATTTTCAAGCCTGAACAACTCTGACGAGCTGTTTTCCTTCTTCCTCCTTCCTCCAGTCTAAATGCCAAACTAAGCTGATCATTTTCTGGCTGAAGCTTCCTCCTATCTGTTCAGACATGACAGCTTTATCTGTCTCCATGTCTTACTGTCAATAATAAAGCAAATACCCCCTTAATACGAGCCATGCCAGGCTACACTCAACGCATTACTTTTCTACAGACAGAGATGAGACACACAATAAATCTGCTGCTTTAAAAATGGAGGGAAATGTTTCCCAAATTGTTTGACTTTACCACAAACAGCCATGCCAAGACTCCTATGTTGGAACTATCCCTGTGAGTGAAGCAGATCTAAAATGTAAGTTTCTGTTAGCAGAGTGTTGAAAATGAGCTTTTAGGCCTCAGTGGGTGTTCAAACCAGGTTCAGTGTTAGCAGCTACGAGAGGACCTGACACCACACAGACCTTCATTAAATCACAGCCTTAAAAAGGAAATTCTTGTACTCCTGCACCTCTCTCAGGGATGATACATCTTTGTTCATACCAGCGCTGTACCTGACAAACGTGTGTATGCGATGCAGATGTTTCCTGGCTCCTGGTGCGTGTGCTCTTAAATAGCCATCATCGCAAAGAGGGATCAGAAAGCACTCAACTGACCTGTCTCCCAAACACGTCTCTAAAGTTATGCTACCAAGGCATCGACAGAGTTGATAATAAGTCTTGGATTGAATAAACACTTAGGTTATGACTCAAGACCATTTTTCAGCTGGCAGTCAGGTGGAACGCCTCGCTCAAGTCACTAAACTTGTACTTGCTTTGATAAGTCTGGAGTTGGAAAACAGACCAAGTAAACGAAGACTTGTTGAAAAGTGATAGATCAGAAAGAAGGGGGTGGAGGGAGGATATAGCCAGGAAGATATAAACAAAACACAAAGAGAATTTAGCGTCATTGAGCTGTTCAGCGGCACCAATTTCCTTCCAGGGGAAAGACAGTGCAGAGATGTTACTCTGACCAAACTAGGAACAAACTGAGCTTGGACTATTTTAAATCTGCTCAGTCTGTTTAACACTTGAAGTGCTTTTAGGAGCAACATGTGGTATCTGTTCATGTCCTGGCTGGTGATCCTGATCCGGTTCATCTCAGACGATTAAACAGTTTCTGCATCATCACTTTTTTTTCACATTTGCAGTTCTGCTGTTCAGCTCCTGAGCTCCAGATGAGTGTGTCAGAGAGACGACTGCTTCCAAACTCAACATCAGAACGTCTCTGTAATGAGGTGAAACTCAGGCTTTTATGTGAACCCACCAGACCCGGTGTGAAAAATGATTGAGATCATCTCACATTTGGATGAACTCAGTGGAAGTGTCAGGCCAGAAAGGTTGCAATGGATCTAGGAATGGGTATTGATAAGATTGTACCATTATTGATTCTGCTTATTAATCTGATTCTTTATCAATTCCCTTATCAATTCCTTCAGTGAATTTTCTGTGTATAAAAAGTAGCTTTACAGGTTTTTCTGTCAAAAAACATTTTATTAAAAGCGAGTTTTGATCCATCTGAGACTTTTTTTCAGTATTGCAATTTTTGTTTTGTCTGTCTGAGCAGTGAAGCAATTCATGACAATAATTCTGTTAAATCTTATAGACACATGATGATTTTGCAAATAGCCATAAAAACACCTGGGAATTATTTTAATGCAAATAATTGTATTTAACGGTGTGCTTTGCAAAACCCTTACATTGGTTTTTAAAATTTACAGTTTATATTTGTATTCTAAACGTAAAAATATTCCGATACATGTTTGTGATTTCAACAGTAAAAAAAAAAATCAACCTTTTTCCAACTCAGATTTTGAATTTTATTTATTTATTTATTTATTTATTTATTTATTTATATTTAGGGGTTTGTTTTTTTTTTTGTAATTTTAGGTCCAGTGTGTCCATACATTAAATTAGAATGAAGAAATAATTGTAAAATCCCAGAGGTGAAATGTGCTGGAAAACACTAAAGGAGGCAAAGTTAACAGTTTTTTAAGGTGAAATATTGAGGTAAAATCAGAAGTGATCAAGAGTTGACCCTTTGACCCCAGAGGTCAAATAAAAGTGCTTGTGCAGCATTTTACATGTGGCTTAAACTCATAACTGATTGTTCAGTTCAGGGTTTACCCTATGAAAAAGAGAAACTAACAGGGACGCTATGCGCCGATCATCATAGAAGATATCAATACGTGTTTAGTATTCCCACTCTGGTTCCATTGTTTGCATCAAAGCATCATCTCAAGGCTTCGGTGAAATATTGAGATATTGTAATATGGCCTTAAAATATCAAGATATGAACAAAATTCCACATCGCCCAGCCCCAGGTCAGAGAGGTTTCCATGGAACCATAATTCACAGCAGGACTTAGCCATGCAGCTAGCATGCCTAGATCCGCATTGAGGTCTCCAAACAGAAGCTTATAACCATTGTTATCCTGCCTTCAGCGCTGACTATGGAGTGAAAAAGACAAATACACAATTTTCTCCTTCATGGGATGAATAAAATCCCCTCTATAAATATATCACCTTTCTGTGAACCGGCTCTGGAGCAGTCAGGCTCACTCTCGCCATTACAGCATCCCTTAGGCTTTCACTCTGCAGCCTGAGCCAACCAGCTTCAAGACTGAGGGCAGACAGCTATACATGCTCCATAGATCAGACCGCCATGATGTCATATCCACCAGGGTACGAAGGCACGCGCAGCTTGCAGCTTTTTGACAAAGATGTCATCAGAGCTTGACTGCTGACTGAAGTGCAAGTGAGGATTAGGACTCAGTGCTGGGCCTCCGCTCACCTTTTTCCCAATAAGCTGCGTTTCAGCTTAAGGAAGCGAAACTCAGCCGGCAGAGAGCTCCATTACTACTCACACCCCGGGGCAGCCAGAGGACACAACATCTGGACTTTGTGTGCGCGTACAGAAATGTTGCCAAACAGTATCTCTCCTCAGCGGCCGTAAATTCAACTCACCTAAAGCTCCAGCTGAAGGAGCTACAAATCGATCATGACATTCTCCAAAATGAAAAGAGAAGCAGGGGGCGGTTGAGGAAAAAGAAGAAAAACAAGACCAATGTTTTTCTTAGCAGCTGAACAAAGAAAGCACGGTGATGGTTTTCAAGAGAGAATCAGAAATGGATCATGACTTGACAAAAACCACACAAAAAAAATCAGCTTCACCTGTTTAACCATTGGCTCAGAATCACAATAAAGGAAGCAGAAGAATGACATCCCATCTGGGGAGCGGATATTACCAACACAGGTGTCTGCAGGAAGATGTGGGAGAATATTTCCCAGCCTGCTTAACAGTACAATAAATGCCTAACAACTTTAAAAGTGAAAAGCAAAAGAAATAGAAAGATGGAATGAAAGTGCTGCTGCAACCTGATGAAGCAAATGAAACCCAAATGTCTGACTTTGGTTTTAATCACCTTTCAGACACAGATGTAGACACTGGAAAGTGCCAGTCAGCAGTCTGGCCAAGCATGGATTTATAAGTCTATTAAATATCCTGTCCCAATATCAACAAATGATTATCGCTCCATCTCAGTCTGTACAACGAACCACTTTTTAACAGAGAGACTGCACATCTGTGTCGCTCATGGAGAATGTTGATTCAACCACAGGGACAGATATCAGGTGTCTCTTCACACATATGGGAGCTATCACCATCTCTGCATCTTTGTCTTCTTTACTGACTCGTTTTGTTTGATTTTGCACCTCTGTGTATCAGCTCAATAGTGGTGTAAATATTTAATTTAATACAGGAATTATTTAGTGTGCCGGAGGGTGTGGTGTTTACTTATATTTATGTTTGGAAATAGCTGTAATGGAGGCTGGGCCACCCAAAGAAGTGAAAAAAAAAATCTTCAAATCTTTTAAATCACATCAACATGTGAATGCTCCACCTTCTATCTGCTATTACAGGCTATAAAGCTGTAGTGCAGCTCAGGGAGGGGCGGTGGTGCCCGTCTCTTCCTTCCCTGAGGCCAAGATGTGTGCAACAGTGTCCTCTTGGGAAACAAAATATGCAAAAAAAACTCTCTTTGGAGTTGAAAACACACACCAAAGTGGCTTCTCGGGAGACAAATCGTGCTAAAGTTCTCACCTGGGAGCCAAAACACGCTTAATACCTTCTTGGGAGCAAAATGCTGGTTTAAGTTCTTTTTTCTGCGACAAAATGTGTGTTTAATACCTTCTCTGGAGCCAAAAAATACTTAAGTTCCCTTGTGATTGGTAAACCACACCAATTTGCCTCATTGGCTGGTTAAAACATAATAAAACGCCCCCCTTTGGAGCCAAAACATACTTAAGTGCCCTCTTCATTTTTCCTAGGAGCCAAAATGTGCGCTACATTGCCTCTGGGGGGGCCAAAACATCCGCTGAAGTGCTGTTTTTGGAGACGAAGCATGTGCCAAAGTGCCCTCTCGGGTGCCAAAATACATGCTTAAGTGCCCTTGTAGTTGGTGAATATACCATTTTGGCTGGTTAAAACATGATTAACATACCTAAGTGCCCTCCTTGTCTCTCCTAGGAGCCAAACATCTGCTTAAGTGACCTCTTGGGTGCCAAAATATGCATTAAGTGCCTAATTGGAATCCAAAACAGATGCTGTATGTGCCTCTTTTTCTTGCACCCCGGCCCTCAAAATGTCTGTGCACGCCACTGCTTTGGAGCAAAGGGAGAGGAGACAAAAGTTGGTCACCTCTTAGAGGCAGAACTCTAGAAACACTGTAAATCAGATTTGGTAACAAAGGATCTGTTCTCATGCTCATTGTTTTTGTCCTTCACTGTTAGAAAACTAAAACAAAACCATGTACAACTGCAGCTGCACTCACTCATCTCTTCAACCTGCTCCTCATTTATCCCCTCTATGGCTTTCCCCTCCTCCCCCGGACTCATCATGCCCTCCCTCTAATTTTCCCTCCTCTCATCAATAACCAGTCCTTTGTATCTTTCATCACCTCAAAAACAGACTCTCTCTCTCTCAGTCTTTCATCCATGGCTAATTACTCTCCAGCAATAACTTGCTTTTCTTCATCCTGGGTTGGCTTCATGGCCCATTTAGGTCGTGTTTATGACTTAGGACTCACTATTTTGAAAGTAACTCAGAGGGTGCAGGAGTTTTAAGAAACAAAGCAGAAATGGGGGAAATGAGGAAGAGAAGTTTGGGTGAGGAAGATAGAAATCAAACCAGCCATTTCATTCTTTCATTTCCTCTGCTGCCTACCGCCACGTTTTCTCTGCTAATTGGAACCATCTTACATTTTGCTCATTTCTCCAGAAGAACAGAAGCCACAGGCTGTTATTTTTCCATACTGCGTGTCCCTCTCCTTTCCCCTTTCATGAAACAGAAACATTAACGTGCGAGGTCAGAGAATGGGCAGGGAGTGTTATTGAAGGAGGTGATAACGTGGGGGAAATCCTTAGGTGTAGCTGTAATAGCATAAATCTGAGTCTGACGCCTTTAACACTGAGGAATAACTCACCTCAACAGTTTTCTTATTTCTTAAGCAACACACTGATACAATAAAAATACATCAAATGAGAATTGGACCTTAAAGTATCTGCTCAGTCTGACTGATTCACCTCACAGGCTGTTACAGCAATCATCCTTCTTTTTTCATATTCCCCTCGCCTGCAGTCATTCTTTCCCCCGACTCATTTCCTTTGTGTCAGCAAGTGAAATGCACTGTGCCAAAAAGCGAAGCCAAGAGGACAATGAGCACAGCTACAGACACCAGGCCGGACCTGCAGCCCTGAGGGAGGCATGAGAGATACAGACCGAACTGATCCTCGGTTAAATATAGTATCCAGCTCGAATGGGATATCCAGAAGTCTTTTCCCCAAGTGAATGGTTTGTTTTGTATTCCTCCCACAGTCTTCCTCTTAGCCTTTATGGGAAAGAGTGTGGAGAGATAAAGATAGGACAGTGAAATAGGTTGAGAATAAGGAGATGAATGATGAAAACTGCACCTTTGGTTTCACTCACAGGTTGCATAAATCTTCAGGGATCAGTGGGGATTTCCTCAATTTCATCCTCCACACTCCACAAATACAGCTCTGGCCTATGGATCGTATATCCTGAGTTTCCTTTATTATCAAGGTGGCAGGTGCAGTGCTGTCATGACTGTCTGAACTGTTTCAAAATGAAATCACAACATAGCCAGAGGCAAGATTTAACCTGAAGAGAGAAATATTGTCTTTCTACTGACAGCATGAAGAGGCCTGTGCCACTCTCTGGTGTCATCGTATCCAACAGAAGCTTTTTTACGTGTCCTCTTTGATGCCTTTGCAGTTGATAAAACACAACACTGCATCTCTGCCCTAAAAAAAGCCCAAAGTTAAATCAGGGTTTCAAAATCCCAGGAATTTTCCAGATTGGAAACTTCCCATGGGAAGTTTCAGAAATTAACAGGAGTTACACACATTCACAGTGGCATTGTTTTGATAAGCTTCTGCAATGTCACAAGGTTTTTTTTCCATCCAGTGTTGCATTACTTTGATGGTTTCTTGCAAAGAACAATAATAACCATGAAAGTGAGAAAAAAAAAAGATTCAGGTTTTTTCAATAACCTAAACATTTTCCTTATGTCCCCTCAAGCACCCTAAAAAAAGTCCTTTTCAAAATTGTCAAAATATTTGGTTTATCTTCTCTTCAGGCCATTCTTTTTACTAATAAAGGACCTGTAACTCATCATCTTTGATGGCTGCTGTCAGGCTATGACTGGTCGTCATCTTCAGTGTCACGAGATGGTTTCTTTCAAAGAACAATAAACACTATGCGTGGAGACAAATAAAACTTTTTTTTAATCATTTGAGTTTTTAGAAAAATTTATTTAGATTGATGGCAACAAAACACTGATAACTGCTAATTCCCATGGACATTTTCAAGAGACTTCCCTAAAATTTACCTGAAAATTTCCAGCCTGAGGAGCTGTAAATACAGTTTAATAAGCTGATAAAAGTTACTTTTTTCCCTTTTGTCTGGAGCTTTTTGCTCCATTTTCAACAGAGTTAGCAAACAATTTCATCCAGGCAAACTTGCAGTCTTGGAACCTATTCAACCATCTGTAGATGTTTAGCCTCTGGGGGCTTTGCACGCACAGCAGCCAACCAAAAACCGCCCTACATGACTGGTCAATACTTCCATGACTTAAAAATTAGAATGAGACAGATGCACATGCAGGTATCTGGTTATTAGAATAAGCAGCAAATCAATTGGTTTCTGTCCTGCAGTATCATGAAATAATCTTGAGTGTCAACAATTACATGGCTTCGGCCAAAATGACTCGGGTTCAGTGCATCATGGAGACTTTCCTGCTCTGACTGCCAGCCACAAAGACGTCACCGAGTGTTTTTGGAGGGCAAGGAGAACATTACTCCCGCAAATCATTCTGCTGCATGGAAAAATAAATCAAAGGGGGGAACTAGGTGGATGGAAAAGAGGGTTAACGATAGATCGGTTCCCCTTTAGGATAGCGGTTAGCTGGGAATGTTGATGGAGAAATGGCCAAAAGACGCAGGGAATGGTAGTTAAAGAAGGAATACAGCACAGGAGAGGAGGTTGATTCAGGGGCGCTTTGAGTAAATGAAGTGTGGTTTGTCCATGAGCGGCTAAAAATACAGGCCGGGAAAGTGGACGCATGTAAGTGTTCTGGTAGCTACAGCGAAGGAGGCCTCAGTTTCTCACAAGTGTAGGCTTTCAATTGCTGGCATGGGGCTACTAAACATACCTTTACTGCTGAGACAGTCATCTGTTTGCTTCAGAATCTGTTCAGATCGATAAAAAAATGTCTGTGATATAAAACAGGAGATTGTACTATTAGTTGTGTCAGGTGACAGTGATCTATGAAGGCGACTGAGTAAGCCAAAGAAAGAAAGAAAAGCTTCACACTGGAACTACTGCAGGACTTTTCAGAGATGAGGAAGAAATCTCCTCCAGCATAACATTCATAAAGAAAGATGCAGATTTAAAAACCATTATCCAGCCTGAGCCGGACTTTCTGTCAGACATTAATAGACACAAAAGATCCAAGAATTACATTTTTTTTTTGCTTATTTGGATGTCTACACTCAGGAAGCGGTTATCTGCCAACACATAACGAAAGATAGATATAGTCTCAGACTCTTAAAACATCCAGAAAAAAATAACATTCCAATAATGAAACCATGGGAAGTAAATAATCCCATAATCCTTGAGTGTTGTGAAATAGTATTAGGAGAGTCATAAATCTTGCATCAGCATTTCATTTCAACTCCAAACCCAGATCCGTCTTAATGTTTTTTAAACTACATTTTGAGTTCAGTGTAATAGACTTGTGATTTTTGGTTCAGGCAAAGAGAGCAAAAATGTTTCACTGCCCCGCTCGGCGTAATGAAACACTGAAGTGGTAGAACGACTGTGATTGTTCAGCCACGGTGCTAATTGTGCCGTGTGGCCGCAGCCTGACATCCAGCCAGTGAACCCTGCCAGCCCGGGCTGCGGTCACCCCTCTCTGGGGCCAAGGGGACAACAGATTGGACTCAGTCACTCCGCACTGTGAGGGGACTGGCTTTAACTACACTGTGCCCTCACTGGCATGAGCCTCCCTCCGGGAACACAACCCCAGGTCGCAGAGGCTGGTCTTGGATCAGAGCACCACATAGAGCTAATTGGTTCCTGGAACTGACATGATTAACGGGATGATTTAGATGCCGAATCAGTACTTTGGTCCAAAAGAAGCAGAAGAGTGCCAGAGGAGATTTAAAGTGCATGTTTGGTGATCTGGGGGGTTCTAGATGGTTATTGTGGTCGAGGTTACAGCAATAAGTATTCTAGAGTTGCGCACAGTGGCTTAGTCCTTTAATCCAAACACAGATCCATGAGGCAGGACAGGGCAGTAATGACAGAGAGAAGGAATGATACCGCTGACGACAGCACAAACTCTGACACCCGGGGCTGATTGGAATCTGCACGCCAGACCTGCTCTGGAAAAACAAAGAGATGATTCTTTGGGAGGCTTTTCTAATGAAGAAAGGATGTGTTGGTCAGAGCAGGAACACACTACCACACGCGGGGAATCATGCCCACTCTGTTGGAGACACCATGAAGCCCCTGGTTGTCTTTAGCCTGACCCAGCCCTCGGGTGCCTGTTGTCACTTACGGCTCTTTCATTGCTGCCGTGGACACAGTTGGCTGAGTCTGCTCCCTCCCTGAAACCACATCACAGAGGCTTCACATCTTCAAAGTACCCCCACGCGTTTGCATAGAGGCAGGGATTGTGTAGAGCAGTGAGGCACATGTGGTGAAGGCATGTCATGTTCATGTGTATGATCATAAAAGATTTTACTGTGTTTTTACCCTGTGTCAACACTGGAGGCTATTCCTCTGCATGTAACCCTCTTAGGACTTATTTGTTTGTATTAATCAGGGCGCGATATCGGATCTTTCCAGTATTAACGTCAAGATCTTTATTATTCATATCCGAGTAAAATTATCAGAGGAAGTAAAACAAGTTAAATGAGATTATAATTGCAGCAGCAGGTGTTAGCCCAAAGCGTCAAAAGTGTGCGATGAGATCAAATGTCCTCTTCAGCGCTCATGTTTATATCCTTTCACTCCAGTACCCACAGTCCGAGTGTTGACCTGTGGCATGCTTTGTGAAGAATCTGACTGACAGCTTGATTTATGGCCTCATCTTCACTGTGCTAACAAACAGCTCAATCTCCCGCCGCTGCTCGCCCCTGCTTCAGGTCCTCCAACACTAACTTTACCCTCACACTCCAAGGCTTCGAATCAGGGAGAGCCTCTCTTCAGCTGTAGCATGAAACCACAAATTGCAGCAGAACCTGTTGTCTTTAGAAGCTCAATTAGTAAAAGATGATCCGAGTGGGATTTATGAGACATGTGTGAAACAGATTTCACAGGCGAATAAGTCAGTTCTTGTTATGATCTGAAGATAAATGCGTCTTATTTTCTGTGGCCTTCAAGAGGAGAGCACCCAGTACCATTACAAACACCTGTGTCCTTTTTTTCTAATCTGCTGCCACAGTAAAGTACAGTGAGTGTATTCTCATGAATCAACCCCTTTATAAAGGCTAGGGTGGAATTTATGTGAAGGCTACAGTGAGAGCTTTGATTCCTTCAGGTCAAATTCATTCATTAAGAATAAAGTGTGCAGCATCATTTCTTATCATTCTCCTTTACTTTATAATGTACACACTGGATAAAAAGGCCACACCAAAAAATGTAAAAGAAAACTCATAAAAGATACTTTTTGCTTGTTAGAAGCACACAAAATCAGCAAATGGCGCAAGGGAACATTCTCTTGACAAGTTATCTTGCAGTAAGACTTCAGGTTTAAGCTTTTCTAGAGAGGAGAGATCTTCAAATAGCCTGGCTAAACTCATTCTTAGCCATATTTTTCTATAATAATGAAGTTCTGTGTCTCATAATGAGCTTATACTGCGCAGAATTTGAATTTGTAGTTTAGTAGCTGGCTACATTTAGCGCTATTCACAGCTCGGTGCTCTAAGACATGACTGTTATGTGTATTGTTAGTGAATCCTGGTTATGTCCTACCAGTGCTCATCTACCAAACAGAGCAAATGTAACAAAAAGCTCAGCCCATGTTTTAGCCTTTAGCCTTTGGCCTTTGCTCTATCACTCTCCCATTTAGCTTCCTTCTGCTCTTCCATCCTTTTCCTGTGACAGTACAGCCCCAGTGTCCATTATTACAACTAGATAAATCACAGAAATTGATCAGGATTACGAGAAATAGCATTTAGAAATGAACTATTTTAGTGCTGATGATCTCATTTTAAGTTTTGGATTATGTTCGGGCATATATCTAGATATCAGACTTTTTCAAGATCACTTAGAAAGTCCTCACAGTCCCTTTGAAAACCTTAAGATATTTCAGTAAACACCTGTTTCATCTGAGATATGACTCAAATCAAGATTTTTTGATGAATCTAGAAACAAGTTCAGTTGTCTTACTGGTTGATGTTACCCTGTAATTAATTGTGTCTTATATCAAGAGTGATGAGACAAGAAATTTGAAGTATGTACTTTGTGAGATTTTGAGTTCCTGCAGTGTGTTGCTTAAACTTTCATGTTAAAGACCATGAAGCTTGTTCTGTTCACTGTTGGCAACCATCAAACACAGGCCCACAAAACCACACACTTATCCAACCATTTGCAAAACAACACAGGTTACTTCAGATCAACAACAAACCATTTCACACCTCATTCTGCTGCTCGGGCTGCAAAAAAACCCTGAAAATAATGAATTCCTCCTGCTGTGCTCATACCTCCAGGAGCGAACGGCTTCAGCCAAGTTTAGAGCAAAGAAACTGAAACAGTTGTTATGTAAAATGAAGTGGATAACATCTCGGAGCAGTGCAGAGGTCGATTGAAGCCACATTGTAATTCCTGAATATGGGAGGGGTGATAGAGAAGAAACACTGAGTCAGAGTCACAGGGGGGGCTGTGAGATGTTGAAACTTGCTGAAGTCAGCGTTGTGATTAATTTATAAATCAATCAGCTTTTTCTACCAATTAAGAAGGATGACACAGTTCTTAAAACAAATGATTCCCATGTGAACTGATCTCATTTGCTTAGTGCATGATTATGTCATTATTAAATCTAGAATCAGAGCTTTGTACACTCAGCTTATTATCTCTAAAATCTGAGAGCTGTACTTCATTCAAGGACTGTCTGGCAGGTGGAGAAGACACTTATTCCCAAGATAATGATTCTCCTCTCCATAAGCAGCTGAAAAAAGAGCTCATCGACATCCATTTTTGGCTCCAGGTGTCACCCACATGTGTGCACATTGAGCCTTAATTAGTTGGAAACTAACAGTCCCGGAGCAGCCAGCGCGCTAATGAGGCCTCCTCTCGCAAACAACACACACATGTGAGCAAAGAGCTCTGATGCTGCCAGCTGGCACCCGCTCTACCCCTTTCCTCGGCAAAAAAAAAAGACCCTCAGTGCTCACACCCACAAACACACACACACATGGACACAAGACAAATGCAGTGAGGTTGCCAAAGCAGCTAAAAGCTCTTTAAACTTCAAATCTCTTCCTCCAAATCCCCTTCTCATTCAACGCTGCACTTCTTGACCCCCTCGGCTTATTTTCCAGTAACCAGACTGACCAACTTTCATTATTACCTCATCACTCCGTTTGAAGCCACACACACATTCAAACATGACATTCACCCAAACTTGAGGCTGGATTATCTCTTGGTTTACAGTGAAAATAAGCACCTAAGGGGTATAAAATCATAGAAACTCAGCATCTGTATCAGAGAAAGTCTCCACAAATTGAAGTGATGGATTATCCAGATTTTATGCCACTGTTTTGCTGAGCTGTCCAGAACGGCAAAAATCCTGTTCCCTCATTAGGAAAGACTTCTATCAGCTCTGCCAAAATTCACTGTAACTATAACCAACACTGGCAGGGAGGGCGGGCAGTAATACAGGGAGCTGAGGGATGGAGGGAGAGCAGAAGAAAGACAGGAGACAAGGAGAGAGTGGAGGCACGGCATCTGGGCTGAGTTAACAAACGGCTAAAACCAGGACCTGAACCCAGCAGGGCTGAGCAGAGAGGGTTGGAGACATAAGAGGGTGTACATGAGGGTGAAGGGAGTAAATATATAGAGAAAGAGGGATGAAAAGATAGATGAGTGTTTGTATTGAAGGAGAAACAGAGATGCAGAAATGTACTCATCTAAAGTTTTTCAGCACATCAAGTTAGGTTTGGACTAATAGGAGCTGACATGAGGGTATATTATCATCAACCATGAAAAGGTCAAAGGTCAAAGGGATTATACTGGTAAAACAGGGATCAACCTACAAATTAGCAGCTTGGCCTTTGAAGAAGTGAAGACACATTTCTCTGCAGGGGTCTTTTTCTCCTGTCTTAAAGAGCAAATGACACCATAATACACTGTTAAAATGAAAACATAAATAATTGGCCTGAGAGTGATTTTTTGGTTCAGTAAACAAAAATGTTCTACTGTGTTGCAAACAACTTCAAAGTAGTTTTCTCAACTACCTTTATTGATGTTCGTTTTGTAGACTTGGTCTCATTTTATAGGTAAAGTTGGCAAAACTTCAAATCATAAGTTTGAGGTCATGACTTAATTCTATGAGTCTGCTTCAGCAAAATAACAGGGTCTCAACTCATATCTACAGGGGTCCTCATCTATATTTTCAATGTCCCAAATGTGCAATGATCTGTGTGGATTTCTTCACCGTATCTTTGTTTGAGTGTGAGAACTCTGCTTAACAGTTGCTTAACTGATGATGAGTCAATTAGTTTGAAATTTACAAATTAGTGAGAAGATGTAGCTCAGTGGTTCAGTCATGGTTAACCAATCCAAAGGTCAGTAAATCAAACCCTGCTGGTGCTTTTGAATTCGGAATTCTTAGTATGTAGAACCCCAAACTTTAAATACATTCCTTATCAATAAAGAGTTATCTCAACAAAAATGTAAGAGTTGGTTCAAATGCAAGATCTTTAGTTGGCATTAAAAAAAAACAACTGAAAAATCCAGTGCAAACAGTTGCCCTGAAATTTTGAGTTAACACAACTTTTTCATTTTTACAGTGAAGGGTTGTTGAAATTATTGATATTTCACTTCTTTTCAATGCCACATGCTTTTAAACATCACTATATGTGTTACTTTTAAGTCCAGCACTGAAGTGTATGAAAAAAAAAACGATCCACACTCATATTTTCACTCACTAAACTGCATCAAGTGAGCGAGAAACAGAATAAGAGAGATAGAGCAGAAGTGGTGAGAAAGTGAAGGGAAGTAAAATAAAGAAAAGAAGCAGAAAAACAATAAGTTATTTATAATCTTTCCTTTTTCTCTACTGCAGGAAGTTGCAGGGATTTTTCTATCTGCTGTTAAAGTGCGGTGTGTCTTTCTGCTCCGTCCTCCATCACAGCCACACCTACTGCTCTCATTCACAGATCAGCAAATACTGGTGTTTTGTAAGGACGAACTAACATTCACATCTGCTGTAGACAAACAAGGAGATCAGAGAGACTCTTTTTTTATTATAATAAAAAAAAACCAACCAAACTGCCCTGTTAGCTCCCTTAAGGTGATATTTTTGCCACTGAGGGGGACTGATCTGGTGGGGCTCATCAGTCAATCCTCTGTATACCCAGTAGTTCAAAAAGCTTTATTCAAAAAGAACAAACCAACAGAGAAGCACCGTGGGCTCACTTTTGGGTCTTATTGTGCTGCTCCTGTTGTTGGAATTTGCAGCTGAGTTCTGCTCTGACACTTTCTTGGAACAAGCTCCTGTTCTTCACAGACATTGTATTTCACAACCTCGACTCCAGATCCGTGTGGTGTTAATATTACACATTCCCCAAACTCTAAACATGCTTCATTTTGAGGGAAGTAACAGAATCTCATTCTCTGGCTTGTGCTGACGTTTGCTGTGTGGAGAAATGATTTGTCTGTAAAATGAATCACGAGCATTTTGAGGCAGCAGGAAGGAATTTCAGATCTTTCCTCACCTCTGATTAAGATTTAATGTGATAGCGTTGTGATCTGTTTAGGAATGAAGATGTCTTTGAGATATGATTTTACATTGCTCTGGTCTTTATATGAAAGCAGGGGACCTTTGGAAATGTTAAATAAAAGTTTAGACTGTCCCTGTCAGGTTTTTTTCCCCCAAGTCTGAGTCGTTTAATTTGAAGTATCTGCAGATATTGAGTCCCAATCCAATGCTTCTATATTACATGAAAAAAAATGAAGAAGAGTGAAGAAACAGATCCTTGGGTGAACCCGATTTATACAAAATAAATACAAAGCAATTTTTTCCCTCTTTGTTTTGAAATATCTTGTACCTACGGGAGCCCATTAAGACAATAAAATGAAACTCTGCTTTGTTGAAATTTTTTTTTCCAATATCAAGTTGAAATTTTGTGATAATTAAGTCAAAATCATGACATCAGAACTCAAATTTTGAGATAAAAAGTCCAAATTATGAGGGAAAAAAGTCAAATTTTGACTTTTCATCTTATTAATTTGACTTTTTACCGCAAAATTTCAACTTGAAAAGGGCAAAAAACTTCAACAAAGCCAGTGTTTCATTTTAATATGAACAACTGGTGGGAATGGGCTTCCACATAGATCCAATCCCTGATCAGGATGCGAGGTCAGATTCCTATTTAGCCCTTTAATTCACATAATCAAAATGAGACATCCCTGATAAAAATATCAGTTATCAACATAGAACTGATTTTATCATATATCTCACACATTTGATTATAGTTTAGTACCTTTGTTGTCTGAAAACACAAACACTCAGATTGTTTTGACTGTCAGAGGTTAGGGTCGCTGTTCATTTTTGTAGGGAGTAAAGCCATTTGAGAAAAAAAAACATTATTTTTTTGCTCATTTTGTCATTAAATGAGTCTAACTACAAAATTCAGTGTCTTAATTGTTATAATTTCTGGATTTTTTGTCTCTATATAGAGAGGGCAGGACAGTGGATAGAGCAGGAAGCAGAGTGAGAGTAGGGACTGACATGCGATACAAGTGCTGTAGGTTGGATTCAAACTTGGGTGGGCAGATCAGATCAAGCCTTATGGGGGGGTGCAACCAAGCTGCAGGGCCAAACTAGCACCCATGAAGTCAGACCTCTTGTAAAAATAATGGAAATATGAGTTTGATCTTAAAAATAACACCTTTAATTCAAAATTGGGGAAAAAATAGACACTTTTTACTGGCAAATTCTCCCAAAGTATTTATAGAGGGGGGAACTATCCCTCTTGTGTGAGTTTATATTAATTCTGGAACAAATCTCAGTGAAAATGAAAGAAGCAGGAGTTAAGAAATTAACAGAGTACCAGACTGGGTCATGAGAAAACAACAGGAAATTGAATGTGATCATTGAAAAGTGAGTGGATGAAATTTATGAATGCATCTTTAATTACAGCTTCCACACATGAAATGATTTGATTCCTGTCCATGTGAACATTTCTACAATTTCAATATTATCTGTGACAAAAATGTCTGGATATCCGTGGGACGGTGACACCTCTAAGTAAGGTCAGTCTCTTTATTATTACAGATACACACCAGCAGAAAAAGAATACTACAGAGACACAAACTTCTTCCATTTCACGTAATTTCTCTGAATATTTCTCCCCCCCTCTGGGTCCACATCTGTGATACAAACTACAGTCTGCTGCTTCAGTCAAAGAGCCTCATTGTGCTGCCTGCCAGAGTCCACACACACATACTAAGCTCATCATGCCCGCTGGTGCTTTATCCTGCCTGTAATGAGAAATCTGAGTATAGGTACACACATTCAGCTGCCCCCCACTTCCAAAACACACACACACACAAATATTTAAAGATACTTAGATAACAAAGACAAACAAGTGCACTTTTTGCTTCAGTTATGAGAAATACAAGGATGTAGACACACAAACACCTTCCAGGGAGATCACGGAGTCTAATTTATGGGAGGATTTTAGAGATGGTATGCTCTCAGCCACCTATACCGAAAACCACTCCACTTTTCCTTGGCTCTGCCCAGCGTTCCCCATCTCAAGTCCAAACCCATTCCAGCTCGTGGTCCTCTCTAATTTCACCCGAGGCAGCAGAAGCTCGAGCTGAAAAAGAGGAATCTGGCCCCCAAGTCCGGCAAACTATTCCCTTTTCCTGTCTCCCTCCTCTTCCAGCGACCACAGATCGACAGCTCTATGGCCAGCGCAGGCCCAAAACTATGAGGGGTATTTTCAGCACTGTAATTTGAAGAGCGCATGGTATACACACAGGCAGACACACACACACACTCACATGCTGAATAACACTCAGCACTCAGATTAGAGAAGGAACCCAGGTACAGGAGGAAAAGAGATGCAAATGCTTGTCGAGGCACATGTCGCTGCTGCATCCACACGGCACCTTATCCTCCCTGAGATCAGGTCAGAGAGTGTGTCTGTTCTCAGTTAGTGCATGTAGCACGGAGCAGGAAAGCAGGGCGTGGGCCGTACAACTGCACAGAGATGCAAAGAGAACTCATCTGAAACCAAGAGGCCAGTAAAGGGATGTAATAGCAGGGAGGGCAGAACCCAGAACAGCAAAACCAACAAAAATCAGCTTTAATGATACACATCATTTTTATCTTTGGTGCTCGATGATTCATCGCGTTACTATCCTTACACTAAACATTCTGAGCTTTAGTTGATTTGATTCATTCTTGGTCCTCTGACAGCTTAATAAAACAACCATACAACCCCTTTTTTCTACCACAGAATCAATATTTAACCTTTAGGGGCAGGTGCTTTTTGAATTATCAACTACGACAAGAGAATTTGTGTGATTGTTTTAAAAACTCCTCTTTTTATTTCAGGCAAGAAAAACAAGAAATGACAGAAAAACGACTAAATTGGTTCTGCTTAGAGCTACAGAACTCTATTTCCACCAAATAAAAGATTAAAAATGAAAAGCTGTCTTTGCTGAGGGTTTTTTTTTGCCCATATTAAACTGAAAATTTGAGATAAAAAGTCTAAATTATGAGATAGTAGAAAAGGGAAACCTACTAAGCAATAATTTTAGTTTGGAGTGAGCTCTAGCTGCTGTTCGAGATCACAGAGAAATGCATTGTGGGTGCATTGACTGTATAATTTTAGAATCTGTATGAATTGTTGTGATGTATTAATTTGAAAGTGAAAGTGAAAGTAGATCCGATCTTCCTTTTCCTTTTCTTTGTTCACGCAAACTTTTTAAGTTTGTACCGTGGTTTAGTAGCCGGCTACAGCACTACTCCCAGCCTGGTGCCCTGAGACACGTCAGTACCGACTAACGCTAAATCCTGGTTGCATCCTACCAGTGCTCATCTACCAACTCCAACCTCACCAAGAAGAGCAGTCATAACCCTTGCAAACAGTCATTTTTCTGACAGACTAGGGTTTGAACAGCCTAGCCCATGTTTTAGCCTTGAGCTATATCTAGATATCAGAATTTTTCAAGATCATTTAAAAACTCTTCACAGTCTTTTTAATAATCTTTTAAAATCTCAACAGTTTTTCATTGTCATTATTTTAATTGGTGAAAATGGGCTTCTATACTGAGCTGATGAGACAGGCAAAGAAAGGATGCCACAAGTACAGACACACTCTTACCCCATGTGTGCCAACTACCCGAATACAACCCTCTTTAGGCTGGTGCCCGTCAATACACACTCACAGTGATTACAGATGCAGCATATAGAGCTGCTTCTGTCCAAGACCTTAATTATCCTGCACGGTCCTATTTTCCATAAATACAGCGTGGGCAGGGCTGTAATTAGGGACTAAATTTACGCCACCTGGCTTGAAGAGAATACAGTTAGCGCTGGCCGCAGGGATGAGCCATAGCTGGACACAGAGGAGACACAGACGCTGTGCACCAACTCAGGCTGGAATAACCCTGAATCCTTGGAAAGACGCGTCTTTTGTCTGGATGAGAAAGATACTTCTCTCTGCCACATTTTACTCAACCTTTTTATGCAGCCTCAGCGCTTCATTTCATCCTCACTTCAGGCATAAACAGATGAGTTTGTGGAATCTCTCTTTCACCACTGGAACAATGTGAAATGTTGTGTTATGTCATGTTTTCTGGAGCTGGACACAGTTTTGTGGCTTTGAGTAGAAATTAAGGCTTTGCATCCAAATTGCTGTCCTCATCTTGCGTCGAGAGTACATTGTTTGCTCATTAAAGCGGCCCTCAGCAGATGGTGATAATCGGCGAGCCAGCAGCTCTCCAGATTTTTGAGAGGGAGAGAAAGAGAGAAGAGGCTTACATCTGAAAGCTGTCAGGGCGAGGTTCAACCCACTCTGCTTTCTGACTGGAGCCTCTCAAAGTGAGAGCTCTGCTTATTTCACTGAGATGGAAAAGAGAGAGAGAACAAGGAGAGGACACAAAACCAAATAGGGAAGAGCAACCCGCTGATGTGTTTGATCCGAGTCCTGACTCTTTGGTTTGAGGTGGTGAAGCCATGTGCAGTGCTGAGGAGGAGGAGGAGGACAGCAGATGCCTCAGGCTATTTTCCTGCTCTGTCCTTCTCTCCATGAAAGAGAGAGAGTGGTCGTATTAACTGCTGATTCAGTCTAAAATAATGAGGCATGAGCTGCAGAATGTAGTTTACATGCATCAGAGCAAATTGCTTCAATCCATTTGGACAAAGCTACATGGTGTAGCCAAGGACACTGGACTCTAATCTGAAATCTGTGCTTGATGTCAGCGGTGCACGTAATGAGAGAGAGGGAGAAAGGCTTCAGTGGAGAGACTTCAAACCTGCTGAAAAGCAGTGTGTCGAAAAGAATTTCAACACTAACACACCTGATGTAAACACTCAGGTTCAAACACTGGAGAGGAGCCAGCCGTCTGAGCTCGTGTTACTTGAGCAAACACAGACACACATGCACCACGCTCACACTCTGCATTGTGAGGGAGGCTTACAGTTCCAAGCGTGCCACAAAGGAAATAATCTGCATGCTCCTTTTTTTAGCTGCTGTCTCCTCTCATGTCAGTCAATGACATCACATACCTGAGAAACAGTGCTCTTTTCAGAAAGGTGTCAAAGTTTCAGAATGAACATCCTGATGAGCAACACATTCACAGGAAAAGCCTCGCAGAGACGTGAAGCAATGAGGACACAAATATGCAGACATCCTCTGTCTGATTTCCATACAGGGTGATGTGCCTCGCAGGTATTTTTGTGGCCTAATGTTTAATCTGCTGCGGCATGTAGTGTTTCTTTTACAAATTCTGGAGCCTTTTGCCTTCAGGCAGACATCAGTAATTACAACACCCTGGGAGGTCCACCCCTAAAAAAAGTGATGGACATGCCGCCTTCTCCCCCCTTCGTCTCCTCATCTCAATCTTCCCACAATTAATGTTCTTCTCTCCTGATTCACTTCATTACTTCTGATTCTGACAGGCTCCTGTTGGCTCAGGCCGGGTTGTCATTGGCTGCCTGGCCAAAAAAAAGTCACCACAAGAAAAAAAGGTCACACACTCTAATATTTCATTGGACTGCCTTTCGCTTTGATGACAGCACATATTCACTGTGGTATTGTTTTGATAATCTTCTTTGTAAAATTTGTTTCCATTCAGTGTTACGTCAATTTTTCACTAAGATCTTGTATTGATGATGGTAGAGTCCGACCACTGCACAAAGTCTTCTCCAGAACATCCCTAAGATTCTCAATGGGGTTAAGGTCTGAACTCTGTGGAGGCCAATCCATGTGTGAAAATGATGTCTCATGCTCCCTGAACCACTCTTTCACAATTTGAGCCCCATGAATCCTGGTATTGTTGTTTTGGAATATGACCATGACATTAGGGAAGAAAAAATCCATTGATGGAATAACCTGTTCATTCAGTGTATTCAGGTAGTCAGCTGACCTCATTCTTTGGAAACATAATGTTACAAAACCAAAACCTGGGCAACTGCAGCAACCACAGATCATAGGACTGCCCCCACAGGCTTGTACAGTAGGCACTAAGCATGATGGGCGCATCCCTTCACCTGCCTCTTTTCTTACTCTGATGCGTCCATCACTCTGGAACAGGGTAAATCTGGACTCATCAGACCACATGACCTTCTTTCATTCCTCCAGAGTCTTATCTTTATGCTCCCTAGCAAACTGAAGCCTTTTTTCCAGACAACCTCACTGATTAGTGGTTTTCTTAAGGCTGAACAGCTGTTCAATTCCAATCTCTTGAGTTCAACAACCACAGGATGTGTCTTTCGCCATGATTGTTCAAGAAATGGGAAGTTACTCATTGCATCAGCTGGGGTTAAATAACTTGTTGCCAGCTAAAAGATAATCACCCATGCAGGAATTATCCAATAGGAGGCCTGTACTTATTTAATTGGTCAATTCCAGGAGGCTTTTTTTTTTTTTTGGCCAGGCAGCATATAAGATCTCTAAAAACCTATTGGTGCATGTACAGAGGTTCATGGTCACACTGGTTGGAAGTGGGGGGGGGTACTCGTGGGAAAAGGAGAGCAGGAACCTCAGCTTGTGTCGCTGATCCATGACTCTAAAGAAGATGAATCACTGAGTGGGCAGTGGTGAGCCAACTAGGCTGCTGTCAACATATTTATCACCAGATGTTGTTTGGGAAGTTAAATATAAAAGAAGTTAGAATGATGGGAGCCATTTTCATCAAATATGTTAAGTAAAGCTGAAACACATTTGATTTTTCAAACAGCTGTTCAAACACTGTGTTGAAGGGGTTTAAATTGAAGAACTTACCTGAACTGGTGTCAGCTGAGCCCGAGGGTCAAACACTCGCAGCATCTTGTCCTGTACAAGAGGAAAAAATGTTTTAATAAAACCAGAAAATGGCATTCTGACCCTGAAGTAGTAATAGATTCTTATTTTTACTGGGTTAGTTAAACTGACTAACCAGGGTTGCATCGTAGTTGTGTGAACACTCATAAAAAAATAAGCAGCTTTCATGGACCCTTTCTACTTCTTCTGATATTTCAATCAATGTATGATGTTTCAATGTGAAGTGTTTCAAATATTTAAAGTCATGTGAATAATTTTTGGCTGTAAACAGTAACGCAACAGAAGGACACTTTCATGGACCTTTTTTTTTTCATTTCTTTTTATTTATGAAGACTAAATATCCAGAATAACCAGCAAAAAGCCACTAAAAAGGGCCAGTAAAAATTGAAACAACATTTATTTTGCCAGGATACCAACTTTAAAATTAGAAGTTTAGGATTAAAATTTCAGAACTTTGGGGGTTGATTTAAAATTTTGCTTTGCTTTTTTCCCTCTATGAACTCTGAGATAAAGCTACATTGATTTTTTTTTTTCTGAATTATGACCTGAATTCCAGGTAGTCTGACTTTTTTCTGTAAAATATGACATGAAAGTCAGAATTCCTTCAGAGATCTCAGAAGTAAGAGTTGAAAGTAAAAAGTCTGATTTCTGGGATTTAGCCCAATATTTTTTTTTGTCTCAATTCTGATTTAAATATTATACTTCCTGGAATTTTTTTCTCACAAACTCGTCAATAATCCCAGATTCTTATCATGGATATTTAGAAATGATCAGACTAACGCCAACATTGTAACTTTAACCCCCTGAAACCCAAGTTTTTGTCTTTACTTCTCCTTGCTATTTGGGATAAGGAAGACTTATTAAGTATATTTATATAAACTAAACTTGGTCTTTGATTAGGAATTTATGTTTTTATTGTTAGTAGTTGGCTATTACTTTTAAGGTTTTAGAGTTTTGAAGATTAATACACTGGTCTTTCATCAAAATGGGTGTAAAGTTGTGATATAACCAAAAGGTTATGTGGCTGATAGGTCACAGTTTTTAAAAATGAGGTATCACGGGTCTCAGGGCCAGAAATGAAATGTCCAGGCCTGTGGATGGTGGGTCTTCAAAGGTTAATTTCAGAATTCTGATCTTTTTTTTTTAATTGCAGTCAGAATTTTTTCTTCTTTACAGACTTCCAAAAATTTTCATCCACTCTGATTCTCTGCTGTAGAAAAATAAGGCACTGCAGTCCAAACAACAAACAGCTCAAACAGCTGACTTCTACAGTGAGAATGGCAGGTCTTTATTTAGGATTTTAAGGTGGCACTTAGGGTGGCCAATCAGATTTCTGACCTATGCTGCACCAGCAACCCCTCATGAAGAGTTAGGGGTCATTGCATGAGTTTGAGTTGTGTGAATCTTTGATGTAAGCAGATATGTCTGACTTTTCCTAACAAAAATAAAAGAATTAAATTTCAGGAATTTGAGATTTACTATCAAAGAGCGCGTGTAAGGTTGAGACTTGATGTTCTCACAGAAAGAAAGAAGGAATTAAAGGTTCTCAGGTCAGCTTGAATTGCTCCCGAAAGAAAGAAAATGGAGGACTGAAATATGAAAGCCGTTTATTAAAAACATGAATCACAGATACCTCCACTTCAGCATGACTCAGATGAAGAATAACATCAACTCTCTGAAGTTCTTTATCAGCGTGATCTCACTGATTCATCTGTAGTAAATGCAAACCAGTGACCTCTGAGTGGCCTCATGTGCTGACACCGCTCAGCCCAAACACGCGTTAGACATCAGACACAGCAGCCAATCAGAGCGGCTCCAGCGTGATTGAGAGGAAATGGGGCCTAATGGGATCAGGCTGTGACCGGGACATGTGTGTCTGCAGCCGTGTCACTCAATACGGCTGTGTGACTGTGATCAGAGCGGACACAAGGGGCTGATAGCAGGTAATAAGCAGGAGGACTTAGAGAGAACCATGCACAGGCTAAACACACATATTTGGACGTCAAAGAGAATCAGGAGGCTGACAGTGACACAGTCAAGCTCACACACATAAAGAGTACTGTTACACTTCCAGTCGTGTGCACCAAAAACAGCTTTTTGTAATCATAGAGTGGATCTGGTGATTAATCCGAGCTCCGGCTTCTCTTCAACCTGCTTTCCGAAGCAATCAAAGAAGGAATTTATTTACAATATGAGGGCAAAAATAGCAAACAGAAGGATTTCCTCAAGTCTCCTTCATCTATGTGGCTCCTGCTCTCTGAGTGTGTGGCCCACCCACGAATGTGATGCCCCTCAGGCTGCATCTCCAGGCCTCTGTGACCTCGGCCTAAGCTTAAGGCTCAAGGAGTTGGAGTGGGAGTAAATGATTGTAGAAAAGAGTGAAGTTTGGATTTCACACAGTTCAGTAAATATCTGAAATCAGTTTTTTTTTTTACTTCACTGCAAAAAACTGAAATACAAGCAAGTCATTATGTCTTATTTTTAGTAAAAAATTATCTTATTATTCCCCTAAGGCTCTGCTTTCACATAAGTAGACCCATGAAACTACATTTTTTACAACTTTGACTTCTGAGCCACATTTAGGGACACTGCTCCCATCATTTCTGGTGATATCAACAACGTTACACCTATTTTAGTAAAGCCAACTGTATTCAAGACTTGTCATCTTCTTGGATTAACTTTTAATGCCCTCATTTTGACTTTTTATTTTTTGATTTAAAATGTTCAATTTCTTGCTTTGATTTGAGATTTTTCTCATAATATTGACTTTTAAACCTCCTTATTTTGAATTTTTAACCCATAATAACATATTTTTATCTTTTAAATTAGACATTTTGTCCAAACTTTTGACTTTTTATCTCGTCAAAACAAATCTTTCCTCATTGTCTTTATCAACTTTAAATCTCCCTCGTGACATTTAACTCCTCCAGAAATATGACTTTTTTGGACTTGTTGCAAGAAATTCAGACCTAATTTTTTGTCTTTAAATAACTTGAAATAAGACTTTTTCTAGACTTGTCAGTTAAATGTGGCTCATATGAAGAATAATAAGACCATTTTACTAAAAAGAAAAGACATAATGACTTTATTGGATTTCAGTTTTTGCTGTGTTCCCTTTTAGTCCAGTCTGTGTGTACTTTTGCCGCTTCTGTGTGTGACAACTTTTCTCTCTCTGGTGTGTATCGAGCACAGTCTTGTTGGTCAAACAACAACATGGGGGATGAAACTATCTGTCAGTGCAAACACACTCACACAGATGTGTCCTCCACACACACAAACACTCTACAAAGCCACAGACAATAATTAATATAAACACACACACCTCCTCCACTCATAAACGCACAGATGGAGAGCCAGGAGAGCCATGTGTGTATTTGTGTGTGTGTTTGTGTGTGTATTTGTGTGTGTGTGTGCTGAGACAGCAGCTGTTTAATCAAAGTGATGGCGCTTCACTCTCAAGCTGCTGTTAATGAGTTTTCTCTGAGAGTTTGCAGCGCACAACTTTCACATGTATGCAAACACACACACGGTCGCCGGGGCTCTTCAATTCCTCTCTCCTCACACATCAGCAAACACGCTGCGCTGCCAGCATCCTGTTCCCAGTCTCCCACGGTTACCGGTGACACGGCAGTGATGTGATTGGCAGTTTAAGGCTGCAGGAGTCCCTTGCCTGTCTCAATGTGGAAAATTAAGTCAAAGGTGGTGGTTTATGCTTAAAATGGTGCCGAGTCAGTCACAGCAGAGCTCAAAATTGAAGGTAGACTCACAGATCGTAAATCTAGTGGCACCTCATGTCTGACGGCTGTTCCACCCTATCCTGTCCATCCTTTGCATAAACACAGGCTTCCTCCGCCTCTGTGCGTACTACCTGAGAGGTTCCTGTAAAATGAATGGTGCCTTTCTCCCTCTGAGTGTGTCATAAATATACATCTCTACTTTCAAATCAGGCCTGTCATGATTCCTGCTCTTTGGGGCGGTGGTCTCCCCTTCATCTGGCTCCCTCAGCCATGTGCCCCAATGTTTACCCTATAGGATCACCGGGGGGATTGGACCCACATGTTGGCGGGCCCTATTTGCTTTAATAAGTTGGATTGAAGAGATTGCGAGAGGCCTTTTGGGTTAAGTGACACCAGAGTCCAGCAGGGCAGGAACCCCAGAGGCCCCCCGGCTCTGATCTGGGCTCAAATTCCCTCGATGCTCTTTTTCTTTTTCAGGTGCCTCTGCCTTTTAGGCTAAACTGATGGCGGGTAAAGGATGATTATCCTGTCAGGGTGATGTCAGGAGTGTGATGGGAGGAGTAATTTGCTACCTGTCAGGGGAAAGACAAACAAAGGGAATTGGGCTGACAATCATGTCTGTTTTATATGAACATGTGGAAGATTTTGGTGTCAAAGTTTATTCAAGCGTGAGTGGGCTCATCATACATGTCAAAAGTTGGGCCTTGGGGCCAATCATGGCACAAGGTCGAGTTCTATGCAGCCCTAAACTTTCATCTTACGCTGAAACAAATCATGTTCTGAATTACTTTTACATTTACATTTTCTCCAAGGTCACAAGCAAAGCCTATCTAATAACGTCTCGCTAGACTCCATTTGGACTGTTCATAGGCTACCTGTATGACGCCAAAGCTCTGTACATTCTGCAGTAACTCAACAACTCCTACAGCAGACAACTTTAACCCTGCAAGGACCGAATTTCAAAGAAAATTTTGCAAGTTATGTGAGTTTGTAGTTGCAGATATATAAACATATCTACCATCCAACAGGCTGAAACAATGGGACCCACTGACCGTGTAAATAGTCTTTTAGAAAAAAACAAAAGAGTCTTTTTTTTTACAGATATCTTAATATCTGAAATATAATGTTGTTATATTACAAAACTGGGTCTTACAGGGTCAAATGAATGTATCAATCATGATGATAATGTGCTAAATTGAAGGGGTGATGTTTTTTATCATTCTCATTTTGAATAAAAAATACACATACATGAGGGAGAAAAGTAGAATTTTTGTGAAAAAAAAGAAAACAAGAAAAAAAGGAAGTTTTTGCATAGCACAGGTACACCTAAAAAAGTAGAATATCACAAAAAGTTGAATATTTCTGGTCACTAATTTCAGAAAGTGAAACACAGTTATATAGAGAGTGAACCATTTCAAGCCTTAATTTCTTGAAATGTTGACGATTATTGCTTACAGATATTAAAAGACCCCAATTAGAATATTCATAAGATCAATAAAAATGGATGTCTGACTCAGAAATGTCAGTTGTCTGGAAACTTTAGCTACTTTTGGACAGTTTTCCAAGTTTTCTCCCAATTTTTTGCCTTATATAACCCCTTTTTGCTGCTTTATGACCATTTTGCCTACTGAAACATACTCTTTATTGCTACTTTTTGATGTTTTTCCACTTAATACCACTCAGATTGTTGCTCTTGCAAAGATAGTTTTCAACAATTGGGCTCTTTGGTTGAGTAACACTGGTGTAGAGCATAAAATATCTACTGCATAAAATTGTATCTGGTATTCTGACATAATACAGGTTAGAGAAAAAGTACAGTCTGCAATTCAAATATTACAACAGGTCGTATTGTGGTTTAGTCTTATCTGTAATTAAATGCCCAGCCCTAACAAACTGACCATTTATCATCTAGTATCAAGAGACACTTGTGGGACAGGTGAGGTTTGATTTCATCAGTCTGTAACAGTTAACAAACAGTTAACAAACAGTTAACAAGTAGACAAACATGTCAGTAAGTGCAGCTGATGTGACCCTTCATGCCAGAAGCCTCAGCCTCATTTCAGTCTCAGCTGGTCTTCATACTCCCCTTAAAAAAAGACAAATTCATAGTGATGGAGTGTGTTAACCTCCAGCAATAAAACCACCTCCAGTTCTTCCTGTAGCTCACATACATTCATGAAACAATCCCATCATTAAACTTTCTCTACCTGCGCCTTGTAAACCAGCACCACCAGCCTTCCTCCTCCAACATAAAAATATTAACAGCCTGATGGAAAGGCCTTCAAGCTGTTGGATCATTTCCAGTTGACATGGATCCACTTCCTTCTGTCTGGACCTCTTTCATCACACAGCATCAGTGCTATGTGGTATTTAAAAACCAGTTTACTTGACCGGGTAAAAAGCATGAAATACTGTTTTGTGAGGTGTACAGACAACACCATGCATACAGGTGTGTAGCCATGGCTGATATGTAACCCCTGCTCCTGGATAGGCTTCCAAAATTACAGCTAGTTGACAGAGTATCAAGTTTAATATACTACAACTATTACAATAAGAATTTAATTTGCCTCCAAAGAAATGTTGTTGTTATTTCCTGATTAGATTTAATTAGATAAATAAATAAGAAATCTAGGTTCAAAGGGGCAAAGGGTCAAAGGTCAAGTGAGGTAAATCAAAACAAAACCCCTCAGAGATTTGTCCTTAACCCATTATAGTATCCTAATTAACAAGCCTGTACAGTTTGTACTTTTGGATGAAACCTCCATCAGTTGTGGCCAACACGTCTTCATTCGTCATCATTTCTACAGCTTTAAAAGAAAGCAGCTGTTATCTGTAACGTCAGAAGGCTTTCCAAGTTTGTTCTTCTTTACCATTTCAATAATTCTTATTCCACTGTGTCATGTGATCCCTGTGCTTTGATGAGCATTACTGCTGTTGACTTAATGATTAATCAAATCCTCTTTAAACAAATGAGAAATTGCAGTGACTGCTCTATATGTGAGACACGAGCTACATCTAGTGGCCACTCTTTGCTACTACAGCACCCGAATCTCAGGATTCAGGATTAAAATGCAAAAGAGGAACAAAGAAGACAGATTTTTCAAAATCTTGAGCTTATAGGTGCCATATTATACTTTTGCAGTAAAAATATCGTTCGATGCAGAAGTCTGATGTCCCAACGTCATGAATGTGGCTATGTTTCCCTAAAAAAACACTGAGATCATGAATCCCTTTTTTTCGCCATATTTCTCAATGAGCTGTTTCAGCGTCTGCATTCAAATGTGCAAATGTGGTCAAACTCTCCCTGTATCTTTTTAGGAAGTGGTCATGGCGACCCGACTCAAGAAAATAACCAAGAATACAGCAAAATGCCCCTTTGCTTTATCAAGAGGAGGAGGAGGGGAACATGGTGCAACTGGCAGACATGGTGGCGTCACTTCGTTTTAGTACATGCGTGTGTGTCCGGCGATGACATCAATACTGGCTTGATTTCAGAACAGCTCGCTTGAGGAGTGATTTTCAGAAAAAGGGAGCTAGTGAAGAGAGGAGAGGATGGGTTTTTTTAATATTGGGGGGGGGGGTTTGAGGAAACCCCGGGACCCATGTTTTCATTAGTAATCCATGTAAAAGTGGATTCTGCGCAATAAGGCACCTTTAAGTACATACAGGTGATTAAAGGTGTTGACATTGGTTCTTAAACTCAATATATATCACAGATAACAACAACCTTTGATTGTCTCCTAGTGTTTCTTCATTACAGTTATTGTTACTGTTTATTACACTGGGGAAAAATTTGAAAAAAAAGTTCTGTGGAGTAAGATTTTTATGCTGATCAAAATTAAAATTGGCATGCTGATTCCAAAATTGCTGTCAGTTTTTTCTTGCACGTCAAGTAGTTTCTCCACAGCTTACCCTCCAGATAAGATGCACCCAAGAATTAGTTAAAAACAGCTGTCAGACGTAACTCAACAAAAACTGTGTTGCCCAGTGTTACCCAGTGTTATCTATAGTTTAGGATTGTGTACAGCACTTTGCCCAACAATGTTGTATTTTAAAGTGGTGTATAAATAAAGTTGAGTTGAGTTGAGTTGATGATTGTATATCTTGTATATCTAGGGTGTAGTGGAAGTTTTCGTCACCTTGCAGGAAGAAGCCAGCAGGGAGCCGTCTTGTTTCCAGCTCAGACCCTGCAGCTGGTCTCCGTGCTGCTCCAGAACTGCAGACACACATCAAGAGAGAAAGATTAGAGGAATAAAGAACGTCACTGTCAGTTAGATACATCTTGAGAAGGGTTAAAAGAAAAGGGAAATGATGCAACACAGTATGAACACAACGAGAAAGCACGAGTAAAGAAAAGACGAGACAAAGACGAACAACAGTGTGGACAACAGTGGAGGGGAACGGAAGGGAATGAGAGAGCCATAAATAAAGCAGAACGAAAAGAGAAAACACACACAGTATGTAGGATTTACAACCAGTGATGGAGAGAAATGAAGAGCATGACATGAAAGGCTGCAGTGCCAGAAGTTAGCACAGCATAGTTTGTGTGAATTTTTCAGTTTGACACCAAACACATGTAAAAACAAGAAAGCTGTGATTGTTAAGAAAGTTACACACAAGATATGAACTCAAACCAAACTCAAACAAGTTTCTCGCTCAAAAACTTCTTCCTCAGCCACATGTGAATGAGGAACAGGGTTGATGGAAGCCGGTGTGTGTGTGGGGGCACAGCGCATGAAAAGTTGGATCAGCAGTGAGTAGCAGCCAGGCCAGCTGTCACAGGCTTTTTGAGGAGGGTGGGGGGCAAAGTGTTCGTGATGGTGGGGCTGGGGGGGGGGTGATGCCAGAGGATAGTGATTACATCCTGGTCCCAGTCTGTGGAGACTGGGACCAGGGCTGCAAAGCAAAACATTACCTCTGCTGCTCCGGCACATAGACAGAGCCACAGGGCTGTAAAACGTAGGCAGTGTCAGTGAGACAGACCCCGACCAAACAAAAGAAACACTTCACTCCAATTTATCAACTCATGGAACAAACAGAAAAAAAGAATTCTGACTAATTGACAGAGACTGAAATGTTAGATGTAATAGACAGTGCATGATGTACAAACAGGACTCAGACAAAATTGATTTTAGTGTCTTAGTGTTCACTATGTGGTACTCAAGTCGCTACCTGCCAGAGGTGCATCCTGTCGGCTGGTGTCCCAAATTGAGGGAGACTTGTTGCCACCGACAGCCAGCAAACCAGAGGAGGTGGGGTGGAAGAGCACCCTCTCCAGCCTGCCGTGGCCTGGACGCAGCGTCAGCTCTGGAC
Organism: Thalassoma bifasciatum; assembly: GCA_008086565.1. Classification (NCBI taxonomy): domain Eukaryota; kingdom Metazoa; phylum Chordata; class Actinopteri; order Labriformes; family Labridae; genus Thalassoma; species Thalassoma bifasciatum. Next base: position 575,120 of record RPOG01000068.1, read on the forward strand.
TGTTTGGCTGCTGCTGCTCTGGATCACACAAACGCCACAGCTTCACCTGCACACACACAACATCACCATTACTTCACCTCACCTTGAAACTCAGCCACTCTTACCTCCTACTTTGTCTGAACTAGTCCTCCAGTCTCAGTGCATTCCTGCTCCTTTGAAGACTTAAAGAAACAGCCTTCTCTGTCTGCTGTGACAGCTGTGCTTTGAAGCCACATCAGACAGGCAAGCTGCTGTTGCTAAATCTAACGAGATCATTTAAGTCGGTAAGAAAACATTCTCTTGATCATATTTCACAAGTTCACTCATTTCAGCTCCAATTTGCATTTTCAGCACAGCTGAGTGTGTGAAACAATATGCTCCGCTGGCTCAAGATGAGAAGGGTTGAACATGTGCTGCAAATTCCAGGCGCTGCAGACCACTCCAGTATGTGTGTGTGAGTGTGAGTGTGAGTGTGTGGTGATGTTTTGTTTTAACACAGGTTATAGAGGTAAACCGAGCTGCTGAGTCTGAAGATGCAGGGTTAGACTAAGCAGATTCCAGTGAACTAAGGCACCTGTGGCCCAGGATAATGTGCTGAGATAAAGGAGTCTTCAAAAGGTTCAAATAACAAATGAAAAAAAAAAACAGCTGGTTCATAAAAAGGCTGGGCAAGTAATTGAAAATTAGATGAAATCGCAATATGATTTACTGCAATATTCTAAACACAGGCAGTGCAATATTTCTTTAATCTAAAATGTGTCAAAATACCAGATACAATGTTTGCAAAAGATGTTTTATGCTCTATGCCAGTGTTACTCAACCCTGCTCAACTAAAGAGCCAAACTTTTGAAAACTATTTCTGCAAGAGAAACAATCTAAGGTGTAAAAAGGCAAGAACAGCGAGAAGGAGTGATAAAAATAAGTTAAAGGCAGCAAAAATTGGGAGAAAACTTGGAAAATGGTCAGAAAGCAGCAAAACTTTTCAGAGGCCTGACATTTCTCTTAGAAATATGTTTTTTTATTGATCTTATGGAATATTCTTATTTTCAGAGACTGAATTCTGTTTTTTTTAATATCTATAAACCACTATCATCATTATTTCAATAAATAAAGGCTTCAAACGATTCACTCTATGTAAAATGAATCCATATGATATCTAGGTTTCACTTTCTGAAATGAGAGACCAAAAAAATGAACTTTTTCTTTATATCCTCAATTTTGAGAAGTACTTCTTAATGTATTTGCCTTTTCTTCCTATACTTTCCTTATTTAAAATGATAATCATTAAAAATATCTTATCTCCTTCAATATAGCATTTGATATCAACAACACATAGGATGGGGAATCTAAAATTATGGCACGAAAAATTGCAATTGCATGGTAAAAATACTTGCAATTAGATTATTTTTTGCAAATTGTTCAGCCCCAGATCATAATCTATAGAAAAACTGAGCTGGAACGAGCTAAAAAAAACACAACTGAAAACAAGAGAAATAAAGAGGGAAACAGTGTGTGAAGGGGATCAAGGAAGGAAGAAAGTAAAAGGTCAAAGCACTCACCGTCTCATCACTGGAGCTGGTCACCAGGAGACTGTCATCAAAAGGAGAGAAGTCCATGTCAGTCATCAGATCTGACAGAGAGAGAAATAGAAGATAAAATTAGATTATGGTCAAAGTGTGGTTTCATTTCTGACTAAAAATGACTTCTGACGTGACATTTAATCAGAGAGGCTTTGAGGGTCACAGAAGAGGACATGGAAAGGAAAGAAGGGACTGAGGAAGTGATTGAGGAAATTACCTGAGTGACAGGAGATCTGGGTGACAGTCCACTGACCATCAGCAGCAGGTTTAACTGAAGTGAGGCCCAGCATACCTCCACCTGAGGAACAGAGAGACACTTAAGTTTATAGTCTAAATACATAGAGACATTGCACATGTCTACAAAAAAATAATTACATCTATTTATAAAATAAATTACAGTACAATGCACTAAAACACATGCAACAAAGTGCAAATTCACAACAGTTTTGTAGCAAATGGTGAAACATTTGACCATCTCCTAACCATAATTTCAAATTCACTTGAAAAGAAATGTAAGTGTCCTGCTCCCTGACACTGTGCTGCACTGAAAGAATATTCCAGGTGTGAGACGCTCTCACTGTAAAGGCTAACAAACCGAAAGCAAATGGTTTTAGTTATCACACCACTCTGCAAGTATGCACTGAGAACAAATCTATCTAATAATTTCTCCCATTATTAACTGGCTTGGTTGCTTTTCACGAAAAACAAAAACAAAAATCAGGTTACGTGTGAAGTTTGCTTGGTAAAACCAGAATACATCGGTCATATCAATAGGAATACCACATACTAGCACATTTACAATAACTCTTCACAGTTAGTAAATGCATCTCTATCCCCTCATGTCGACAGTGGGAGTGGGGAACTATTCAAATTAATGACAAAGTAGTAAACATTGATCTTTATATTTGATTGAAATGCTCATCCCCACTGTTGATCCCTCTTTGTGCAGCCTTACCAGCCTGCTCGGTGTTGAAGACGATGAGTTTGGAGCTGGCTTTGATGTGATTCCCCTGACAGGAGAAGGAACCAGCTCGGACATTGTTGATCCATCCCTGAGTTTAAAGACATGGAGAGAACAAAGAGGGTTAAGAAACCATGAGCAAAGTTTTGTCAGACATTATTATTCATTAAAATCAACAACTGAGTCTAATTTAACACACAATAGTTTAGAGGAGCACATCTGTCTTGGCTAGAACTAAATAAATAACTGAGTAAGTACAGTCACAAACAGGAAGAATCTTGCTGAAAGCTCACACACGTAAGTGCTTCTGAATGAGCAGTTTGTGGAGGAAGTGGAAGGGCTCCCTGCATTGCACAGCAGAAACTCTTAAAACCTCTTTCATAACATTAACAAGGCCAGAGCAGCAAGAGGACAGAGTGTCCGACATACTGCTGAGCTGCTGCTCTGAAAACTGTAGGACACAAACTGAGACAGGCCAACTGTGGAGCTAAAGAGGCCACTTATCTGTAACACCAGCTTTTATATCTAACCCTGCACTCCAAAGCACCTAACCAAGCTCGTATCTATTAACTGCATGAGCATCTGCATGTGTTCCCGATCCTGACCAAAGCTCACACCCACCACTTAAACTTCACTTCCTCTGATTTCGCCTAAAAGCTTTACTTTTTCTATAGTTCTACGATTTCATTTAGCAGACACTTTTGTCCAAAGCGACATACAACACAAGCAAGAATCAAGACTGAACAATGAAACCTTTGTGAGTATGATGAAGTGCAATGAAGTTGAATGGCCACAGGTGCCACCATCTAGTGCACACAGAAGTGCTGTGAATAAGACGCTTTTTTTAAAAATAACATATATATATATATATATATATATATATATATATATATATATATATATTACCAGAAACTAACCATTATACATCAAATTCAACGTCATTGTTAAACATTCCTCAACATTCACTTTGAGTGCTCAACATTCACGAAGAGCTATGTCTGAAACCTTCTGGTTCATTCTACCCCTGAGACAAAGAGAAAAAAAGTCAGATTAAGTGCCCAAATGTTCCCTGAACACATGAGTCTTCAGACGTCTTTTAAAAGTAGAAAGAGACTCTGCAGATCATATAGAGCTGAGCAATTCATTCCACCATTTGGGAACAACTTAGAGAGAGTCTGGCTAGAGATTTAGAGTCACGCTGGGCTGAGAGCACCAGGCGTTTTTACAGGCAGAGCACAGCAAGTGAGAGGGAGTGTAGACTTGGATGAGGGATTCCAAGTTGGCGAGAGCCGTTCTTGCCACTGTTTTATAAGCAAGAAGACGAGCTTTGATTTGTGATGTTATAAAACAATAAGTTCCTCAAGCTCATCCAATCAGAGGCACAGCTCAGATCACATGACTTATGGGCGCCCAACAGATGTGAGTTTGGGCACTAGTCCCTGTCCCATTTCCAACATGGCCAAGCCTGCCCTTCTGCTTCAAAACTGGGCTTCAGAAACAGATGAGTGACATCACTGATACTACTTCCATCTATTATAGTCTCTGCATTCACCGCTCCCTCTCTCTCAATCGCTCGACCACTCATGCAGCACGTCACTCTGCCCAACCCTGATAACAGCAGGTGAAATGACAGAGTGCTGAGATTGTGCTCTAATGCCGTACTCAAGACAACTCCAACTTGAAAAAGTGAAGTAAAATTGCCGCTGAAGTCAGGGCCCCAAATCAGAGAAAAAAATCCATCTCCACTTCAAGAGATCAGTATGATGTACCAACAATAGCAGCCTCTGCAGAACGCCAAAAGTGAATGGTGCAAAGTCATCAAAATTCTTTTTTTTTTTTTACTGCCAGTTACAGTTCTAATAGATTATAAAGTAAAAATGAAAGTTCACAAATGTAGCTAATTGGATTTGCTAATATGTAACTAATATGTAAATCTGTAACAAAAGTTCTTGCTCAGAGCACGTGATCTGCATCATATACATAAGCCAAAGTTTTCACTGTTTAATTTTCTTTCCGCTTGCCACAGCAACACAACATTTTCATTGACAGACACTTAAACAACACCTCTGAGCTGTCTGAAATGCAGCATGGCTGTGTGAGTTGTTGCATGTAATGTAGTCGAATTTTTACATGTTTGCTCATTAAGATCTATTGGTAATGTGATTGGGCATACATAGGCTACATAACTTAATTATATATTGCGATATATTGTTTACCTTGCAATATGTTTATTCCAAAAGGGCATATTGGGATGACGATACTGAAACTATGTACTATGCATCCCTACTTGGCTCAACAAATCCATTTAGACAATCATGTGTGAGATCTATTCTGCACTTTTCCCAGGTTTAAAGAGTCAGGCTGAAAACCCTCTACTGTTAATCCGTACTCAGAAAGAGCTTTGGCGCCAAAAACTCTGTTCAGAAGCCAAAAAACAGTTAATTAAATTAATCTCGAACCACTACTGAATGACTAATCACTTCATGGAGACTCATACTTTAGCAGAAGATACATCTCTCTGTTTTCAGTAAATCCTCCACTCTGTCCCTGTCCCTGTTCTCTCCTTTAGACATGACAGCTTCCTCCATCACATGACTCCAGTCACACTAACACACATTCATTGGTCTGTTAACATTCACAGCAGCAAAGCACCACCTGCTGTCTCAGATCTAGTGCAGAGATTGGAGAGACACCAATAACACCCAGTTTCTCTGCACATGCCTGGCATTTTCCTGCCTCAGTAAAAGAGAAGTATGGAGGGAGGGGGTTACGTAATCCACCTCAGCAAGAAAGGGCTGCAGGCGTTGCAACTTCAGACAGATGGGTCCAGAGGGGGAGAAAAATGACAGATTTGTATGCAAGACACTGCAGTGCCGTCCAGACATGTTGCCTCCTCCAGCCTGCAGGACAACTATCAGTCAGATCCAGCAGACATCATGGTGCTGATACTCACTCACTCACTGCAAATAACACATCTAGACAGTAGATCTGATCAGGAGGAGCAAAACAAGCAAATCACCACCTGATTGTAAAGGAGAAACATGAAAACTCAGTTAGCTGTGGTGTGATAGCATGATGATGGGCGTCACTACAACATCCACTATGGGCTAGCAGCTGTCTTCACCCACATGGCTCAGATTTTACACAAATACTACAAGTTGGAGTGAACTCTGATCGCGTGGATTCACATTTTTGAGTAGATCTCTTGATACTATGCAGACTTCCAGATGCAGGAAGTTGAACATCCCTTGCAGGCAGGCGTTCCCCCCTAAACAAGGCTCAAATAGCAAAAGCTAATAACAAAAGCTAATTCATGCTGGAAACACTGACAGAAGCTCCGCAGCTACTCACGTCTTTCTTGGCGATTTTCGGAGTGGTGTTTTTGAATTTGGAGGTCTTAAAGCGATTCATGCTGCCCTCTCAGATTGACTTTCGTGCCTTCCGGGTCTGTGTCGGGTTGGTTGGTGCTCTGCAGAGAGAGGAGTCCTCCTGCCACAGCTGACACTTCGGTTTGGCCCTGCAGGGGTGCGCTCGCTATGCTCCACCGAGCCGCCCGGCCGAGCGGAGACATTCTCGGAAAGCACACATTCCTTCCATGCGTTACCCCGGGTTTCAAAACAAGCGCACCTTGTGTTTGGCTTGACAATACTGCAACTCGTTTTCCCATAAAGTTAAACTTATTCCTAACCTTACATCATAAAGTGCTCAATTAATAAATGAGTCTCAAAAACAGACTTCACTAATACATACATGGATGTTAGCAGTTCAACACCTCACATTTTTTAAATCTCTTCTTCAAACTCACTTTTCTGGACTTTCTTTTATGTAGTTTCTACACTTTTAACTGTATTTTGATTTTATATTCATTTGACTATCTGTATATTTTATCTCTTTTAATTCCCCTCTTTAGTCATTATCATTTTTATTACATGTCTATTTGTCTATGAGTAATTTTTTTTTAATTATTTATTTTTAATGATCTAATTATTTGCTAGGTAGCTCACTGATTTTATCACTTTTATCTCATTCCCTAACAATTTTCCCTTTCTTCAACCAATGTGATGTTATCATTTTATTCTATCACTTTATCATGACATTTTGTCATGTTGTGCTGTCTGTACAATATCCCACTCATTCATCACTTGCCTCCCTCTGTTAAAAAAAAAAGTACATTTGGGTACTCAGTGATACCGTGTACGATCCAAATACTTAATAACATCCATGCAGTTCTAATGTGACTCTGAAATTATCTTTTATTTCCTCATTCCCTGATTTCAAAAAATGAAATGAGGACCATGATGCACTTGGATGTTGCTGACATTCTAACAGCCTACAGTCCTTTCCCTGGTGTCATCACCAATACAGCATTGGTGTATCCTAAATTATTATTATTATCATTATATATATATATATATTTTTTTTTTAATTATTATTATTAATAATTATAATAATGATAATAATAATAATAATACTTGTCATTAGAATTCCTTCTGTAAATGGTAATTTACAGGTGGTTGGTTTGATTTAAGTTTTCTCTTCCCTTTTAGTTTGAATTAGTATTATAAACTGTTTGGATCAATCCAAAATTTCAATTAAGCAATACCAAAGTTGATATCAGTATCGATCAATACTTGTGCGATGGGATCGATACTTACGTTTCTCTTTCTTCACTGTATGTGCGCTCCTCTCACTTACTCTGCTTTTTTGCTATAAACGGGGCTAAAGAAATTTACAGCTCAAATATTATAATTGTTGTTATCCATAAATATTCAAAATTACTACTTTACAACAAAGCAGGAAAAAACAGCTAATGATTAGTTTCTCATTGAAAAATTAGTTTTTTACTTTGAGTCATGAAACATTAGTTTTAGTGGTTGTGTGTTAATCTTGATTCATTTTGACAATCTGTTGTAGTATATTAAAAGAATCGGTATTGATTTCGACGATACTGACCGTTCATCGACTTTTTCATATTGACACCAACTTTTGCAGTATCGCACACCACCAGTTTGGAGGTAACACTCTTGACTCCACCGAAACATCTTTGTTCCTCTCCGGTGACGCCCCCTCCGTCACACGGACATGCGCAGTGTGTAGCTCCCAGTGAAGGAATGATGGCGTCCTCTGCTGCCCGCTGTTCCTCACGCTGGATTACAGTTTTCGTGTCCTCTGGAAAACGCAGGGCCGCCGGGGCGGTTATCTGCACCGGCCATGGAGGGGTTCGCAGTTTTTCCTCCCTGGGAGCGGATAAGCTGTGGTGGGGAGGGAACGTGGTGTGTGGCGGAGCGGGGAGAGCGTTGACATTGAGGGGGCTGACAGGTGAGGTGGTGTTACACATATGGCCTAGGCTAAGCTAAGGTTTGAATAGTTGTTGTATCCTGGTGTAATCCGATCAAACACAACCGGTTATCTTATTATTATGAGCGGTCATGTGAGAAATAAAGATTTGAAGAGTTATTTTACACAGACTTGTTCGCTGCGCTGCTTTTAGGGACTGTTGGAAATGTGATGCAACCAGCTGAGCTAGCATAAGTTTGCAGCTATAGATGAACTTACAGAGGGGAGACGCCAGTGTTACATCATGTTCTTTTACTCTCTGCGAATTTAATTTTCAAGCCTGCTTTGGTGTCAATAATGATTTCGATTTCAGCTGAATAACTACGTACGAACTGTCAAGAGCTTGACTTAGAAATAGCGTTTAGCCTGGTTTCGAGAACATTCTTACAGCTCGATAACGCAACATCTCATGTAACCTTAGCACAGTTCTGCCCTTTAAACATGCAAAATAAGAAACAACAGACCGCTTTTCTGTTGACATGCAGCTGAATTGATAATCTGAGATGTATTCCCTGAATGCGTCACAGTGTTTCTCGCTGATGTTTACTCACCCTTCAACCCTCTTTACACACATTTAGGTCTCAAATCTCCACATGCCAGCAGCACCCTGTCCTTTCACACAAGTGCCCCTGCCAGCAGCAAGCAGGACTTCTACCAGGTCCTGGGTGTTCCTCGCACAGCCACCCAGAAAGAGATCAAGAAAGCTTACTACCAGGTCTGCTCCTGTTGGATGTACTAGCACAGCCTGGATTGGCTCTCAGATAAACACTCATCACAGCAGTTTACAGTGTGTTTGTGTTTGCTGCTCCTCAGATGGCCAAAAAGTATCACCCCGACACCAACAAAGACGACCCTCAAGCCAAGGAGAAATTTGCTCAGCTGGCTGAAGCTTATGAGGTGTTGTGTTTTTAACACTTAAACCACTAACATCCATCAATGGACACTCATAGTCACAATGAAATTACCAATGACCCATATGTTGTGTGTTTCTTCCAGGTCCTTAGTGATGAAGGAAAGAGGAAGCAGTATGATACTTATGGCTCAGCAGGCTTCGATGCGGGTCAGGCAGGTGGAGGACAGCAGTACTGGTCTGGACAGGCTCAGAGCATAGATCCAGAGGAGCTTTTCCGCAAGATCTTTGGAGAATTCTCTGGAGGAAGAGGCTTCGGAGACTTCAACGCCATATTTGACCAGCCACAGGAGGTGAGTGGTACACCATTTTGGTTCTCATATGGAAAAGTATGAAGGATTTGCACATGTCCTGGAAGAAACAGAAAATGGGAAAAACATCATATATCCTTGAAATGCCCAAGTTATCCTTTAAAAAGGATTTATTCTCCTTCTTCCTTGTAGATAGGGATGTGTACCTTTCACTTTTGAACTGATGCCCAGTACCTAGGAATCAGCATCAGTATTCATTGATACTTTTGGGGGGTTGCTTATATGGTAACAAATGCCAATTTGTTTAATGATAAAATCTCAAAACATTTTGATTTGACATACTTACCTATCAATATGTACATGTAGGCAAATATATCAGAACAACATTCAACTGTTTGTATTGTAATATCTGAGTTTTTACCCAAATTTCTTCAACATGAAACCCCTTAACTGAAATTAACTAAAAAGTAATTGATTAACTACAGCTACGTGGGTTTTTTCTCACAAATTAAAACCCAGCTGTATGTACTCCATGTCAATGAAGGGCATGGAAAATCACCTACTCTTAGGTACCAAAACATGATACCATTTGATTTTATGTGAACCAATACTCAGTAATATCGACTGAATTTAGTTAGTCTATATGAAAGTGCTGAATTTAGTACTCATCGTTACTTGTGAATGAATGCAAATAGGTTAGAAGGTATGAGCATGCATGTCTGTTTTCACCTCATCATCTGAGTAACATTAAAGCACTGCGCTTCTCTGCAGTGGCCCACCTTATGCTGCTAGCCAATCAAATTTGCATAGCAGTTCTGCAAACCAGTGCTCCTGATTGACCCTGTTGCAACATTCAGTGACTTAAGCAAAGAGTGGGAAACCCTCTTGTTATGTCTTGGCATATTTTCACTCTCCTCATTTTCTTTTCTCCGACACAGTACATCATGGAGCTGACGTTCACTCAAGCAGCAAAGGGGGTCAACAAAGAGATGTCGGTCAACTTAGAAGCTGCCTGTCAGCGCTGTGACGGTAAAGGCCATGAACCAGGCACCAAGGTGCAGCACTGCCACCACTGCAACGGCTCCGGCATGGTGAGAGCTTTGACACAGTGCATGACTTTAGTGTTTCCACAAATTTGTGATGAGCAAGTGAAGCTTTATAGATGTTTTTTAATTTGTTTCAAGAGATTTTTACACTTTGAGGCTTCACTATTTGCTATATCTGTGAGATTATATGAAGAATTCAAATTATACATGAAGAATTACCCTGAAGAAACCTGATCTATATATTGGTACACTTTTGTTAAAACCCTCACTATTTAATATGGATATGATTTTGAATGAATGTTTTGTCACATGCTCATCATGTCCTCTGCACCTCCCCCTCCTCCTCTCTGTAGGAGACTGTGAACACGGGCCCATTTGTGATGCGCTCCACGTGTCGTCGCTGCGGCGGCAAAGGCACAGTCATCTCCTCACCCTGTCACTCCTGCCGTGGCACCGGACAGACCAAACAGAGGAAGACTGTTATGGTTCCTGTGCCAGCTGGTAAGTCTCACTGTGGTGTCTGTGGATCTGTTGAAAAAAAGTTACATCTGTAGATGTCAGTGTGTTTGACATGGACATGGGTGGCAAAGGAGGCAAAGCAAAACTTCTGAGGATTTAAACATGCTTTAAGTTAAAAATAAAGACACCACTGAAACCTCTGTAGAGCTGTATCTATACATATGTTACCACAAAAAAGCCTTTGTGAGAGGATATTTGTTGTTTGTATATGATAATAACCCTTAACTGTTGTTTGTTTCTGCTTCAAGGCGTGGAGGATGGTCAGACAGTTAGAATGCCAGTTGGAAAAAAGGAGGTTTTCATCACATTCAGAGTGAGTATCTACATCTGCTCATGGTTTTAGATAATTTAGAAGTAAATCGTGTGCAGTGTTGAAATGATTGTTCTGTTTTTTTTTCTGTTTCCAGGTTCAGAAAAGTCCAGTGTTCAGGAGGGAAGGTGCAGACATCCACTCTGACCTTTTAATCTCTGTGGCACAAGCGATCCTTGGGGGCACTGCCAGGGCCCAGGGCCTTTATGAAACACTGAACCTATCAGTAAGTCAACCTGTATTATCAGGCCTCACCTAGAACAGGAAATATTTGACAAGCAGCAGTTTGAAATGACTGGAATTTCCTTTTTCAGATCCCTGCAGGGATCCAAACAGACCAGAGGATACGATTGGCCGGGAAAGGAATTGCTCGTGTCAGTGGCTACGGCTTTGGGGATCATTATGTCCATGTCAAAATAAAAGTACCCAAGTAAGCCCGAACAGACCCACATTGTTGATATGTTTTGCACCAGTGTTTTTACTGTTGTATACCCCAGTAAAACGAGCAAAATACTTCCTTTTTAATACAACTCAGAAGAAAAAAGTCTTAAGCTGTTCACCAAACAAAATCTCAAAAAGTTGTTTCCACGTGCAGGAGTCTCACAGACAGACAAAGAAGTCTGCTGATGAGCTACGCTGAGGACGAGTCAGACGTGGAAGGGACGGTGAACGGAGTCACTGCCACCACCACAGGTAAGAGGGCGACCTCACTTCCTTCTAGAGATAGGTACTGTTAACAGGTTCCTGTTAAGAATCAATAAGAAAAGGTTCAATTCATCCATATCCTCAGCTTTTTTGCTCAATAATTCCTTTATTGATTCTTTGTATAACTGAGAACAACTCTGGGGTGGCCGAGCCTTTGGCCTTTGGTAAAGAGAGCCAAAAGAGATTAGACCTTCAAAAGAAAAATAATGAAATACTGTATGTCTATTGCTTTTTTGCCACCCAGCTCCATACAAATTCTCTACTGCCCAGACTCGGGCTACACAATGGCAGCTCCAGTAACCAAATTCTTTTGGCTTCAAAACCGTACAATGGTAGAAGGCAGAGCCAAACTGTCCATTCTATAAACAGTCCATGGTTCAAACATTTGTTGCCATACAGCATTTGTTACAGAAAGTGTCATGTTCAAGTCAAACCGTAGCCACAGCAACAACTTTGCTGTAGAGCAGCGCTGATGAGGGTAATTTTGTTCTTTTTGTGACAGTCTGTGACGACATTTGACATAGATAAAACAAATGCCATCCAAATATTCTGCCATTTGATCCATTTTAGATGATGTTAGCGGTCGATTAACCCCTTAGTTCCCACCCAATTCTGGCCTATATACCATAGAGCTTATAACTGAAGAACCTTAAGGTCAAAATTCATCAGTGACACCTCATTTGAAAGACTTAGGTTTCTTAGTTTCAGAAAATGTCAATGTTTTTAAAGTTCACATCAGGATAAATGCAGCAAAAACACTGTCAGAGGAATGGCAATGGGCCTGACGGCAGGCCCTGGGAACTATTAAGTACCCCCACTGCCTGCACTGTTGCATCCCTGTCAGCTACCTATTTGTGTGCAAAGACTTTTCACTTGTTACTTACATCCAAAGATCTATGATCCAGTGACTTTCATATTTATTTACTTAAAACTCAATAAATTGTTGACAGAAAACCTGTAAAGCCAATTTTTGTACACAGAAATTTCACAGGAAGAATTGATAAGGGTATCAATAAAGAATTGGATTGATAATTAAATTCAATGATGGTGTCAATAGAATTTTTTTTTTTATCAATACCCATCCCTACCTCCTCTCCCTGCAATCTTTTTTTTCTCTGATAGGCTAGAAAAGGGTTTCAGTAGAGAGCAGTTGTGCCAGGTAGTGAACCTGGCTGATGCAGTGTTCGTCCCTGTCCAGGTGGGGGCAGCAGTGGTAAGCGGTTTGGTACAGGGCACAGGGAGCATGGCGAGAAGGAAGGAGAGTTGAAACAAGAGGGGGGCTTCTTCTCCAAATTAAAGGGGTTGTTTAGCTCCTCATGACAGCCACAAACCAGGTAGGACTGGTTTTCATTCATTCATTCATTCTTTAGTCCCACTCTTTGTCTCGTTCTTCACTAATTCAATACTTCTTGTCTATTCCCTGGTTTGTGGCTGTCATGTAAACCCCCTGATACTTGTGCCCCCCTCAATATGTGTTCAGGAGTTCTCAGCATGATTAGCTTAAAGGAGCGTATCACAAATATAGACAAATATTGTCACGCCAAGCACAAAGAACCACCTCTTAAAGTAACGGTTCTTTCAGGCTTGTTAAAAGCTTCATGGACCAGCTACTCATTAATCCCCTGCATTTAGGTTCCCTAATTGTTTGCTCTGCACCTTTCTCTGTGTTGTTTTGTATTAGCTGCTTAATCTAAAAAGCGTCAGGCCATGAGTCTTTTCTAATAGAAAACACTTTCTCTTCTCCTTTCTCTCCAGGTAAAAGGTCATCCTGGAATTGAACACTTCATCAGTAGCTCAGAAAGCAGGAGGGAGGACAGAAGAACACATGCACCACCACTAGAAGAGATGTGTGGTTTGGGATTATTTGGTGTCAGAGGAGAAATACAGAGGTTCTGCTGGATCAGTAAGGATTTATCTACCTACCTACCCAGACCTGCAGAGGAAAACCTGCTCCATGAACCCACAGACAGGAGGATGTTACAGCGAGACAGTCACCTCTCTATCAAACTTCTAAGGAAACAAAGACTCCATGTAACATAGCAGTTAGTGCATTTTGGTTTTCTAAAAACCAGAAACCAACAGCACATAAATAAATTATTGTATTAATAAAGTCTACGGATATAGTCTAACCTTTTATCTGGGATTAAATGAACCTCTTTTACTTATATTTTTGTTCTGTATGTTTTGGTTTTTCCTTTCAATGACATTTCCTCTAGAAGGTTCAGCATCATCAGACCCCATGTTTACCTTTTAGTTTAGTGGTTTGACCGTGTAAAGCTGAGGGGGTAGAGGACAGTGAGTCCCCTGTCTCTGATGAGAGCTGCACATCGTCGGCTCATCAGACTCTGTTCCTCTTTCAGTCCTTTGCATCATGCACCTTCACTACATTTGTATATAGTCAGCTGTGGATAAAATGGCTTTATCAATGTGTCACAAAGAAACAGTTTAATGTAGATCTATAATAAAGCTGTGGTCTGGGAAACAACTTTGTTTTTATATAAGTCAATGAACAAAAACAGTTCAACACCTCTCCTCAATCTAGATAAGGCAGCTTCAGCCTTTCTTACTTCCAGCCCTAATTCCAGTTAAGTTGGGATGTGTAAAATGTATAATAAAACAGAATACAATGATTTGCAAATCCTTTTTAATCCATTTTCAATCAAACACACTGCAAAGACAAGATATTTATAGTTCAATTGATGAACTCAATTGTTTGGTGCAAATACTAACTCATTTTGAATTTGATGGCTGCAACACTTCAAAAAAGCTGGGACAGGAGGATGTTTACCACGCTGTTACATCATCTCTTCTTTTCTTTTCCCTTTTGCTTGATGTACAACTTCAGTCACTCTACAGTCTGGGGTCTCTGTAGTTGTATTTTTTAAATAAATGTTTGGTGCTTCATAGTGCACTAAACGTTTTCAATGGGAGACAGGTCTGAACTGCAGGCAGGTCAGTCCAGTAGCTGCACTCTTACTTCAAAGCCACACTGTTGTAACAGGAGCAGAATGTGTCTTGGTTTCATTGTCTTGCTGAAATAATCAGGGACATCCCTGAAAAAGACAAAGTGCTTGGATGGCAGCATATGTTGCTCCAAAACCTGGATGTACCTTTCAGCATTAATGCAGCCTTCACAGATGTGACAGTTACCCATGATGCCATGGGCACTAACACACCCCCATACCATCACAGATGCTGGCTTTGCTCTTGTAGATGTAGTGATGAACTGTGTTAGCTGACAATGGTTTTCTGAAGTGTTCCTGAGCCTACATGCTAATATCCTTTAGATAATGATCTGGGTTTTTAATGCAGCGCCACATGAGGGGTCAAAGGTCACTGTTGGTTTGGGCCTTGCTGCTTACATGCAGAGATTTATACAGATTCTCTGGATCTTTAGATGATATTATGGACTGTAGATGATGAAATCCTTAAAGTGGTGAACCTGGCCCCATCCTTGCTTGTGAGTGGCTGAGCCTTTTGGGGATGCTCATTTTATGCCCAATCATGGCACTCACTTGTTTCCAGTGAACCTGTTCACCTGTGGAATGATCCAAACAGCTATTTTTTCAGCATTCATCAACTTTCACAGTCTTTTGTTGCCACTGTCCCAGCTTTTTAGGAACATGTTGCAGGAGAAAGATTCCAAATGAGTGCATATTTACAAAAGTTTATAAGTTTGAACAATATATAAATAAAATTTGTGGTGCATTGAAATGAATTAAGGTTAGAAAGGGTTAGCAAATCATTATTTTCTGTTTTATTCACATTTTACATGTCCCTACTTCATTGGAACTGGGGTTATAAGTTAGCAAATGAAGTCCAATTCGTAGATTATGGTTAATAACATTAAGCTGGAGCTGATGGGGCTTGTAAATGTCTGGGATTTATTGCAGACAATGTAGGAAGGTCATATCAAAAAATGTTGCAGATTATCTGAAGTGGAGCATGGATATTAATGAAAACTTGTGTAGAACTGAATCAAAAACTTGTTGTTCAGGACCATAAAAGGTTACAACATACAGTAAAGAAAAACTTGTCTGGATTTTACAGTGATTAAAAACACCAGTCCAAATTAATCAACTTTAATTCAGCATGAGCAGGAAAAAAATCTTGTATTTCAATACAACTAACACAGCATAGTTCAGGATTTCCTCTCTTCATATGAAGGCAAACTGTACAGTCACTAATAAAGCTTTGCACATGGGGTTAAAGAAAGTTTAAGGTGGCAGAAAACAACCATGCTTACCATTAATTTCTTTGCCATCATCTCGAGATCAGAAGCTACATGCTCTGAAACGAAAGGTGCTGTTTGAAGTGTTTATCAAAAATATCAAGTTTCTTCTTTTACTGTGTTGATCAGGATCAAATGCCATGCCAGCATGCATATCTTGACAACTGCAGCAAGCTGAAAATGTTAGATTAATGATCTCTGCATCACTCTAAAATGCATCACTGCACCATAATGAATACTCACTGAAAGCAATGACAGCGATCACATGAAACAGACTCACTTATACGCTCTCTTGTGGTCTCCAGAATTCATTTTTTCGCGATGAATCGTCTCATTACCTCTAGAAATGAAGCTTTTGTTTTCATCATATAACAAGAAAGAACAGCCTGCAACCAAGGGTATATAACATGCTTTGTAATCTTGAGAAACAAAATTGTTTACTACTGATCAAGAGAGTGAAAAAAAAAGTAATTGCAAGCTTGGCTCTTCTCGCCTTCCATTAACAAAAGGGATTAGGAGCAAAGTTAATGAAAATGAAAAACCATTACAAGCCAATGTGGATTAGTCAAGCATTCACTCACTGAAGGTTTAATCAGTAATTAAAAGGAACCTGAATTCATGAGATTCAAGTAAGGGTGCCTTCATATGAGCAAAAAAACTTAGATTTCAACACCTGGAACTGGCACTAGAAACATGTAACAGCACACAGACCATCTGACTGCACCATGACCCTGAGACTCTCGGCTAAAAAACTTGTCTTCAACTGTCAAATCCGCGCTAAAACAGCCGCACTGCAGCTGAAAATCCAATAGAACATGAGCTAAAAAGGGAAACTGTTCACCCATGTTTGTGTGAACAAGATGTGTAAATACTAACAGCAAATGACTGGTTGCGCTCTATAGGCTTCACACTCTATCTCCATGAACCCAAGCAACAGAGGAATGAAAAATGCTTGGAATGATAAAGCAAAGTCAGTTATTTTTCATAACCGTGTTAGGATAAATATTAAACTTCAGTCAGTGATATTACACTGCATACAGTACACACAGCATAAAATATTCCTCCATCAAAGTTGTGCACTACTTTGAACCTTTTCTCCAACTCGTAGAATGAAAAGTACGATAAATAAAACAGATTTAGTCATGATGCATTCTAGTTTTGGTCTAAACAGAAACTACCTCACCTGAAGCAGAATACTGAGACTCATCTGTTCGACAGATAATCCACATTTTAAAACATGTTTCCTTTTTTTTATCTCTTTGTCCTGACACAGGCTCCTGCATTAATCATGGAGAAAATCGAGCTGTGCATTTAAATTGAAGACAGGCAGTTTTTGAAGGAGTAGAAGACGCTGTACTGCATAGCTCTGATAAACTAAACATGCATCTGTAGAGGCATAAATCGTAACATCTATCTACAGGATGTTTCATAAATCATACACTTACTCAAGTGTAGGTGTGCTATATTTTTGTAGGAAAACAGGTATTCCATTTCTCTCACCTGGTTCACAGTACACATGATTTTGGCTCCATTTCAGAGTCCATAGATGCAATAATTCACATGGTGTTGTGAGTTATAAGTTAAATAGCGATACTTCCTTAGTTTCACTCTCACATCTCTTCATGTCGCTGCTAAAATTAAGATGTTTTCTGCCAAAACACTAAGGCCTCATTAGAAATCTACACAGCAGTCTGCCCAGCAAAAACGCACTGTGCTACTGTACTCATGCATAACATGCTCATAGTATTTTGAAGAGTTTTATCATGGAAAGGCTGAGCTCTAAATTGACCCATTTCAATACTAGAACTGTATAGTTAATATAGAGAGAACATCTAAAAGTCACCAAGCTGTGTCTGACTGGCAGTTGATGTTATTTCACTACTAATAAACTATTCAAACAATAAAGCAAACAGCTGCTGAAGGTGAAAAATGGAGGGATTTTGCCAAGGAGGTAGAAAATGGATTGGTGTCTGTATGGATGGATGAATAGATGGATGGATGGGTACGCTGATATCCTTATGGTCCTATAGATAATATTGTTGTTACTCTATTGTACATCTCAAACAACGATGACAAACTTGGACCCGTTCACAATGTGTGTGAAGTTATGACTCTGTGCACAGTTTGAGGGACTTTTTAGTCTCTTTGCTGTCCTTTACTCTCTTTCTCTCAGACTGTCACGGTGATGGCTGGATCACATCAGATACCACGCAGCTAATCCGGCCAGAGCAGCGAACCATGTAGCAAACAGGACCTGTCCTGTTGGGTGTCGGAGAACAGCCATAGCAAGCTGGCAGGCGTATGCTGATCCTCCCGATGCAGCTGTGACAGAGCCAACACAAAAACACAAACGGTTTAAAGCATGAGATGAAAAATGATCAAGTATTAGCTCGTGAATACAGAATTAAAGCATACCCATTTTAGCAGCATAATAGGGACACTTGCTGATGTCTCCCCCCATTTCCCCATGGACGGGCATGCCAGCATCCAAAACTTCCTCTTTGATGGTTTTACCCATCTCCTCTAGCTCGTCAAACACCTAAAGACACAAAGCACGTCAAGAAATTAAGCTAAGCTAAGTTGATGCCTTGAGTATCACAGTACAATCATAATCACAGGTTTTTAAGTGATGAAGAATATATCTGATGAGTAATGATGTCATCTAGACCGTGCAGGAGTAGCGATCATACTGGTACAGACAGAATCACAAAAGACAAATTTCCATCAATCATCATGATGCTCAAACTTTTATTATTAAAGTATTAAAGTGACTGTGAGGAGAATCTGTATTCTGTGGATTAGGGCGACTCCCTTTG
Source organism: Thalassoma bifasciatum (assembly GCA_008086565.1). Classification (NCBI taxonomy): domain Eukaryota; kingdom Metazoa; phylum Chordata; class Actinopteri; order Labriformes; family Labridae; genus Thalassoma; species Thalassoma bifasciatum. The sequence continues at coordinate 593,765 of RPOG01000068.1, forward strand.
GCCGGAAAACTGCTGAGTCTCGTGTATTTGTTTTGAAAGTGTTCTTCCTTTTTAAAACTACTTTTCTTTATTCGAGATAACTTCTCACTGGGTACGATGCAGAGAGTTAATGAATTTATCAATAGCTGTTGTCTGGAACATGACAACAAACAAACTTTGTGAGCTTGTACTGTACTTCAGTGGCAGGCTACATAAAGTGTTACTCACAGCTCAGTGCTGAGACATGTCAGTAACGAGTAACGTTACTGAATCCTGATTATGTCCTACCAGTGCTCATCTACCAAGCAGAGCAAATGTAACCTGTAAAATGTAATTATTTTATTGACAGACTGTCAGTTGTGAATGGATTACTGCAGTATAGCTGCTGTATGTGGGTTGGAATGAATATTATCAAAAACAGATTAACCCCGTGTTTTAGCCTCCAGCTCCTGTTTAAACCAATAGTCTGTGTTTTAACCTTTAGCTCATGTTCTATCACTTTCCTGTATAGCTTTCTTCCACTCTTCTGTCCATTTTTTACTTAAAAAAAGAACCCCTGAAATCATTTACAGCACAGAAAAACACAGATCTCTCTTCTCACTGCCAAACTTCATCAGTTGGAGTAACATTGTCATTGAGACTTCAACTTGCTGTAAATCAATCTGGCACGGCCAGACCCGGTCAGGAAGAGAGGGATTAGCATTTAGGAATAACCTAAAATAAAATAAAATTTTAAGACTAATTATCTTATTTGAAGTTGTGGATCATGATCAGCCCTGTATCCACATTTGAGACTTTTTTCAAGACTTTAAAAATCCTCAGTCCCTTTGAGAGTATGACAGTAATTTTCAATGTCTGGCAAATACAAAAAAACATGACAGTTGTAATTTTCCAAACTATTTCACAAAAAAGCACATCTCTAGTGCAACCACAGTATCATGACAGCCAGGGAAAAGATCACTCATTTGTGTTATTCTTGTTTTTCTCTATCTGTTTTTCTTCTCATCTCTCTGGTCTCTTACCTCCATGTTAAAGTGAAATGCCTTGACAGCCTCATCAACCAACTTCTTCTTTGTCTCTATGTCCAGGTCAAGCTCGTTCATGCGGCTGCGGTAAAGCTGCTTGAATGCTTTGGCACTATGAATGGCATCAAACTGATAGAACTCCAGACCCTCGCCTGTGGGCGGCAGCTTCAAGGCTCTTTGGGCTACTTTTTTCAGCACCTGGCCCCCAGAGAGGTCTCCCATGTAGCGGGTGTAGGCATGAGCTACCAGCAGCACAGGGTCCTCTTGTCCCACTTGATGGATACGGTCCACGTACTGTTGGGTGGCAGGGGAGCATTTAACCTGGCTCTGCCAGTCAGGACCGTAAAAATACTCAAGGTCACGAGCCAGAGCTTCATGACGGTGCAGCTCTGTTGGAAAATACAGAGGTGCAAAGTGGACGTGGTCTTTGTTCCTTTCAATCTCCTCCTCCATGGCTTCATAAGTATAATAGAGTGCAACAGCGCCGAGCTGGGGAAGCAATAAGGAGAAGTTGAAGATAACAGGCTCTGCTCCTCTTTCAAGCTGTCTGTATTAACAACACATTCCCTCTTCAATCTTTTTACTCTTTTACTTCAGACTGACCTTGAAGAGCTCTTTGCGGATGCGGCCCCTGAGAAAATCTTTTACAAACTGAGTGTTCTCAGCCTTTTCATGGACCTCTTTGGTCCCTGCTGCCAGCATCTCAGACAGATCCTCAGGACTGGATGAAAAAAAAAATGTTAACAAGAATCAAAACAACAATGACTCACATCAAGACAATGATGTTAGAAGATTTACCTGAGTTTTTCTTCTTCTTTGTCATAGACAGGGCCTGCTCCGTTGGACACAGTGGATGTCTCCATCTTTTCTCCAGACATTTTGGTTCCTGTTGGCCAGTAAGGACAACAGTGATTCAGAGAGACATCATGGTTGCTTTTCTCTTCCGATTGTAGGCTATGAGTCAGACTTTGAGAATCGCTGAATCACGTGTATGTGACTTAATCTTGAGAGATTAATTTCTGTGCCTTATACTGACAACAGCTGCGTAACGGTGTCACTTGAGTTGATAGTCTCTACACTTTTTGGAAAATGAGAACCATGAGAGGCTTCAGTGTCCCATATGTTTACACTGCATGTAGATCGAAATGATAATGTAAGAACGATAGTTTATATCCTCTTCTCTTCAAATTGATTCAAAATACTGAAGTCCTTTAAAATCCCTGTAAAATATGTCCTGGTACATTTGGAATTCAAATTATGGATTTACAAGCAGTGAGTAGTTCCTATAGTAGTAGTAGTTTCTGGCTTAGCCCAAGGGACAGCAAGGGTCACGAAAAGGGGAAACAGATATCATCACACTTGTATTCTGTTTGCTTGTTGTCCCTGAAGTGATGACAAATCAAAGATGTCTCCTTTGAGGTCATTTCAGCTGATTTCAGTCTTGTGACTTGTTTTTTAGCTGAGAGATGCGACAGTGAAAGCTGATACAACCAGACAAGAGCTAGTTTGTCAGCTGTAAGCAGTGCACAGACAAAGGCAAACAAAAGCAGCTCAAACAACAAATCATAGGCCTTCTGGCGTTTACCAGGGGTCTGATTTACTCCAGATTGATAGCTGCTGCTGCTGCTGTTTGGGGGGATAAATTCATCTCAGAGTCTCACACTAATCAATACTTGACCTTTCATTGGGATACGAATAAACTGAACTGCTTTCTACATCTGACATTAGCACCAACAGACCGTGCAGCACCGTTAACTTGCTCGTACAAACACTTTGACAACAACAGCTAACTTTGCTGGATAACGCTAACTAGCCGAGTTTGCTAACGGCTAGTTAGCATTTCCTAAGCTAACAGACCGAGCAGTTCTCGATCAGCGGCACAAAACGTTTCAGGGGCAACACATTACTTCATCTAGCTGCTTCACATTTACATATTACAAAGTCTTTGTATCGTGATGGCAGGACAAACCTTCAGTCCGCTGCTGTGCTTGTTCACTACTCTCTATCATAGGTTTATGGCAGAACTGCACGTACAGCTCCGCCCCCCCACTCCGCTACTCCTGTGCTGCGTTCAGGCACCCTCGGATATTCCTATACCGGTGATTCAAACTTCGGGCTGAAATTATTTGTATCCCTCTATAACAGTGGTGCCCAACCTTTTCCAACTCAGGGCCCATTTTTAAGCCCAATCCCATAAATACAGAGAATATAAAATGCCTTGTTAGAAACCCATTTGTAACAACGACTTAAAATGTAATAAAACCCACTGTCTAATAGCTGGCCAGTGATGTAACCAATGTGACAGATTCTGAGCCCAAAACAAAGTAACTTTTTAGCTCAAGTGTCATAATTTGTTACAGTTTGAGTCAGCTATTATATTGAGGCTTTTAATACATTCTTTTTGTTGTGTTTCAGGCTCGGCATTTTTGTTAAATTTTTGAAAAGTTATTACATATTGGGTCATTGTTAAATTTTAGTCAGGTCATGCTACCCATTGGGCTCTAACAAGCCTTCTTGGTGGACATTTCTAATATATGAATATCTGAACATTTCTATTTTCCTATCCAAGTTCGTAACTAAGTTTTAACATATAAAACATCGTTCTGTGTAGTTTTATCTTTCTTTAATTATTTGTGTCTTGTTTCTTTATAGAATTACACTCCACTAAAATCATACTATTTTGGAGATGATTTGGCGGCCTACTTGTAATACCTTCACGGCCCACCATGGGGCCACAGCCCACAGGTTGGGAATCACTGCTCTATAAATCTTTGGATGTTCTCAGTCATCCAGGTCATGATAAGTCTCAAACAAGTCAAAAGTACATCAACTGGACCAATCTCATGTGAGTAGAAGACGTGTCTCCTCTCATCCAAGAAGCTTCATCAGTTCTTCTACTCACATGAGAATGATCCAGTTAACATACTTTTGGCTTGTTTGACACTACTCTATCGCTTTTGCTGTTTGATGAAACTAGTCTTTATTCTCAGGTTTCTTATAAATGATCAGAACCGTCTGCAAAATAAACCACACGATGTTTGCACATTACTTGGGGATTATAGAGGGGGATGCATTTTCTGACAGGTGCACTGTCAAGAGGTGAAATAATGTGTACCCCCCTCATAACATGGTGTGTTGGCCGCCCTGTATCATTTGTGTTGAGAATTTCTGACTTGACTTCCTCAATTTCCTGCTCAGTTGACCAATACAGAATACAAAATCCCACTGATGATGATGATGTCATGGTTCCAGATGTGAACCAACCTTTCATGTTCAAAACCAACATTTTTATCCGGTCTGAGCACGCCAGCCTGTTCAAATTTGGGTTCAAGCATAGAACCATGTCAGTGTGAAAGCCCTCACAGTCTGTGGTCAGGTGCCAACATTTTCTCTCACTATTTGAGTTCTTGTCAGTCTCCTTTTCACTTTCCCCCATTTAACCAATCAGTGTCTTTTTTCTGTTTAATTTGACACCATTGAAATACTTCAGGTGCTTTTCTATGGAAAGTTCTGAGATGATGGTAGTAGTGTAATGAAGGGATAGTTAACAGACACAGAAGACATCAACCGTTCCTTCTAGCACCACTGGGCTTCTTCTCCTACTTACACAAGTGCCCTCAACCCTATTTATACCTCAATTACGATTACAACACACACATAGTTATGACAAGCAACTGGAGTGACCCTTCCCACCAAGCATCCAGCGTAATGTTGGTTCAATAATTTGATTACACACATAAAATCATAGTAAATTTATGTTAGCGTGCACACAAGGCCTAACCCTTGAAATCAGAACTCTTTATATTTACCCTGGGGTGATTTGTTTTCTGTGTTGTCCCATAAAATAACCATCTGCTACTCTCTAAGGCCTGAGTGGAGTTACTGAAAATGTGAAGAACATGTTGTGCAATCATCTCTGATTGAGGCTAATCATGTTTTATTGCAGTGTTGTTAAGGCAGTGGGGTTCTTTTTAGAGTAGTGCCAATATAGAGTGACCTGGGGTCAGTCTGTCCTCACTAATCTACTTTCCCCAGAGCTACCTCGCACACTACATTAAAAAATCTGTACAGTCAGACTGTGTTGCTTTTGGTTACTTCAGCAGATACAACTATCAACACAAGCTCTTGCACAACATAAGTCTGCTTTCCGTGATTTTCAAAACAAGTGATAAGTTTATGCTGCTTTTTCTGTCAGGGGATTAAATATGTCATTGTCAAACCTGTGCAAGCAATCTGAAAAGTGAAGCATCTGATTTAAAACAGGCCGTCAGTCTAGTGTTTACAAAGTGAGCAGCATCATTTCAGATAAAGCTGATGAAAGCCCCTGAACTCAGTTATTAACAGCATCTATATTGTATTTTTCAGCTGTGCTTGATCGTTCACGTTGTTCTGTTTGTACTCTGCAAATGACAGCTCCTATCATAATCAAGAGGTGTTTTTGTCCTAAGTGACTCATGAACATCATGTATGAAATGTGCATGAGAGGGCTGTTTGGATTTGAGCAGATTTACATTCATTTATGCAGAATTGTTTTTCAGGATGTATTTGTCAGCCTGTGTGTTTGATCTGTGTGTGTGATTTTTTAGACTATTTGCGTATGAACAAGGGAAGAGAAATGACATGTGTGTGTATTTGTGACTGACAGAATCTGTCATTGTAGTCTGGCAGGAGGCTGCAGTGTCAGATGCTTGGTTGGCGGGGCAGCTGAGCACCTCCCTTCACTCTGCCATGGAACTGCAGGAGGCTGGTTGGGAGAGGGAGGGGGAGGGGGGCAAATGTGATGATTCACTTGTCTCCAATGGTGCCAGCAAGCTGTCGCTAATACATTAAAATGCTTTGGGGAGATGCTTCACTGGCACTGGAGCTGTTCAATAACAGAGGAGGGGGTCTGTGGTGAAAACTCAGATGGAGCAGGGACTGACAAACTCTATTTACTCTTCTTGGATTCTATTTTTCCATTGAAGAGATCAAAACACCAGAAAGGAAGCTTTGAGATACATACACAGCTGATTACTGTCATACTTTATTTTACAGGCATTTAATTTTGTTATGGTTATTTATTCTGATAGCTTGGAGGTGCCCTTGCATAATTTCAAATAAAAAACTTGAATAAGCACATTTTAAGAAACGAAGCAAGAGGTCGGCAGACTTTGCAACAGCTCAGCACCAGGAAAGAATGAAAGTGCGACAACACCATATCTGTATTGTGTGGACAATTTTAGATATCTCTTTCATAGAAAATACTATTTGGCCTTTCAAAACAAATATTAAACTGGATTCTAATTTGCATTGTAACAGAATGCAAGATTGATCAAGTAATTGGTTCAATCTGTTCTTTCTGCTGCATGTCAGATTGTCTGGTCTGATGGCTGTTTATCACTCCGATCAATCTTGGATCACAATAGAAAAAGAAATTAGAGTCTTCCATTAAAAGTTAAACCATCCGGATGAAGATTAGCCAGATGCATTTAGAGAACAGAATGTCTGAAGATAAAAAATATCCCAACTTTTGACTGGTGCGAAAGTGTTTGAAATTATGCTTGTTTGAAGTGCCAGCAAGCCACCTGAAATTATTTGTCATAGCCATTTGCAATTCATCACACCTGTGCATGAGGAAAGTTTCATGTCAACTGATCATAATTGCCTTTATCTGTTGGATGAAAACTGCTGCTACGTCTTATGCAAGGTTGTGCCATATAGAAGTGCACAATAGCTGTTACGTAATCTAACCCTCTGCTGCTTGATGCCACTCCAGATAATGGCAAAGAGGCCGTACTTTTTCCTGCACTCACCTAACAGGAGGTCTTGCCTGCCTGAAAAAGCAATCAAACTGATGTGCACGACATGCTGACCGAGACATTGACCTTGTAATTCATACCTATATATGAATTATTTTTGTGCCAGTATTAAGGTGTATTTGGATTATCAGCAACATTTGACTGCAGTGAATCAATAGAGAACTACATTTACATCACTCATTAAAAATAGTCACTCGTGGGCATATTAATAAGATGTTGTTATGGCATTTCTGAACAGTGATCCAGGAAATGAATCAGTATTTCTGGCAATTCACCATCTTTTCACTGTTTTCAGGCTTAAATGTGTGAGCAGGACCTTAAACACAGTGATAGCCAAAATTATCGGAGCATATTCAGGAGATTTCAGTTCTTTTTATTGACATGACCTTGAAATAAATAAAAGCTTTATGAAGTCATCTTTATCTTTCATCCAGCATATGATTGAGCTATCATAGGGGGAATTAGTGTATTAATGGGGAAACATTGAAAATTTAAAAAAGAAAGATAAACAAGTAAAAGATTCAGCTTTCATTAAGTTTCACACTCTCACTGTGCAATTTGATTATCATAAACTAACAATGAATACGATAAAAAACTTGATGAAAGTAACAATAACAATAGGGCCATGTTGTGGTAACATGAAGCAGCAGTGTCTTTGGTTGTCATGAAAAGTCTCGCGAGAACCAATACCTGAATTGATGATTATTATAAAACTGAAGCAGTTACACAGTCTCTTCCCCCTGTTAAGCTCACAATACGGTGCTATATCCCTGGAAATTAGTTTTACATATTTTGTACGTGTATAAATCCACCACACACTGACTGCGCGGTGACTTTTTTACCTGACAGTAGAACGTGACTAGTAGAACGTGACTTCCGCATCCGTTAGTTTTGGTTGCGCGGGTCAGGCAACAGGGAGTTGACCACCAACACAGCTCTTGACATCTTTATTTATCCTCGTATGTAACTTATGGCAGCAGTTTGATTGTGTATTGATTCATACTTAGAAGTTGTGATGGCGGAACGACAACCAGATGTAACCGAGTCTCTGGTAACTGCAGTTGAACGATGTATCAAGTCCTGCAAAGCTGAACAAGCCAAGATCAATAACACCATTCAACTCTACAGAGAGTTATTGCAGACCTTGTAAGTACTGTACAAGACGCGTCGAAACTTTTGTACATAACTTGAAAAACTTTCCCATAATTGATGTTGATCTGTTCGTATAAATTCTGAAGTAGCGGCCGATGGCCACCATCCGGCGCTGTGGCTTAGTTGGTTAAAGCGCCTGTCTAGTAAACAGGAGATCCTGGGTTCGAATCCCAGCAGTGCCTTTTTGTGAACACAGTATAGCAAACTTTGTCAAGTAATAGAAAGAAATTCTTCGTAATTGATCTGTTTAATAATATAAAACAGACAGAAACTCCTTAAACAGAAAAGAGAATCAGGAGATCTATTTTACACAATAGTTTAAATGAACTTATGTACAGTTTTAAAAAATAAAAAATTAATCACAGAATTAATTTAGATGACAGCTGAACTTACAAGTGTAAAAACTAGTTCCTTGAGTTAAGCAATGTAGGCTTAAAAGTCACAGTGGTGACAGAGGTAATTTTGTAATAATATAATGGTACAGAGGCCAAACAGTCAGCCTATGCTATTCACTTAAATGTTGGTGTGATCGTCATCATTATGATTCCTTAGCATTATAATCAGAGCAGATTTATCTAATGCAACTAAAAAGCTAAATGCTGTAATTAATTGTGAAGCAAATTTTATGTCATACATTACCCTTGTCCGTGTTTCTGTTTTTGTAATACACTTGGTTTGGTTCCTTTAAGTGTGTGAAGTCTTTCTCTGTAGAACTCCACAACCAGAGACAGAGGGGTCAGACTGTGCAGACGATGCTGCAACAGGTAAAAGAACAAAGAGTTCCACACAGCAGCCATAATTCATTATTTTTCTTTGTAATTGCTTCTGTTAAACTCTTTGCCAAATACTGATGTATCAAGGTTCTTACGGCATGTTTGCATGCTGTTATCTTCAGACACAGATATTTTACAGGAGGAGAGAGAGGACATAGAACTGCTTGAGCGAGCTCTGGAAAAAGCCCTTCAGGTTCGCACTGGCACAGAACCTTCTAAGAAAGACCCTGAGAGACACCATGTACTAGCACAACTCAAGGAACCAGCCACTAAGCAGACATCTGCAGTCTCCAAAGTAAATCACACCACCAGATTAATGTCTAAATCTGCCGGTCTTGACAGGAAAGGGTACAAAAAGCCTGGCATGTCACTATCCTCGAGTAAGGCATCGGTGAAAGTGCAGCAAGGTGCCTCAGCGTCTGGCTCTCTTTGCCATGGTCAGTTTCACACCTCGTCTCTCCACGATAAAAAACAAACGATTAGAAGTGACAACCTGAGCAAAGTTGGCAAAGCTGTGACGATGTCTGCTCCCTCTTCGAATAACCCAGTGTCTGTTTCACATGCTGGGGAGTCTGAAGCTCCCAGGATGCCACAGAAGAACGGGTACGACTACCTCATTAACCATGCTGTGGATGATTGTTTTATTGTTCTGCTGTAATCTTTTTTTATGCTTCTGCTTCTTTGTAGGGTTGCTTGTGATCAAATTGCCAAATGGAAATCTCTACAGAGCAAGCAAAACAGGTAGTTCAACATGAATCTGTTCTCTGCAAAAGATTCTGAAGCTTTTTTTTTAAGCTCCTTGGTTTCTCCACATTGAGCAACACATTCAAGATCAATAGGTCGAAGCAACTTTTCAGAAATCCCACATCCATCTGGAAAAATAAACCTCTCCATGTTTTATCCAAAATTAGTGGTTTTATCCTTTTCTCTCCTGTGTAACTATAATGTAGATAAAATCCCATAAAACTGTCTGCTTTTCATCACTAGGCTTTTTTTTTATCATGGATTCACATTTACATCCACGTTTTCCCTCCGCATAGCTACTTTATATAGAATAGTAAGTACATTTTTCATGCAAACAAATATCTTTTCTTGTAAAAATAATTTGATAATGGTATTATACTGATTGATCACCTATTTAACAAGAATGGTTTTATTTTTACATGTGAAGAATTTCAAGCAGAGTATCAAATCCCTGTAACACAGAGATCATTAATGAAGAGTTTGTTTTACTACAGATTTTTTTTGGCTCTAAGTACACAATATACGGAAAAAACACTTCTCCTCATATTATAAATCTCCTTCTCTGTCTGGCAAAATTCTATATTCCATGTAGGACAGAGAGTTTAAGCAGCGCATTTTCTCATTTCAGTTCTCCGATAATATAAAAGCAATTTGGACTGGCAGTTTGCAATTTATACAGAATTTTAATTTGATTTGATGTCCCCTCTGGCACTTGTTTTGATGTTGAAAATGTACCTCTTCACTGAAATGTGTATTTTTGAATATGTACATTGTTCTTTTGTACTTTATGAATAATTTAAAAACACCAAAAGCTTTTCTTAAAGCGCTGAGTTTCCTCCTCTACATCATCCTCAGATTGTGGGACAAAGTTGTTGCTGTACAGAGGAAACCTGTGCCTGGGAGGAGTCGCTTCATGGAGAGAATGAGAGCTACGGTATCCTTCCTTTTCCTAGTAGAGCCCCTTGGAAAGCCTCACACATGTTTTCCATGCTGTGTAATGTTGAATTTGGAGAAGGCTTTCCACTCATTTCCATTGTCCAACTATGAAAAAATTGCAATTGTCACACTTTCATTTCTTGCAGTCTTGTACCCAATGTGCTGTCCTTGACCCCGTCTGTCTACCCCCCCGCCCCCCCCTCTCTCTAGTTCCCGGAGGACTGGCCGTGCAGCTGCCCAGATCAGACCAGGGCTCAGGTCAACAGACTGACTCACAGAGGCCTTGACCTCATGCAGCAGTGCCATATAAAGGAGCTTCTGGCCAAGCAGGACACAGAAGCAGCAACAACAGAGCTGGGTACATAACCAAGACACCAAAAAATATACACCGAATTTAACTTTAGCGCTGAGGGAGTTTGAAAGAAAAACAAAGATCAACAAGTGTGTGGGTGAGAAAATGCTAATTTAGAGGGAAGCGGCATGGAGAGTTGGCAGGGAGTGACTCTCTGTGAGCTATTTATGAATGTTCAGCTTTTCTATATGCCAATTAGGCCCAGGATGCTGGAGTGAATGCAGATATGAAACTAATTTGCTATTATCTCCTGCAGTTACCAATTCTACTTATCAATACAGTTCTCTGTTGATTCCTACAACATCCATTCATGTACATTTTTCACATCCTTCATGCTTTACTACAGAGATCAGGGAGTACTCACTGATTGGCGATATGTTCCATTGAGTGACCTTGTTAACTTGCAACTCAAACTTAAATGCATCTGTGCTGTTGTAATTACAAAAGCTATTAAAAACCCTTGTAAACAGCTTTAAGACATTTAATGCAGGTGTACTGAGAAGTGCTTCCACAACCTGAATACTTCCATTACTCCTTGATTGTGGTTGTGCTGATAGCCTCGCGTGATGTGTCACATAATTGTAGTTTTTGAGACCTACAGAGCTAAATGAGAAGCATTGACATGGGAAAGTTAAGCAGTTAAGTAAATGGTTCTTATCCCTATTCTTCAATGTTGTCGATACATTCTTGTGACTATTTTCTGTTTGGAAACAGGTGGTAAAAAAAAGAAGTATGACTCCAGTCTGACACAAGAAAAGATGCAGATGATGGCAGCAGAGCTCAGGAACTGTGCAGACCAAACAAAAGAAGGTAGGACTTAAACATCCAGCGTCACGGGAAAGTTGGTTATGAACAATCTACTTTTTTTTTCACAAAATAAAAGTGAGCAAAGAAACAATGTATTTGTTTTGAAATTTAAAGTGAACGTAGATTGGATCTTCTTTATTCAAGATAACTTCTTACTGGATATAATGCAACAAGGTTATGCATTTATCAACAGTTACATAGCCCTGTTGTATGAAACAACCAAACTTTGTGAGTTTGTGTCATAATTTAGTAGCCAGTTGCATTTAGCGCTACTCACAGCCCAGTGCCCTGAGACATGTTATGTAACGTTAGTGAATCCTAGTACTGTCCTGCCAGTGCTCATCTACCAACTCTAACCTCTCTAAGCAGCGCAGAAGTATCCTGACTCTTTATTTTATTGATAGACTCTCATGTTTGAACAGACCACTGCTGAATAACTGAGTTAGAATGAACATTATCACAAACAGCTTATCTTCTTTTTTAGCTTGTGTTTTAGCCTTTAAACCATGCTTTGTTACTCTCCTGTTTAACTTTCTTCTGCTATTTTGTCCCTTTTTTGTCAGACAGTAAAACTCCAGTGTCCACTCTTACTACTAAATTACTCACAGAAATCGTTTTCAGCAGAGAAAAAAAAACAGGCCTCTCTTCTTACTGCTAAACCTCGTATGCTGGCCTGGTGTTGCCATGGAGACGTCCGGTCCAGTCTGACCCAATCGGTGACTTGGAATTAGGATTTAGAAATAACACATTTTGGCGCTGATCATCTCACTTTAAATGATTGATTATGATCAGGTATATACCAAGATATCTGACTTTTTCAAGATCACTTAGAAAGTCCTCACAGTCCCTTTAATATTATAAATCATTTATATGCAGCAGCAGAGACTTAGTTCATGAAGAGGATATCATGTGATTAATCATGCTCCATTTTTGACTCTGATTACTCAGCCGCGTTTGAATTAAAATGTCTGGGTGTCAAGGTATCACTCACTTAGTACCTACAGTACGCAGCAGGATACTATTTCCATTGCCTCCAGTGATAGAATTATAATGTAACTGAATGCGCAGAGATTTTCCATTCAAACCACTCAGATGACTGTATCACCTTTGCAGGGGGGAGCTTTGTTTATGTTTACTACTTTTAGCTCCAGTGCAGCACATGTATGTTCCCAAAGTCAGCGTGAGAGGAAACATTCTGCTCATCTCAAACCTGCTGCCTGCTCTCCATACTTTTCTGACAGCCACATCCTATCCTACCTCTCACATCCACAGCACCAGTGCACCACTTTCACTTCAGCATGTGGTGCTTTCCAGATGGAGATAAATTGTTTACATGCATTTTAGAGATGATTGCGATGAATGCGGCGCGCTAACGAGCTAATGCAGCCTCTCCATGTCAGCGCATGGAAAATGAAAACAGAGCTGCAGTGACACCTCGGTGCCAGATCAGTACTTTCCTTTGCCTCGACATATTCCCCCCCGCTCTGTGACGATGGGGTTTAAAGCTGTCTTTCCTGACGTGGCGAGGCAAGGTCCTAGCTATTTAAAGCTGAAGCAGCAGAGCAGGAAAACGTTTTAGGGTACGGTAGCTCACGCTCACGCTCTAAAAATAACTATATTTTCCATCAGAGTGGGAAGCATGGGATCGATGGAGGCCGGAGGGAGGTTGTCTTTGCCCCTCTGAGGAGAGTGGTCTGTGGGGAGATGTGATAATTGCACCCCTGCCACCGACTGTAACCTACACATCAGAGGCTGAGCTCAGAGAATTGGAGAAGCTGAGAACAAGAGTGGCTTTATTACAACAAGACATTAACCTCGAGCAGGTACAAGAAGTGTCTTCTCATTGTTGATTGAACAACCATTGCAGATACAAAAAAGTGTGAATGTCCTTTTAAAACTAACTTGTGCCTTTGTGCTTTTGTGACAGGCTCTGTTGGACTCTCTCACCCCTCAGCTATTACCCACAATACCTGGGCCTGTGTGTCCAGACATCAGCATGCTGAGAGACATGTACTCCCTGCTGGGGGAGGGAGGAGAGCGTTTCCCTTCAATAGTGCTGGATTCTGAGCCTGACTGACTGCAGAGCATGTAACAGTGATCCATTAAGCTACTTATTTACTTGTAGTGTGGAGCGTGAATGAAATCCAACAACACTCTGTAGATGAAACAAGATTGTACAATCTCGGAGAGTATTAAATTAGATCTCTATGGAGTGAGCATGTGTACTGAATAAACTAGTTAGTTTATATTCATTGAGATCAGTATGACTTTGTGGTAAATGTTTCAGAATGTTGTGACTGTATTTATTTTTGCCATCAAATTCCCTGTAATATCCTGTATGACTGAATAAAATAGAGTTTTTATATATGATGAAGGATTTCAATTCATTGTATGCTCTTGGTTCCTTTCTAATAATGGTCTATTACAATTTAGTTTTCAGGATATTTGAGCTGTTTATTGATTTACCTTGTAATATATTATATCAAAGCAAGTTCAGACATACAGTCAACATTTTTCCCCTTCTTGAAAAGTGTTAAACTCACAAAAATAAGATAGTCATTGAAAAGAAATAAAGAGAAGTGTGGGAAAAAATAGGTATACTTGAAAGTGGTATCAAGAGCAAATAGAATGATGATAATACAAAATGACAAGAAAAGAGACAATAGACAAAAAAAAACATTCCATAGAATAATAGTAATAATAACTATAATAATTTGTAAGAATGAGCTTTAAGTTGATATAGCAAGAAAAATTTCAATTAAAAAAAGAATTTTTAAGCAGTAATTAAGAGATAGAATCACTCAACACACTCCTCGACTTGATAGATTAAAAAAAAATAGAAAAAAGAAAGACTGTTGAAGAATTTTTGATGAATTAAAAATCCCACCTTCTGCCAAATTTGAGAACATGTTTTTACTGAAATACCTTTGACTATTCAGCTCACATAATGCTGACTTCACCAACAGGTGGCACTCAACCAACAGAGCAAGTGACCATAGAAAACAGCAGCATATGACAAATGAAAATCAATTTGAGGAAATTTTAAAATATTGGTTGGATATAGCCTGTACTTTTAATTTTCATGAAGAATCATGTTTTTTTTCTTTGAATATAAAGAAACCCTGGTCTTTAAATCTGTTTTATGTGTGGCTTCTGGCCAGTGGATGGAAATGATTCAAAGGAACAAAGGCAAAGCTGTGTCCTATTTTTAACCCGTCTTTCACTGAAAGCAGCAGGGGTGCTCTGACTTCTGGCTCATCCTCTATGTGAACCCATGTCATCCTGCTGTCTAGAGAACCAGGGGTCCAGAAAGGCTCACAGTGTGTCTGATTGGGCTTGTGATTGAGCTATTCAACTTTTCAGTGCAGTGTGTGTCCGTGTGTTTAACATGAAGCTAGAATGAGGAAGACAAACGTAAAGAAAAACAAGGGAAAATCTATACACTTGCACTCTGACTTTGACTTTCCCTCTGGGCTTTTATCCTGTGGCTGAATGATAGATCACACTGAAAGGGCTGACGCTTCCCCTTGTGATCTTGTTTTTCTAAGGCACATATGTGATGTGAAAGCGTATGTGAGCTGCAGCATGGCTCGGTGGAGCCTAAAAGGCCCTTGCCCACAGATGACGTGTGGATGGCACGTATTCTGCCAGGCTGGGCGACAGGTGGCGCTGGGTTCACGCAGCAGGGCGTGGGTGTTTGAGCCCTGCTGCACCAAACCTCCTCTCCACACAAACACGGGGACGTGCACACCCAAAGCTGGCTGAGTCACAAAGACGATACTCTGGGGGGGCCTGGTCCTCCGCGTGCTTCAAGCTGGAAATGGCATGTTCCTCTGAGTGGGATAATGAAAAGGTTATAAAAGGGATTGGACTATTTCTGTTTCACACTGTTCACACCTGAGTCCAAAACTACAGGAGCACAATAGCTCCTATCGATGCTCGTCATTTGTGTGCTGCAGGCTTAGCTCCCCTCACCCTCTTGAATTAGAGTGTGTGAAGGGAAGAGGAGGCAGGGGAGCATCCTTGAGATCACGTCAACACTACACACAGGTCCCAGTGGGAGTGTCGCCTACGCAACTCAGCCTTCCTGTGACCTGCATACATCAGCTGCTGCCTGGACCCAACTGTGGCGAGCTGATCTCATCCGCCCCCACCGACATGGCCCTGGCCCTGCCCAGGTTAACCAGGTCTCACGACTTTGTATCATTTTTCTCACGCCTTTGTTTGTCGCATAATGGAACGTCCAAGAAAATATTCTCTTTCCATGGAAGGGCTGCTCTTTCTTTCCCGTTTCAGCATTGCTGTGTGTCACACAGGGTTGAATAGTCCTTTCTTTTTGGCCTTAAATGCCTTCCTACTTGTGAACTTTTTTTTTTTACTCTTTTACCTTTTGTGTCCTGAGTCCAAGTGGAAATCCACAGAAACCAAACCGAGCCTCCAAGAATCCACTTCTCTGCTTTGAATGCCCTCTGCTTATAACACCTCTTTTCTCCTGGACTCCACCTCTTATCAACGTGTTCATTTCTGTTGTTCATGCCGAGCTTCATCAGAGATTTTTAATTCCTCCTCCTCCAGATTTTCTTATCCAGAAGTCTCTGAGCTACAAGGCAGTTGTCATGTGGAGAAGGAGGCGTGTTTGATTTACAAAAGGGAGTATTAGGCATCTTTTAATCTGAAAGTGTACACCCTGTGAGCGTGAAAGAGCAGAAATCCTTTGATCTAATTATGAGGAGAAAACCTGTTGCTAAGCTGGAGCCATGTTGGGATTTTCAACATTTCTTTTAAAAGCCATCACTATAGGTTGGTGCTAACCCACTGAAGAAGTAAAGAAGCTGTTGTAGGTTTGAGGTTTTTAAACCTGCAAAGGTTTAGATTAAAGGGATTGTGAGGACTTTCTAGGTGATCTCGTAAAAATCTCATATCTAGATACATGCCTGATCAAAATCCACAATTTAAAATGAGATTATCAGCGCTAAAATGGTTATTTGTAAATGCTAATTTAGCTCCCCGATCGGGATTGGACCGTGTTGATTAAAGTCGAAGTCTCTATGACAACACCACATCACCATGCTGGCAAAGTTCAGCAGTGAGAAGAGGGACCTGTGGTTTTCTCTGCAGAAAATGATTTCTGCAATTTATCCAGTAGTAATGGTGGAAACGGGAGCTGAACTGTCTGACCGAAAAAGGACAGAAAAGCAGAAAAAAGCCAACCAGAGGAGTGATCGTGCACAGAGTAAATAAAAGGCCAAAACATGAGCTAGTGGCCAAAAGATGCAATAAAAGCTAAAACACAAGCTAAAGGCAAAATACAGACCAGAGGCTAGAACGCTGACTAAAGACTAAAAAACAGGCTAAGGGTTAAAACAGGCTAGAGGCTGAAACATGAGCTGAAGGCTAAAACATGAGCCAAAGGCTAGAACATAAGCTAGAGACTAAAACATTAGATGAAGGCTGAAACACTAGCTGAGGGTTTAAACATGGGCCAGAAGCTAAAACACAAGCTACAGGCTGAAACATGGGACTAGAGTACAGAGGCTTGGTGAGGCTGGAGTTGGTAGATGAGCACTCTTAGGACATAACTAGTGTTCACCAACATTACACAGTACAGACATGTCTCAGAGCACTGGGCGGTAAATGGAGCTGGCTACTAAACCACAATGCAAACTCACAAAGTTTGCTTGTTGTCGCATTTCAAACAACAGTGCTACATAATTGTTGATATACACATTACTTTGACGCGTTGTACGCGCTAAAAAGTTATCTTGAACAAAGAAAAGTGGTGTTTAAAAGAAGATCAGAGTTCCTCTCACTTTCACTTTCAAAACAAATACATCATGACAGTTTGTGTGAGTCCTCCGGCTGAAGGAAGTTGTTGTAGTCCCTTTTGTACAGATTGTCCTCACAGCCAGATCTGTACTGATGCCAATAAATTGAATGTAAATATCCTTAGATATGTTTGCAAACAGTTTGTTCCCTAAATATTTTCAACAAGGGGGCTTTAAAACTCTCAAATCCTTCACCTCAAGTTCCCTTTTAGATATCTAAAATTTCACATATACAGACTAACACTGAATATTGCTGCAATGCATCCTCAAAGTGAAAACACATTCAGGAGTGCACACACATTTGTCCTCCCCCTAGCTCTACAAATGCGTAGGATTGATATCTGCAAGTTTATAGGAAGAGAGCTGTCCGCATTGATTTTTCTTTTCGTGGATGAGAGAGAACAGCAAACCGGGGGATTGGCTACTAGTAGGTTGAATTTCATTCAGAAAGGACCAGCACCAGCAGTGTGTGTGTGGGTGGGTGGGTGGGAAATAAGTGGGGGCTGTCTTTGGATTTTATGAGTATCTTACTGTCACGTGTGGGCACGGTCATGCCAGTATTTACACTTTTAAAACAGCAGCACCCTGTATTTGATCTCCACCTACAAATCAGTGTTCTCAGGTGCCTGCATGCATATAAATGGAGGAGTGTGTAGGTGGTCAAAGGATTTCTGTTTGCTGCAGATGTCTTGGCAAAAATCAATGGCGGACAATGGAAACACAATTACTGATTAATTGTGACACGAGGTGACACATCTGTGCTGTTAGAGCCGAGGGTGATGACAATGGACAAAGCTTTCCAGTCTAATGTGATGAGGGATTCCCCTCACTCCCTTCTCTCCTCTGGTTTGAGGGAAGGGGCTTTCTGCAGGAATATACAAAAGACTGCAGTTGAGAGGCAGTGATGGGGAGATGGAGAAAAGAGGGAGCAGTTGACTCCCCTCCCCTCCCCCTCCCACAGCTTCCCCTTTTCTTCGTGCTTCAAAGTTTGACGTCACTCACACGAGGACCAATCAGAGCGTTTAGACTTGCCCATTTTCCTCCCCTGCTCCTCCCCTTCTTGTGGCTCCATATATATCCCCCTCCACTACTCAGAGCAGAGTGTACAATGTGCTGCCAGAGAGACAGCAAGCACTGTACAGAGAGAAAGCCTGAGAAGGAGGCAGAGGAGGGGAAAGTGTGAGTGGATTTCTGCGCTGATTTAGAAGCCTTCATCATCACACCACAGCCTTTCCTGCTCCTGTCATTGCTCCACTCTCATCAAGAACTCCTTCCTCTCTCTTTCTGCCTTTTTTTCTATTTCTCTCTGTTTCTCCAGGCTCTGGGAGACGACGGACAGAAACCAAGAGGTGGACGCTTCAAACTCATTTCAGGATCCGGCAGCCCACGCCATAAAGATGGGCTGCACAACGGGCCACCTAGCTTGCCAAAGCCAGCCTCAGACGAGCTCAAGCCAGGAGGGTCAGTCCCTGGAGGCTACGAGTGCAAAAGTCCCTGAAGTGCTCTCCTCTCTGGAGCGCCTATCTCAGGCCACAGGAGGCATGGAGAAGTCCTGGTACCGCTGCATCTTTCCTTTTGGGATCATCTCTTTGGTGATCGGAGTCGCAGGAACAGGGGTGACCTACACCTATAACGACCTGCCCCAGACTAAAGTGGTGTCTGTGGTACTGCTGGTTATGGGTCTGTTGCTGTTGATGACGGCCACTGCCTGCTGGACTGTCCACAAGAAAAAGAGAAGGAAAAAGAAAGATGGGGGATCGTTCAACTCTGAACAGTGTCCCCTCTGAAATGTTTGGAGAAAACTATGTCGGGAACTTGGTGGCAGAGACAAACCTGGGGTCAAAGCTCAGGGTAAGCTGCCACTTCACCTCCAACTGCCAAATCCCCTCTATTCTTTATCACAGAGTTTGCCTCAGCACAGCCGGAGGGAACTGAGGCTGCAAAATCATAGAGTGGAAGAACAGATAGACAGGACTCCAAGGATCTGTTTTGTCTGTTTGCTTTGGACCATTTGGATTGGAAAGGAGGGATGACTAACGCCTCTCACTCTCTTTTATCATGCAGACAGCAGGTGTCCAGTGTCAAAACAACTTCCAAGGAGACGCACAAATATGCGGTGTGCTCTGCGTGCATATTTACACGCAGGGATACATGGCCCTCGCAGTCCTCAGTCACATATGCCCCAGTGGAAGCCTGCACAGACACCTAACACGCTATGCGGAGCTGCTGCTGGAGTCAATGCTGGCGTCACTAGGCACGTCAGTCACAGCATTCCTTCTGCCAGGACAGGTGACTCTCCAAGAGGCCAGAAGTGGGCCAAAGACGGCAACTCGATACCCACTCGAAAGAGCGGCTCACCCACGTCAGCGGCCAGCGTCATTCGCTCGTCCTGTGACACCGCAGCAATGTGTTGGGGGCTTTTTTTACGCAATGGGAGAGTGGAACTTGAGTCCAACAGGATCTTACTGGCATCTGTGGAGACCATGAAGTGGAGGGGGTGAAAGACCTGTTGGGGAAGTTGACAGTGTATTAAGATTCTGGTGAACTGTAAGACTGTTGGACCTGGGACTTCACTAATGAGGAACAAAAGATTTGCACATTTGGCTGTGTCCATGCCAAACGAGAAAGACTTTTAGCAGAGCTCTGAAAGGCCTTCTGTAGCTTCATCTTCACGTTACAAAGACTCACACTGACTGATTGCCCTTCTGTCATTATGCGAGCATTTACACCCAGCCTTGTGTCTTGGTGGGGCACCATGGGGCAGGCCAGGATTATTGAAGGACACCACATGAGGGGACATGCCACTGCAGGGACACTTTGACTGATCCTGCTCCCCTAAAGCCCCTCCCGCTTTGTGCCTTGAGCAAGCACTCATGGAAAAAGGCTCTGTTGCATTCCCTCATTTCCATCTGAACCCCTAAGAATTTCCCCCCTTGTTTTCTCTCGCTCCCAACCCCACCAGTCCTTGTCCATCCAACACTGTCCTCCATCCATGTATTTCCGACAGTGCTCCTGCTCATTTTTCCTCATCTTCACAAAGCCTTCGAGAGAGTGCGTACAGCTGACACACAAGTTGGGATACACACACACACACACATGCTTCATCCAGGCATTTGTCGTTATCAGTCTGTGCCAAAGAACGTTGATTATTTTCGCTCTCATAGTGGAAAGAATATTGACGCAGCGTGAATGGCAAATCCCTTTGTCGGCTAAAAATAGGGTTCAAGGCTGTTCTCTAGTGAATAGTGACTGAGGTTTCTGCTCTAAGTGGCTTAGGGGTTTCCCTTTCCCACACTTATGCTTTCAGAGAGAATGAATGAATGGAGCTGCGCACAGCTCTGCATCTGTGAATAGGTGCTTTCTGTTGGTGTGTGGTCTCACAGGAGGAGACACAATCACATTTTACTCTTGTCTTAAACATCTGTCTCTGAATGTAACATGAGACAGAGCTGAAAATCATTGGAGGAGAGAACACTTGTACAGAATGTATAGATATGTAAAGGAGTCCAGACCTTGTGTCTCCACGTGAAGGACAGTTTAGTAGCAGTCCTTCACCCTTGAGAGCTGTCATTGATCACTGTTTTATCGATTATGGTTACCGGATTAGTGACCCGTGTTGCTGAGTGAAATGTGTCTATGCATCTAGAAGTAGCAGCTAACACACAGTGCCAAAGACTGTCCTAAGGGCCAGCCTGCTCATTTCAAGCCTACACCTGCTTTTACACTGCAAAAACTAAAACCTAAGCAAGTTGTTGTCTTATTTTAAGCAAAATTGTCTTATTACTCTGACAAATCCAGAAACATGTCTTGTTTCAAGTTATTTAAAGGCAGAAATTAATTGCTTGTAACCAGTAAAAAAAAAATCTGCCAATGGGATAAGAGCATTCGCTAGTCACGTTTCTTGAAATTAGAAAGATGCATCAATACAAGAAACACTTTTCTTACCCCATTGGCAGATTTTTTTGACTTGTCACAAGCCATTCAGACCTGTTTTTTGACTTTAAATAACTTAAAATAAGACATTTTTCTGGACTTCTTAATTGAATGTGGCTCATATCAAGAATAATAAGACAACTGTTACTCAAAATAAGGAATGACTTGCTTAAATCTCTATTTTTTTGCAGTGTATAGACAAGCAATGTTTCAATCCTTTTCTTAAAACAACATTTGCAGTTGATTTCACATCTACATCTTCTGATCCCCCGCCAAAGTCTGTTAGTTAAGGTAGGAGGAAATGAAGAGAGGTAATGGTGGAAGACAAAAGCAGCTGGTAACTCATTGCTTTCACTTTTATGTGCAACAGGGGAGCTGTGCCTGCGGCTAGATTGAGATCAGCCATCCTGAACAGAGCAGTGTTATTCTTCGGGGATATCATGCATTACTGGCAGAGGCAGTGAAAACGCCAAGTTAGGAGATTGAAGTTAGTTCATCCGAAGCTTTATTAGCTGACGATAAAACAGAACGATTCAGGAAAGTGATATTCACAACAATTTGCAACAAACACATGCTTTTGCCCTTAACTTTGGCTTGTGTGGCTTCATACCAATAGCACTCATTTTTTTTATTATGTGGTACCTTGTGGTTACATAGTTGTTTTTGCCAGTTTTCAAGTAATGTTGTGCCACTGTGTTGACACCATGAATAGATAACAGGTGACCATATTTTGTATGTAAGATACGAAAAAGGGATTTCTCTTCTGCCTTGTGAAAAAATGTAAGGGGAAAGTCTACCTCTCTGTGCTGCAGGGGAAATGTGTCCCTACCCCAGTAGATAGCCATGCTGTCTGCTGAATGCTGTCTGTCGCTCCCATGGGCGACACTATATATGTGTATTGTGTGCCCTTTAATATTTGGTGCTGTAAATATGACAATTTTATATTTTGACTGTATATTTCTACTGAAATGTCAAGTTTGATTGTTGTAAAATAAATGGTAAGTGAGCACACTGGCCTGTTTTTGGATTTTTGCTTTGATTCAACAGTCATTCATCCAAAGGGTTTATAACTAATGAGATCTATGCTGATAAAGAAGAAGAGTTTCTGGACTTATTGTTTGATGCAGTGGACATACACTGCAAAAACAAACAAACAAAAAAATCCAAGCTATTTTTCTTCTATTCATTTTTAGTACAAAATGTCTTTTTAGACTTAAAATGAGCCAGACCCATGCAGAAAAATGTCTTGTTTCCAGTTATTTAAAGACAAATATGATGTCTGCATTGCTTGTAACAAGGAATAAAAACTACCAATGGAATAAGACAAAAGTTTCTTGAATTAAACTATCCGTATTTCAATAAGCAACCACCATGGCAGATTCTTTTTACTCATTACAAGCAATTCAGAAGTCATTTTTACCTTTTAATTGCTCGAAATGAGACATGTTTATTAACTGGAAATATAACTGTGGCTCATATTAAGTCTAAAAAGACATTTTCTACCAAAAATAAGATATAAACACTTGCTTAGATTTCAGTTTTTTGCAGTGTATGGCGAGTAATTCCTGTGGAGAGCATGAGCTACACTGTTCTGGTTCTTGATTTCTCTGCACATTGCATTTTTGTCCTTGAGGTTAGATATTTAAAGACAAGATAAGGCGTGTTTTTCCTGGACAATATCCCAGATGTTCCCGAATGCATGTGGGAATTTTTTTTTTCAATTTTGAAACATGGGTAAGTAATCTACCAGAAAAAAACAACACCCTCTGCTGGTAAACGATAAAACTAGCAAACCACCCTCGGAGTGATCTGCATATTAATAAAATATCTGTGTGGGTGAGTGAGAACTGCTTGGCTCACACTGACTTTATTTTTTATTTCACAAGCATCAGCACAATATATAACTACTGCAAGTGGTCACTGGGAATCTGCAGTGGGTGTGAAGGAGTCAGTGTTTACGCTTGTAGAGAGGGTGGAGAGGCCGGCGGGGGCAAAGTGCAGATGGAGTGGAAGTCGTCTGTTGGATGCAGGGGTCAGCACGGGGCACAGGAAACCAGATGGGAGCAACTCATCCTCCTCTCAAGCTCCAGGACTTTGTGTCAAACCTCAGAACACAGCTACACTGCAAAAACTGAATATCTCACCCAGTATATTCTCAGTATATTCTTCTAATTTCTAGTCAAAATATCTCATCACATTTAAAATCAGACACAGTTACCTAAAGGGAAACATTTTAGTCAGATAATAAAGCTTGTTTCAAGGTTGGTCATGAATATCTTGTGAAGTGAAACAATCTTAGCAACATCTTGAGTTGAGTCATTTCTCAGATGAAACAAACTTTTATAACTTGTCATGAGGCTTTAAAGCTGCTGAGTTATTTGTTGAGGGGAATCATCTTGTTTCAGGAAATAGACTCAGCTTGAATTAAGAAAACAAAGCGTATTTAAAATATGCAGCTCATTATAACCTTATGTGGAGACACAGAACTTCTCAAAACAAGAAAATGTTTCTGGATTGAGTTTTCCCAGCTATTTGGAATGTCTCTCCTGTCTGGGAAAGCATAAATCTAATATCTTATTTTAAGAAATCTCACCAAGAGAATTTTCACTTGTTCCATAAACAGATTTTTTGCTTATTAAAAGTAAGAAAATCTTGTATTAGTTTTTTTAAACTCATTTTTAGAGAGGCCTTTTTTCCAGTGTATGATTATGTCAAGATAAAGGCAATAGCATTTACTTGATAGAATATTTTTCAAGGTATGAGAAAAGACGTATCTTATTTTTTATTTGTATCAAGAAAAATGTGCTTGTTATTAGTGAAAAAACACTAATTTTAAGGTATTTCTGGGTTCATTGGGGTTAAGTATTTTATCTAATGGCAGATAATTTTGCTTGGTTCAAGTAGAATATTCCCATTTTTGTAAAATTTTCTTGTTTTTACGGCTGGCTTTTTTGCAGTGCATCCAGAACTGATGTCAGAGTGCATCAGACTGCATAATGCGATATCAAAATTGAGCCAAATGTACCAGTTGTGTATCGAATCACTCAGTTCCTGCTGTTAGCTGCAGATGATGTCTTTGTGCAGTGATGCAGTGATGGAGTTATATTTAAATTCTGCTTCAGACATAGCAGCTGTTTTGGAGACGGGCGTAGAAAATAATCACACATGCCCGATGAGACGAGTTCAATTATAGGCAAATAAAATTAAAGCTTATTCTCATTAGTCGTTAAGATGCTATCAAATGTAAGGAGGAGCCTTGAGATTAAATTAGCACAGACTTGAAACGCAAGTACAAATCAAAAAGAAGATTGTCTTCATTGTTTCTGTGGCATAAATAAGAAATACTGCTAACTGAACACTAAAGGGTAAAGCTTTTCCTCCTATTCCCCATCAGTCAGCTGTTCTCTTTCTGCATCCATTTGAATTCTTTTCTCCAGTCACTCAAATGTCACTCAACAACTGTCAGCCTCGCTCATCTACCTTCCCGATCAGGCGGCTTTTATTGCTCTGGAGAGCACTGTCCTTATAATATAAGTGAAGTTATACTAAGAGATAATGGAGACTTGAGGGAAATAATTACATTCTCGGATGGCGCAGGGGCTCTGTGGAAGGTTTTATTTCAGTTATTATTTGCAATCAAGGTTAAAAGCCCCAACAGATAGCTTTTCCCTAGCCATTACTGGTCACTTTGTGTTTAACCAAGAAAATGGTTGCAATGGGTTTGAGTTTCTATGGAAACAGGGACTGCATCCAATTGAGGGTGTATCAGGCCCTTGCTCGCTCCGAGGTTACCCAGCTACAACATAATTAGATCATACAACACCTGCAATATAAAATGCTGCTTAAATTAGAAGGCCAAGTAAACAGGGAAAATAGCAAGGATGGGGTTTTATACATTTGAAATAGCACAAGCTGAGATATGGAAGAAGGACAGACACATTAGGAGACAGTTCTCCTGAGCTGACCCGCTGTGGTATGCAGTCATAGAAAAATGAAAGTATTTCCTCTACCCTTTGTAAGAGCCATGAGGAGGTAGGTGGAGGTATCACAGAAGACAAGCTCTAATGATGGGATTAGATGAGCAGGTGATGTGAAGATCAATAGTGAGTCTACTCTGAAAACAACAAACAGCACTATAGTGTACTGTGTTCCTTTGTGACTCTCTTCAAAGGACTAGTAATCAGGAGGCACTATTCATCCAGAGGAGAAGTCACAGTGTGGATCCTAAAGAATTATCTAATCATTGAGTAATTTTCTCAGAGGCAGCGATGACAGGCTCTGAGCCAGTTTTTACTCATTTACATTTCTGCTCGACCACGCAGACACTTGAGAGTGTGCATCTGTGTGTGTGTGCATGTATAATGTGTACAGAATAAGGCGACCACCCTAATGATTTCCTATTGTGCTCCAAACTAAGGAATACATCAACACCCTGTTAGTTAAATCAGCTTTCTTGTTCTTATAGGACGCAGAGGGTTTATTTTGGGTATCTCTTGACTGCGGGACTTAATTCAAATAATTAGAAGAAATGATATGCAACCCTGCAGGTCTTTCTCTCTACGGCTCAGTATGAAAACACTGATGAGCTGAATCACAATATTTGGTTTTAATCATGCTTAAGCACTGTATATAAAAGTTAAGGATGATATATTATAATCCAATAATCAAATAAATTCAATATGGTGGGTAAAAGCCACTCATCAAACATTACAAAATTTCTCATAAATAATATGGGTTGCTCCAGGAAAGAAATTGGGTAAAGGAAAACAAGTATTTTTTTTATGTTAAATTCCATTATTTCCCATTCTGACTGCAAATTTCTGGCAGTTAATTTAGTTTTAATTCAATATTCAGTTAAATGCACATAACTAATCATAAACCACTAAATTATGGAAGCCCATTCTGATAGTTAAAAAATAAAAATATGAATAGAAACTTGTCTTAATTGGGCTTATGTTGGCCAATATTAAGTCAAAATTCTAAGATGAAAGGTCAAAATTATTAGATTAAAAATGAAAAATTTCAGATAATGAGGCAATTTTTTTAAGATCGATGAAGTCAAAATTAGAAAATAATAAAGTCATAATTATGGGAAAAGAGGTAAAAGTTTTTGGATCAAATTCAAAATAACAAGATAAATAGAAAACTTTGGTGTAATGCAGTCAAGATTAGAGATTATTAAGTGAAAATTCTGAGGAAAGAAATGCAAAGTTTTGGGATTAGAAAAAACAACATTTAAAGATAAATTTCTGAATTCTGAGATCATTTGGTGGAAATTTTGACATTTAGTCAAAACTATGAGGAAAAAAAGATGTCAAATTTTTGAACTGAAAAGTCAAAAAATCAAGATACAAGTAAAACTTTTGAGGTAAACAGTAGAAATTCGCGACAAAGTCAAAATTTTGAGATTATTTAATCAAAATTTAGAAATTATCAAAATTTAGAAATTATCAAGTCAGAATTGTGAGATAGAAAGTGAAAAATTGAACTACCTCAAAAATACGACTAAGTATGGTCAAAAAAACTCAACAAATACAGGTTTTCATTGATCCATTTTTAAATGGCCGAAACTTTTCTTTTATACTTTATACACAGAGTCGAAATAAAGTAAAAATTAGCAAACTGATATAAACTGTAGTTCATTGATTTGACATTGCGTCTGTCCCTTTAAATTGGTACCTTTAAACAGAGTCTTCTACCCCCACTACATTTCCCACAACCTACCGGAAGAAGGAGGGTCTGTAGTCTTTCTTCATAATCAGGTCAACCAATCACACACTCCCACTGCCGAGCGCGTACTTCGAAAAAGCGTCACGCTCTCCAATCATTTTCTAACCTTTTACTGTTTTTAAATCTTGACCAATAGTTGCAGCCCAACTCCCCGCTGGCCAATCAAAGACCTATTATGTAGTGGATGGGCGGTCTCTCCTTCAGCCAATCAGATCGCATAACGCGTTTAAACGGTGAGCGCGGGCGGTGCTAGAGGAGCTTTGGGGCGTGTCCAACCAGGGGGAGACGCGTGCTTGAATTTGAATCCAGGCAAGAGCCTCCAACTTTTACAGATATTAGTCATCTACAGCTTCATAACAGAAGAAGAGAATCGGATAGTAGTATTTCATGTCTTATTCACTGCTGAAATAATACGTAAAACTGTATGATTTCTACATCGGCTTGGTCAAAACATTTAAATACCTGCTTAGTGTTGGAGCTACAAGCATCGCTGTTGGAGGAGATATCACTTCACTTGCAATGAAAGCGGGAGGTAAGTAACTAGTAATGGTCTTAAACTTTTCCTTTGAACCAGGGTCTGAATGAGAGATAGATGGTGGTCTGTATGATTTATTAAATGTATCTCACATTATTAGGAGTTAGCACTGCTAACGGACTAGCTCCTGACCAACACAAACGTTAACCAGTGTAGCCATGGCTACTTACTATAACCAGCACTGTGTTTTAAAATTGGTCCCTACGAAACATGTATCCTTATCCCAGTTTATTACTATATATGTGGGCATTTTTAAAAACTGAAATGAGCGTTAATACTTGATAAAACCTTGTTGTAACTTCATGTTGGTTGTTCTGGCACCGGGAGGGAAATTTAGGCGCTCACCCTGTCTGACCCTTCAGTCTTCAGTAAGAGCATCATCGCCAATAACAAGCTAAAGATGCCTCATAACTTCACATTTAGTTCACTCCCGTGTAGTTTTTGGGGCATTTGACTTCTCATGAACTCAGAAGTTTAACACACTGGTGGAGGTTTTGACCAGACCACCTGGAGCTGTCTTACGTTAGGAGTTTTGAATGTGGAGCCATAATTTCTCTGCTACACTATGAGACCAGCTAACATCTGAAGTGGCCACTAACCTGTTTTGAATGAAGGGTAAATATTTGTTGACATCAGTGTGTGAATTGGTTTGTTCACTTTACACTGAGCTGTGAAATGCGTTTTGGTTTGAGTGTGCATTTTAGGAGTTTGTGCTATTTGTTTCACTGCAGATGGTCCATTCTAGATAGTGGCAGGCTTCATAGTAAAACATAAAAAGTCTGACTGTAAACCTCTATTCTTTTTCCTTTTTTTTTGATAGTTCACTGCCATTGTTCAAAATGCTACTCGGTTCCAGCTCGGAAGCGGGTCCGTAAGCGAACTCCATCCCTAACCCTGCTGTCTCTACCTGAGGAGGTCCTCCTGTGTGTGCTGCAGTGCCTCTCTGCAGAGGACCTGCTGTCTGTCAGAGCAGTGAGTAAACACACAACCTTCACAATTTATGTACCACTCAAATTTGTTCTAGTTCAGGCCCCCTGTAACTAGGGGTGAACATCTTCCAAATTTAGACTGATACGGTACTGATGCTCAGTACTTGGGAATTGGTATCAGTAGTTTTGTGGGTATTTATGAGGTGAAAAAAGTCAACTTTTTAAATTATGAAATCTCACAACATATTTATTTCTCAATGCATAAACTTTAGAAACTATATTAAAACAACATTCATCTGTTTGTACTGTAACATCACAGTTGTTTCACAAATTTACTCAACATGAAAACCCTTAACTAAAATTAACTACATAAATTAACAATGACTGTGCAGTGTGTTTTATTAATAATACACAAAGTAAAACCCAGCTCTATGTACACCATACCCATATTTGGTATGGAAAATTGCCTACTCTTCCACTCCCTCACCGTCCCAAGGATGCATTCAGGTACTGAAACGTGGTACCATTTGATTTTAAGTGAATTGGTACGACTGACGGAATTTGGTCAGTAGCAATTAGGGATGGACCAATAATCAGCCTGGTCTCATTTACAAATGGATTATTTTGTCTTTCATGCAGCTGCACCTCTCTGTCTGCAGTCACTACTCCATCCCCAGAATAAAAGGAGGGCAGAATTAAAAGAGAAGACGAAAACAAACACAGATCTCTCTTCTCACTGCTAAACTTCATCGGCCCATGTGGTGTTGCCACAGAGACTTTGTGCCATAAATCAATTCGGTCCCGCTTGACCTGATCAGGAAGCTTAGAAATAACCTATTTTAGCACTATTTAATCTCATTTTAAGTTGTAATTTACAATCATGGCATATGATGAGACTTTTTCATGATCACTTAGAAAGTCCTCATAGTCCCTTTAATAAACATGCTTAAAGGCAGTTAAACAAAGTGAAGTGTGTGTGAGGTTTTTATTATTCAAAATTTCAACACTAGTACTTTCTCTTTTACTGCAAAAGAATATTGTCTCTAAATATCGATGATTGGCCTCCTTGACTAATAATCTATATCGGTATCAGCCCTGAAAAAAACCATAGCAGTCCATCTCCAGTACCTATAAAAGGGCTGTATTTGGTACTTATCCCTATCTGTAACCATATTCATTTGACAGATTAGTAAACTCAAATTTATAAAGGCCGTAATTTCCTTTTCTTCTGTCACAGGTTCACTCCCAGCTCCGGGACATTGTTGACAACCACTCCAGTGTATGGGCTCGCGTCAGTTTCAGGGACACTTGGCCATCCCCCAACACCTTGTGGCTCTTTGAAAAGTACGTCACTTCTGCAATAAAATGAAGCATCTTGCTGATATTCGTTGATCTCTTTTTTGAGTTTTAATGTGAAATATTTCTGCTTTCAGAGCTGCTGAAAAAGGGAACTTTGAAGCTGCTGTGAAGCTTGGGATTGCTTATTTGTACAATGAAGGACGTAAGTCAACCTGATATTCATTCAGAATAGACTTTTTGATGTATCTGTGTGCCTGTATGTTGGTTCATCTATGTTTGATGATCGATCAAATACAATCAGCATCCTCTTTGATGATTTCCACAGGTGCTTTCAACTCTATTCCTTTGCTTTGTGTCTCTCTTCCAGCATTGTTGAGTGATGAGGGTCGAGCAGATATGTGTGGTCGCAAGGCATCCCACTTTTTCAGCCTTGCAGAGAGCCTTCATTCTCCCTCAACAAATCCTTTCATCTGGGTGTTCATTCGTCCGCCGTGGTCTCCCACTGGCAGCTGTTGCAAGGCTGTGGTGTTCGACCGTCTCAAGGCTGAATGTGACAGCAACATGGTAGGGGAACTAAATAATGAGTGTCAGGATTATGACATAAAAAATGGAGAAAACGTTTGGACAATCAATTTTCATGATATTCAAAGAGTAAGTCATTCGTTCTCTTTTTTTCTACAGGAGAAGAGAGGACCACTCTTGCACTGTCTGGCTCGAGTTCTGCAGCTATTTGAAGTAAGTGTGAAACTGAGACTCTCCCTCTCTCTGGGTGTGGTTTGTCCAGTTTCTGTTGGCCCAATCAGAGAGTGAATAGCTCTGTGCTGCTGTGTCATATGCTTGTCAAGATGGGACAAGTGATGTTTCATCTTTACAATAATTTTACATCTTGTAAAGCCTTTGTTTTTTTTTTGCGATCGCAGTAAAAGTGTTTATGATTTAATTTTGTTCTCAAGATGAAATTTTTTTCTCATTTTCTAGGAGGATGAAAAGCGTTCAGATGCGATTTCGATGCTGAAAGAGTCATCACAGGCTGGTTGTCTGCAGAGCTCTTACATGTTGTGGGAGCATAACCGGAGAGCAGCTGTGAGTCCTTCTGTTTCATACGGTTGGCTATATATGCAACCATGCTTACTCTCCATATGCAGTAATGGGTTTTTTTTGTTTGTTTGTTTGATTCCAGATGGCAGATCCAGGCAGGTATCTCCAGTGCATGCGAACTCTCAGGGACTATGCTGGAAAAGGATGCTGGGAGGCCCAGGTGTGTGACTCAAAGAACGTGATTGCCATTGAATAGTCCAAGCGTGTTCCAGTGCTTTTCAGTATTGTGATTACCTTCACATTCAGCCTGCTGGTTTATTTTCCCTCTGCAGTTCAATGAAAATGAAAGGTTCTGAGACAGCTTTTCATTTTCCATGTTTTTATATTTAGCTTCTATTTTTGCCACTTCTCTGTCTGTGCACAGCTGGATATTTTAGGGAGGTGACTTACATTTTGTTTACTGGCTTTGATTGCGGTGAAATGCAGAAGTGAATCATGAACATATGACCTGCCTGAATCACAAGCTCTTTCACAACATCAGGGAGCCCTTGTCTTATTTTTTATGTTGTTTTTTTATATGTATACAACCAAACAAACTTCAAGTCTCCTTGATTTGTAAGGCTGTAACCTTCAATTTGTGTCTTTTTCAGCTCTCTCTAGCTAAGGTTTGCAGCAGTGGCAATCCACTGGGTTTGGACTCAAAAGCCTGCTCTGATTTAGTGGCTCAGCTCTTCAGCTGCAACCCAGCATCACGTCACTACACTCAGGGCATCCTCAGACGTGGCATCAAGGACACCATGAGGTAGACTGCACAGATAGTGCCTTATTATTGAATAAAGCAACAGCCATATAGAGCAGCAGGGAAAATTAGTTTCAGCTTTTGTCCCTCGCTGGCTTTCAAGATCATTAAGTGATTGAGCAATTAAAAATGTTTTTATTAATTTCCACCTCTTCTCCATTTTTAATTGATAAAAGAAAATCCAGTCATCTAACCTTTTTATCTATACGTCTATGTTTTTTAAATATATAAATCTCCGGATCTCCGTAACTCTGCCACCCTCCCCATCTTCAAATCAAAACTCAAAACTCATCTGTTTCATAATACCTACTGTTTTTAACTGCTCCATATTGTCCCTTATTCTATTGCTTTTATGTTGCTGTTTTTAACTTTATTTTGTTTTTATGTGTTTTTTACCCTTTGTAAGGCGACCTTGGGTGTCGTGAAAGGCGCCTTGAAATAAAATGCATTATTATTATTATTATAAATACCAAAATATAAAAGAAATTATTTTAGCTTATTTTCATTACTCTGTATAATAAAAATGACCCATTATAATTACAGAAATGTATTAGTTATATATCTGATATATACATCTGTCCATACTTATATATGCCAGCAAATATCAATATTTAAACACCCGACATGTGTAAATGTGTATACATATATACCTATACACATTTGCAAATTCACTAATACATACAGTATGCATGCAGATATGCACATGCTGATAGCTTTTTTTTTTCTTACACTCATATCCACATACAGAGAGAGACACACACACATTCACAAAGTCTCACTTATGGATACATGCATACATACTTATACTTCATGATAACTTCCCTCTCTCAACAGTGGTTTTTTCAAATCCTCCATTCATCCTATTTCATGAAAATCTTATCTATATCCACATTTTCTGTCAAAGTGGTAAACATGAAAGTATTGTTGAAGCTCTGCAGACAGTTGTTCCAAAGTTTAACCCACATGTTGTAATTAAAAACATCCTGTATGTTGTTCTTACAGCAAGTGTCTTGAAATTAAACTCTCCCCTTAGATTGAAACCCCATTGTGTCTCACAGCTGTAATTTTGAGATGTTGATCCTGATGAGCTGCTTTTCTCTATTTAACATGCTCATGTGTTTCTCTTTGATGGCTCGTCAGGTACATCCTGGTGGACTGGCTTGTGGAGGTGACTACTATGAAGGATTTCTCCAGCTTAACGCTACATGTGACAGTAGGTTGTGTGGATCGATACCTGGCTCTGCGCTCTGTCCCCAAAGCTCGTCTCCAGCTGTTGGGCATCGCCTGCATGGTTGTTTGCACACGGTGAGGAAACAGTCCTGCAAAATCTATGAAAATTTGCAGTTATATATTTACTTACTGTTCAGTCCTAGTAGGAAAGTAGCTTTAAATGTGGGAGGTTTTGAGAGGAGAAAATCTCAAAGATGTCTCATAAGCATTTGGTTTTAATTTTTTTTTTTTACAGGTATATCAGTAAAGAAATCCTGACGATAAGAGAGGCAGTGTGGCTCACAGACAACACCTACAAATATGAAGACTTGGTTCGAATGATGGGGGAGGTTGTTTCTGTGCTGGGGGGAAAGATCAGGGTAAGTACAGCAAACAGATTCTTGAGCGAGGAGTCACTGATGTTGATGGAATTGAAGAACTCATTTAACGTGCTCTCTCTCCAGAGCCCCACTCTGCTGGACTACGGGGAGGTGCTGCTGTCTCTGCTGCCTCTGGAGAGAAGGACCACTCACCTTTTCAGCTACATCTGCGAACTATCACTGCTCTACTCTGCTCTGTCTTCACCACCGCCTGCCAAGCTGGCCTGCGCTGCACTGCTGCTCACTCGAGCTCTACATCACTATGGTAATAACACTTCCACACGTCTTGCAGAACTCCTTTCAAACAAGTGTAAAATTTACAGCCTGGGTTGAGTGTGAAGTTTATGTTCACTTTTATTTATGCCTGCGTTCTCTGTCTTTGCAGCTCCACTTTGGCCCAGCCAGTTAGTGGACTACACCGGCTTCTCTAAGCAGGACCTGGTCTCTCTGTCTGTGCTGCTCTATGTCAAGTGGTAAGCCCCTTTTGTTCACACTGTCACACTGTCACACTGTTTCTCTCCATGTCCATGTGAATCCACACAACAGCTCACTCAGACCTTTCCCTCTCAGTTTGCGGGTATGGAATTACATTGGTTATTATGACCTTGTCAGGGGGAGAGCTCTTGAAAGCTTCATTTCACTTTGTTCCTTAAAAACCACTTCATTTTCTGTGACCGCCACATGGTAAGGTTTTGCTCCTGATGAATGTCATCACTTCAAAAAAAGTGGGTTTTGAAGTGGTGCCATCGACAGAGAAAGGTTTCTGGACTGCTCATCCTCTGAGTGAGTGCACATTGTGTGGCCTCTTGGAGCTTCATGCTTAATTTGCTTTCGTTTGCGAATGCAAGGGATTCTGATTTGCACAGTTTGTGTATTAGATTGCTACGTTTTTGCATCTTGTTTTGTCCCTGAAGGCAGACAAACATATTTCTGCACACCACCGAGAGTTATAGCTGGTGCTCTGTATTTCTGTCATAAATTATACAGTACCATCAGTACTTTCAAAACACATATATCCTGAATGTTTCCCGAGCCCCCACAGATCAAACGTTACTATGATTAAACATACAGGCTCCACTTAAGTTCCTCTGGTTGCTAAGGACAGTTGTTAGGCACTCTTTGTAGTTTACAGCGATTTCAGTGTATTGTTTCCTTCTCTCTCAGGAGGAAAAAAAACTGATGCTCAGTCAAAACAGGGACAAATATTCAAAGTATTTTCCATCCAGACAGCCCCCAAAATGGTTTCTATTCTCCAAAGAACAACAATGTATATAACTCACTGAAATGAGTTATATGGATCACGCAGAGGCAAACATGCTGAATACCATTATGTAGACGGGTGCATTTCCAATTCAGGTTCCCTCGGATCAGTTCCTGTGCTTCTCTTATGACCAATTTAATTTCATTTTGACAGCGTCTTCATCTCCACATAGGAGACCAGCGGATTAACAAAGAAACAATCCATGTGTATATCCTCTAGCTGTTGTTTGACAGAGGTGTCGGTTGATAGGATAATAATTGAAACATAATCAGATTATTTAACTCTTTTCAGATAATTAAGATTTCATTTTAAGAACTCATTAAGGGCTGCACAATATATCGTTTCAGTATCACCATTGTGATAAGCCCATGTGAGTTATTAAAAAGTCTGACCTGATGTGAGAAGAATCACTTGCAGGAAATATTATAGATTAATATCAAGACAGAGGCAGTTGGGTGAGAGTCTGTTATCATCCTTTCAGGAAAGGAATTTAGATGAACAGAGTGAAGCAATAAACTTAAAAAAATATTTCAATACATGTCACAGGAACAAATAATCACAATCATTTTTTTCCTAAAAATCGTGCAGCCCTAATAAAATCATCATCATATGTCCTAGGATGTCGTAAGGACACCAACTTTGAAATTCACAGCAAATAAGTTTTTTTTTTTTTTAATTCTCATTCTTGTTGAAATGAAATGTGTTCAGGGTTGAGCACATTTATTTTTACTCCTGGTTTAAATATCTGCCAGACTGTGCTTCGTCTTTTGAGAAAAAATGATCACAATTGATTGGTGACGTGCCTGGCTGCTCCCAGCACGCTCATAACCACATTAATTAGATATTAGACTCACTGTAATGTCTGGTGACGAAGAAAATGAATGACCATAAAGCAGATGTGAAGCCCAGAGAGAGGAGCAGTCTTAAAAGACTGAGGGAGGCTTTCCGGTCTATGGAAGTGGGGGAGTTGGTGTGGAGAAGGGGGTTTGTGTGTCTGTGCCATCAGTGAATCACCAGCTGAGTCACGGAAATGTGCCTCAGGGTGAGTCACTTTGATAGGTGAGCATTGTATCGATAAAGTGTAATTCCCAAATGGACATGTAACAGGATTTGTCTACAAGAGTTGATTATAGGGATGCAGCAAGCAAAGTGGATCGAACTCAGTCATTCCCTCATTCCCCCCTTCCTTTTTTCCCCCTGTCTCCCTCAGTTTCAGTCAAGATGTCCCCAAAGATTACAGACACGTGTCTCTCACTGGAGTCAAACAGCGCTTTGAGGACGAGGTCTACCAGAGCATCAGCAAAGAACGGGTACTTTTTTTTCTTTATTTATATTAAAGAAAAACATACCTATGCAACACACTACGTGAAAATAATCCAATCTTTGTGAGTACTCACTGATGTTATTTTCTATCGTCTGAAAAGGTGATGGACTACACAGAGTTGTGTCAGATCTTGGAGATTCCTGAGGTGGAGCCTCAGATGGAGCCGCCCAGTCCCACCAGTCAATCAGCAGACATCCATACCTTCCTCGCCTCTCCATCAAGCACCAGCAAGAGGTAAACCAGTTTATAAAAGCAGACGCACTACATCCAGAATGAATGTGAGACACATGAAAAGAAACTTGTTTTACAGTTTTTATCCAACAGATATTTTATTTCATTGCTCTTGAGTTCCCCTGCCTCTCCTCTTACTTTT
Organism: Thalassoma bifasciatum; assembly: GCA_008086565.1. Lineage (NCBI taxonomy): Eukaryota > Metazoa > Chordata > Actinopteri > Labriformes > Labridae > Thalassoma > Thalassoma bifasciatum. The sequence goes on from RPOG01000068.1 coordinate 629,966, forward strand.
ACCAGTCCTTCTCAGTTTCGACCCTCCTGTGCTCCACGATTTGTGAACGGCTCTGTTCAGGAGGTGTTTTTTTGTGCCATCTGTGAGATGCTCCGGTGACTCACCATAACTCACTGATTTTCCACTTTCTCCTTAGGAGAAGAGATGACGCCATGCAAGCCCACAGAGCCAGTTTCGTGGCCACGCCCACTGCAGAGCTGTCCAACCAGGAGGAGATACTCCTGGGGGATATCATGGACTGGAGTCTGGACACGTCCTGCTCGGGTTATGAGGGAGACCAGGAGGAGGAGAGCGAGGGGGAGAGAGACAGTGATTGTGAGTGCTGAGCGGGGGTCTGGTCTGATTTTTAGCAGAGTCTTAAGCATATAAACTAAGTAATCTCTATATATATACACACACATGCATGAGTCACTCCTCCAGCAGGACATTATGTTTCTAGAGATGACTCAGCAGATGCAGTATCTCGCATAATATATCAGCACAAGGCCCTCATATTAAGCAGGTCTGCATCAGGAACTAATGTAGATTAATGAGGGAAGATGTGCAGAGTTAGTTTGAGTCTGCAGCTTCTTTAAACTTTGCTGAACATGGCAGACTCCCTGGTTAAACTTTTATTCATCTCTCTTTTAACAGCTTCCATGATGTCCATCAGGCTGTCCCCACTAACTGATGAGGATGAAAGACTGGAGCACTGCAGGGCCCTGTCAAGCGATGAAGACAGCTTTTTTGATGATGAAAGCCAGGATCTCATTCCCTTTCCTGTGGATCTTCACACTTCAGGATACTCCTCCATCCAGAGTGTGAGCCCCTCATCCACATGCTCCTCTTCCTCCTCCGCCCTTATGCCTTGCACATTTAAAACCTTTACCACTACCATGGATGCAGCCTCAGCCAATGCCGAACCAGGCTTCCGCCTTCTGGTGCCCATGCAGAGGCTCCGGGGCGCCTCCAGCAAACAAGTGAAGAGGAAGAACTCGGCAGCTCACAGCGGAGGTGAGGTAGAAAGAGAAGAAGACGAGGATTCGGCTAATGAAGGGTTCATGAGCCTGTAGATGGAGACGGCCTGCTCAGCTGACGTCCTCCAGCACTTTGTTCTCCATGCTGTTCCTCACTCCTGTCACTCTGCACTGAACCACAAATTGCCAAAAGATCACAAGACTTTGAGCCTTAAAAAGTAAGGGAAATAAATATGAATCTAAATACCTCCCACAAGCATCAACTCACTGTCAGCTACGTAACCACTGGAACATAACTGGACTTCCCTCAGGACTGTGGTACAATTTAGGGTTATTTTTTCTGCTTTTTACAACAACCTATCTCGGATGACATTAAATAGTGGATCGACAAAATGTTTCAAAAACATTCATCGCTGAGAACATATGTATTTTAGGGAAACTTTTGAACAAGCTGTTGTCATTGTGATTTTCTCAGTTATAGTTTCTGTTAAGCACTGTCTTTACAAGAACTCTTCTTGTATTCGTTGGAAGTCATCAAGAAGTGACTGCTGTCATCTGAAGCCTGAAAACGTGATTGTATTGATCTTTGCGTTTCGTTTTTCTTCCGTTCCAAGTGTGTTTGCCAAAGGTACTGTGGTGGTGTTCGTGTTCCCTGGAGCATCTGATGGATGATTAAAGAGCTGTGAAATGTGTGGCTACAGTATTACACGCTCACAACACTCAGGGTGTTGATTTCTAATCAGTCTGACTGAAAACACTTTGAGCACACTAATCCCATCCAGAGCAGCTGAAATACTTTAAAATGAGCCGATAGTGGTACTAAAAAAAATCATAAAATCCTTCTTTTTCATCCAGGCACAGTCAATAAGTTGTTCTAAACCCACTTTTCTTCTCTTGATTAGGTCTAGCCCTTTTATTATCACACAGGGGAGCAATTCAATACAGTTTAACTATTTCACGTGAGCACAATTAATGCTTAAGTATTTTTGAATGGACTTGTTTTGCCTTCTTAGATTTAAAGGGAAGTTTAGACACTAAAGGAAAGTGATCCCTGTAAGGGGATTGAAATTCAGGACACTGGGTACACAACTTAAATGACTGACTGTAATTCTAAACTGTTACACCGTACTGGTTATCATCTGTGTTTTTGTTTTTTTAAAATAAATAAATGTACATAGTATAATATGTATAAATGGAGAAAAACAAAGAACATGCCACTACTACTTGAAACTGTTGACGCTTCATTCCAAAAAGGCAGTTTTCTTTGTGAAAGGCCTGTTTTTCTACAGTGCAGTGTTTTTTATAAATAGACCTGTTATGTGAATAATATGTAATTTTGTACTGAGTTTAAATAAAACAAGCCATCATGCTAGTTTCTTTGTTGTGTTACTTTTAATGACTATCACTCCATCACCGGTTCAATTGTAGGCTTTCTTCACTGACCTGAGTTTTTCTCCTTTTAGTGCCAGGCTCGAGATCTCAGATTTATTTTAGACCCCGACCTTAGCTCTAAAGTCATATCTCCAGCGTTACAAGAACAGTATTTTACCTTTTAAGGAACATATCCAAACTCAGATCTTTCATATCCCAAACAGATGCAGAGAAATTGGTCAATGCATTCATCTCCTTCAGATTAGATTAGTGTATACAGCACTCAACAACTCTGCTACCAAGTACATACCATCATTGATCAGGCTATGCTACAGCAAACACGGCAAGAAATCCAGCTCCGTCTCTATGTGCTTCATGCAGCTAATGGTGCCCATATAGAGGTGTATTATATGAGAAAAAAAAACTCTGACAACCACTGATTAAAAAGGTTAAGGTGTGTTATTAACTGCCTTTGTGATACATTTTTAAAAATTAAAGAGACTTTATGGACACCCTGGATGATGAAACCAAAATTTGTGATATTAAATTCAAATTTTGGGATTAAAAGTCAAACTTATGAGAAAAATTGTCGAAATTTTGACTTTTTATATCACTGATAATAATAATAATGGTAATAATAATAGTAATAATACCAACACAAGTTTTTGATTTTTTTTTAATTCTTCATTTTCTAAATTCGAATTTACTCTATTCTATTGTATTCTATTCTATTCTATGTAACTGGCAGAAATGGGCTTCCGTACATTTTGAAACGTGAACCCCTGCAAAATAATTATTCAGATGTACTTGCACACCTGGAGTGTAACCTTCAGTTTTTATCTTATATATATATATTTTTTCATGAATTCAGTGAATAAGATCTACAGATTATAACTGATCATATACTGTAATTTTTGGTTTAAGGCCAAAAAAAAGCTGTTGTTTTCATTAAAACTGACAAAGAAAAAGCTCAGCTGTTAAAGTCACGTGACAGCCTGCTCCACTGAGGTCATGTGACGTGTTTTGTTGACGGTTGTCGCTGCGTTGTGCTCTCGCTGATTTTCGGGCTTATCGAGCTGCTGCTGCTGCCGCTGCTGCAATGTCATCGCCTAGCTAGAGGAAGGCAGCAAGCTGGAGGTGGACAGAACCAGGCTGACCGCGGATGTCCTTAGCTTCACAGATGCTAACCGAGTCTTGACAGTGTCTGCGAAGGAAGAACAAGCAGCGTTGTGATGGTTTTGTTGTCGGTTTGATACAAAAGGAAGAATTGTTTTCACCTCCCAGGAAGAAGAGGGACCACAGCTCGTGAAGTTCATATGACGAAACCTGCTTTTTTCTGAGGTAACCTGTCAAAATTTTGTCATAAACAACCTGCCATTTCCTTCCTTGGAGACCTCTAATGATAAAAGGTGCTTGAATTTCAACACTTTGGATGAATGAGCACATTATATTCAGGGAAACCTAGCTCTCTCCATCAGCCTCATCATTAGCATTCATCAGAACCCTCGGGGATTGACGAGCAGGTCGCTTGTCCAATCAGATGCCTGAGAAGGCAGCGCTGGACCAATCAGAGAAGAGCTGGGCAGTTTTCAGTAACAAGGAAAAGGTTCATGTTTCTTAATGGCTGGCGTGTGTTTGTTGTTTATTTGGTGGGCGAGCAGAACAATTACTGTTAGAATTACGCATTACGTGGCATTCAGGATTAAATTACACGACTTGGTGACCCACATTTTAGCATGAAAGCTGCACAGACATGTTAAGCACTTGTGTGAAACTCAAACATGTAAAGAATTAAGAGTTTTATGACATTAACATGCTGCAGAATGAGGTCAACATGGCTACTGTTGCTTTAAAAGCTCATATGTATTGATGGTTCATATCCATTAATCAACCCATCCATGGACTGTACCCAATTGTTACATGACATGTAAAGGCCTCTGTCAGTAAAATGTCATATTCTGCTGACATGTAGGTTTATGAGTGACTGTACCACCCATAAAGATGTGACTCTATCACCATTTCCCTGTTTCAGAAAAGGGATTCTTCTACTGGATTGTCCAACTAGTTCATCATGTGGATTCCAGTGACCTACTTCCTTTTTATCCCCCATTTATCTAAGAACAGCTGTATTTTATTCCTCTTTTATAAATCTGACCCCATATTAAAATCATAGTCATGAAAAAGCATATTGCTCGATTTCGCTTCTCCTTTTTTGCTTTATTGGGTTTCCGAAAAATAGAAACTAAGAGCAGAAACCTTTGGGGGGATCGAAACTTGTCAACGACAAATGTGAACTCTAAATATATCATACACACAGCTTAAACTAACATTGTTTTTTTATTCTGTCTCCAGCCACTGTAAAGGGCTGACTGGACTGCGTCCTGATCAAAATGGCTATCACACGACAATTCAGGCTACTGGTGTGGAAAAACTATCTCCAACAGGTGAGTAAGAGGGGTATTCACCTTCACCCAGCATGTAAAACACCTTATAAGGCGTTGATTTTGTGTGAAACTGTAATCTCTCATATGAAGTTGTGTTTATAGAGCAGACTCCTGTATGACAGTACTTGTTAAGTTATTGTCGCTTGGATCGTCATAAATATAGCAAGCAGACTAACATTTTGTTTTCAGCTTCTTAAGATGTTGTCCAGGTACTTTAAAAGTTATTGGTGTGCATGATATAAAGCACAGCTCCTCAGTTGTTTTGTCACTAGGTCCAGATAGGTCAACTCTTAGGTTACTGTCACATGCTCTCTCAGCCTTATAAGGCTATCTGAAGAGGAAATCCCTGATGGTATCTTATGTTGCCCCACTTTTTTGTCTCAAAAATTATGAAACAGTAACCAATTTATTGTTAAAGCAAGAGTTCAGGTCAGTTACGTGATGCCTATTTTTTCCGTCCAACTTTTTTTTCCGTAGAAAAAAACCTCAAACTACAGAAAAAGACAATATGTATGTCTTATACTTTTCCCATATGTAAAAACCAATCCAACTTCTATGAACATTTGAGTTGCTGGTCATTTTTCTGTTATCTGAGGTGTCAAAACATCATGTTGGGCCACTGTTCAGCCTTAACTTCTATTTGGACAAAATCAATTTAAATCTTTGGCATAATTTTTAACATGCTTTGCATGCACTGACAAAAATTGTAAAGAATTTGACCTCATATTTGTATCGTACACAAACAAATGTTGTCCAAATATGTTCTTTATATGAAATATCATCTGGGGCGACCATCAGAAAAACTAAATTTTGGGACTTTCTTTTTGGAACCACATCAAAAACAGGGTATTTCATCGACCTCAAACATATGAGGAACCCAATAAAACACCAAGGTTGTTATATAACAGGTTTTTTTTTGCATAAATGCATGTGTACACTACAATCCAAATGTTTGAACAATGGCCAAATGTATTTCCTTACTTTAAATATTTTGAAAATGACCCATATTCAAAAGTTTTAAAAATCAATGACCGTAAAAAAATCTCCACAGACGTAACCGAGTGAATGATATTTTTTGTCAGTTTTTTTTATCAGTGATAACAACCTAAATGAAAATATCTATGTTTGAACAGCATGTTTTTTATTTTTAAGATCACCATGAAGTTTGATTGACCCATTTGTCATAGTGAGACAGTGATAGTTTTGGAAATAGATCCAAATGAAGACAACATTTTGCTTCACTGTAAATGATAAATGGATTGTTTTTAAGACAGACTCAGAAGAATGGTTGTTCCAGCTTTGTGTCACGACTGTAGCAAAGGATACTGACAGGATTTCACTGCTGCTTTTTTATTCTAACTTTTCAGAAACTCTTGGTGCTGTTCAGGATGATGATTCTAGAGATGTAAATTTACATTGGTAGTGTTGAAAAAGTTGGAGGTAGCATTGGAATATGCCCTGCATTAAACAAAGGTATAAAAGTAAACCTGTTTTGTTACAATGTAATCTCTATTCATCTCTTTCACATTCCTTTTTTTTTTCATCACCCTTATAAGTTGGTAAACATGTTTGACGGGTCATATACCTTATCAGAATTCAGCGCCTCCCAGAAAGATAAAGCATCATACAGTCACACTCCATCTTAAGGCTTGCACAATTCTGTTCTGCACATAAAAATAACATTTCAACCTCACTGTCGGACTCCAGTTAATAAAAGATTGGAGAAATTCTTTTATCCAAACCATTCTATTGCATTGCACCACGGCAGCCTGCATAGTTTTGAACTTTCATATCACTTTCACAATCCTGCAGTTATTCAGAAAAGGGGTCTGCTATCAGATTCAGAGCACGCCCGGTGTGTGGTAGTCATTCCAATATTCTTTATCCAATCACTGCTGCTGGTTGTCCAGAGACTACAGAGACTCCATTAAGACCAGGCAGGGAAAAATACTGTCTTGGTGTTGCTGGGCCAACTTGGCTGCAGAACACTAACACAGTCTGCATGTTTATCACTTAAACTGAATCTACAAATCTGATGTATTGCCATGTTGTTGCAAAGAGCTGACATCATGAGGACTGTAAAAGCTTGTTGTAAAAGGAGCATTTGGCAAAGTCCTTGCTCTCATTGAAAACTCTGCCTTTTAGTAAATAATCATATTGGTGAATGATGTCAGAGTTGTTTTCTTTTTGACAGTGCAGTTTGATAATCATTGGTTATTGAACTGGTATCACTGTGAAGAGGAAATGAAAGTTTTTGAAATCCAAACTATTCATTCTCTGAACATAAGACTGAGTCTGTCTTTCCTTCCTCATTGAGGTGATGTATCAAGTTGCTTGTGTGGTCTTCTTCCTGCTCATCACATGAATCCACATGGACATAGTTCCTCAGGGATCAGTTACCATGGTTTGACTGAAAGTCCAGGACACAGACGCAGTGACATAAGGCTAACAACACATTATACACTGCATGGCCACCAAAAAAAGATAACACTTATATTTGGTTGGACCACCTTTAGCTTTGATTACAGCACGCATTCACTGTGGCATTGTTTCAATAAGTTTCTGCAATGTCAAAAGATTTATTTCCATCCAGTATTGCATAATTTTTTTTACTAAGATCTTGTATTAATGAAGGTGGAGTCTGACCACTGCACAAAGTCTTCTCCGGCACATCCCAAAGTTTCTCAATGGGGTTAATGTCTGGACTCTGTGGTGGCCAATCCATGTGTGAAAAAGATGTCTCATGCTCCCTGAACCACTCTTTCACAAATTGAGCCCCATGCATCCTGGCATTGTCATCTTGGAATATGCCTGTGCCACTAGGGAGGAAAAAAATCCATTAATGGATTGACCTGGTCATTCAGTATATTCAGGTAGTCAGCTGACCTTATTCTTTGGGTCACATGATGTTGCTGAACTTAGACCTGAGCAACTGCAGCAACCCCAGATCATAGCACTGCCCCCACAGGCTTGTACAGTAGGCGCTTGGCATGATGGGTGCATTACTTCACCTGCCTCTCTTCTTACCGTGATTCACCAAAGATGATGGTTCCCTACCATCCTTCCATTTTTTTTTACAATGTGTTGGACAGTTCTTAACCGAATAATAAGATTTTCTTTGATCTTCTTAGATGTTTTCTTTCTCAAACAGACTAGCATCTTTTCCACCACCACAGGACGTGTCTTTCTGTTACCAAAACATTACAAGTGTGTTCATGTTTGAGCGTGAGTTATTAAATTTGGGTAATAGGGGATCAAAGTTATATAACTAGGTTAATACCTGAATGGTATTTAGGGTAAGAGGCATTTTGAGACAAAAAACAGTGTTGTTCAGCCTTACTCATAAGATGAAACTTATTTCCTCCTTATTACATATTTAAAAATAGAAAAACAGGAAATGAATGTATTGTTGGGTAATCCATCTAAAATAAACCTTTTGATTTGGAGGTGATTGGAGGGCGGTCTCTGAGCTGAATGGTGACTGTCCGAGTCATTTCACTCTCCAATCCTTCAAAATGAAGAGGACAGCGCATGAATTATGCTGTTTCTATGAAATCATGGAGTTTCAATGCTGGGGGCTGTGACAATGATAGACTGATGCCCAGACCCCATCTGGGTTGAAAATTACCCAAAGTTATTATATTCAAAGGATATTGAATATTTTTAGATTGGCTTTGCCTTTCAGTCAGTCTCTATTAGCTTGAAGACCTAATGGAGATTCATTTTTTAAATTGCCCATTTGCAAAATTAGTTTCCTTCAAAGTCTAATCTAAATGACAGATGATGTCCTTCTCCACTCTCCAGAAACGTCAGATCCTGGTAACGGTGGTGGAGATTCTCCTGCCCCTGCTCTTCTCCGGCATCCTCATCGTCCTACGTCAGAAAGTTCCCTTTAAGGACTATCCAAATGCAACCATCTATGAGAGCTACTCAGTGGACAGACTGCCAAGGATGTCCCTCCAGCACTTACAGCTGGCCTACGTGCCGGGTAACTCCAGCGTGGTGCGTCAGGTGGCCGAGTATGTGCGAGGCAGCCTGTTCCTCTCCTCAGGTAGGTCACATGCTATGGAAATGAATGCAAAACACGCTGATGCGAAGATGGTAACTCAGCTGCACACCATACACTGCACATGCACATAAATTATTAAGCTATTCAACAAAGTATTCAAGAGTCTTTATCCTAAGCTAGAGGGGGGGTCCGCATTTCCTTTCAGCAAACGCTGGATTTTGGAATGCTGAGCCCCCTTTCAACATGAAGCATTTTCTTGCTGCAAGTGCTTAACGTCCCAAAGAAACAAAGTATTAAAGAATCTTTATCCCTAATTACGTTTTAGTTTTTGTTGTAGAGGGAATTCAAAATAAAAGAGCTTTCTATGAAACTAGTTTTATTTTTGAGCCCTACAAATGTTTGTTATCAACTCCCAATGATTGCTCAAGAAACCTGGGTCCATTTCTTGGAAAGCTCCTTGTGTGCATCCTCAGTCAACCCCTTTGTTGGATCATTATAACCAGTAGAACAAATACTACAGCCTCAGCCAGCTAAGACTAGTGACAGCACTGGGAATACTGGTTCTTCTGGAAACATCTCTCGGGAGAGCAAACACACCGCACCCTACTCTCGTATATCAGCCTGGAGTTTAGATGGGAAAAACAGAAGCTCTGACAGTGAAGTCTGTTTCATTCACTGAAACACACACTCACACACAGACACAAACGCCTCTGCAGGACCAGTTAATCAGATAAAAACCAGACAGTGTGGCTGCGAGGCGTGTAAACGGTGTTTACATATTTGTTTTTACACTGGTAGTGCATCGGTAGGTTAGATGGATCGCAGCAGAGTGAGACCAAAAGCAACACTGGAGCTGGAGGTGGACCAGAGTGTGTGACTGCAGGTTGTCTTGCCTTGTGAGATCTCAGCTCAGCTATTAATGAATAATTTAGCTGGCCTCAGTGTTCACAGGGAAAGGTGGAGGAGGATGATCAAGGATGACTTAAAGTATGTCATGCCCACAAAGGACGAAGAACTGTGACCTCAGTGTTTGTTCTGTTCAGCAGATTTACTCAAATTTGTCCCTTTGGAATTTAAAATCAGACACATTTAGACAACCCTGAGAGGAAAAAGGCAACACACTGGGTGGGTGTTTGGTGTGATGGTATGTGGTGTTGAAACCACTTGTTTATGTTTCATATTGTGAATTGGGAAACAGTAAATTGAGAAATGAGAGCGCTGGGTTGTGTAACGCCATTGTTTTGTTTGCTAAATAAATGTGTCTACTCTTAAGGAAATGCTTAAGTTTTTTACAGTTTATGTATTTTCATTTCAGCAGAATGAAATATAAGCACAATAACCCTTCACTGGTCACTTGGGCCCTATATGCAAGTTTAAGAGCCTGACTCCGTTTAAAGTCCCATCTGAGAATCTTCAGCTGTTTTATAACTGAGCAGATTACACAATTCATGATCAAACCAATGATTTCCACTCTTTGTGGCCTAAAGCTGCACTTTTGTAACATTTGACATAAAAGCTATTCAGAGGTTCAGTCCAGTCAAAGGTCAACCCAGTGAACCACTTATTAGCAAAGTAATTCAACTTCTAGCTCATTTTTTACCTATCAGCATATTACCTGTAGCTATTGGTCAATAAATACAAATTTACTAATCAATTTGTTTCTTAAGCATTTCTTTTAAATAACCATTCCAGCTCTCAGTCTGTTTCTAAATGTGAATTATTTAAGCAGTTTCAACTGTGTTTAAATTGCTTCACCTACTGATGTGAAGTCTGAATATTTTTTGTATTCTTTCATTGTTTTATTATCATTTTCAGAACAAAACAGGAATTGACACTTCACATTGAACACAAAGAAGTAAAATAAAGAGAAAGAAGAGAAACAATAATTAAGTCTAAATATTTGAAGTTTTTGTGCTGTATAAGCTTATTCTTTCCCTGTTTGATGATTAAATTCATGATTTGTTATTTTTTTGGCAAATTTTTGCAGCTGAATTTTACTTAAAAAAAAATTGTTTCATATATTTTTGTGGATCCATTTTCTCTTTCAATCCGTTTTCTTAACCTTTACCTGCCATTCTCAACATTTGGATCCTGACTTTCTAAATGGTAGTTGTGAGATGTTTTCTGGGGTCTCCAAATCATTTTGAGAACAAATATAGCTAATAATACAACATTAAATTACAGTTCAAGATTTGTGAAGACCCCCCAAAATCCTTGGACAAACATCTTGTGACTCAGTCTTTTTCATGCTCAGCAATATAATTGTTAAAGTAGTGAAAAGTGGGCTACACAAACAGGCTGTATCGAGGGGGTGAGAAAGGAAAAGAGAGGACATGCCTTTAGAATACTAAGATTTACCAATTTGGACAGAATGTAATGAAAAAGAAGTATCTTGTTAGATTTAATAAGCAGGTTATTCATCATATTCAGACATGTGCCTCATTACTGTGAGTGAGAGCTCATCCCCAGATGTAAAGCTGCTGCTGTTCTTATTTCTCACTGGTGTTGATTATCACTTCATTTGGTTGTGTTTTCGCTATCTTTGGATTTCTCCACTGACACTGAAATAAAACTAGAGCCCGACCAAATGTGGGTAGGGGCCACGGCCGGCCCATGGGCCATAGTTTGGGGACCCCTTGGCTATAGGCTGACTGCAGAAAGACCTGAAACCTCAAACATACCCAGCAAAAAGAATAACACAAAACAAAACTAAAAAACTGCTTATATGGCATTAAAAAATATATTTACTGCCTGGTTTAAAAAAAACAAAACATTGCATCTTTGACACTAATTTGGCTATAATCACTGACATGAGCCCTGTCACTATTCGACTGGAAGCTCAAAGCCTGTGTCATTTCCAATATAACCCCTGACATTGATCTGCTTCATTAATCTGCGTCAGGAACAGACGTCTGCGTCCATGTTTTATACAGTCCATGGTCTCAACAGATGAATTTTCAGCATGAGTTTGATAGCTTACTCTACCGCTGCTACCAAATCATTGCCATGGTCTTGTTCATGATGGATAGATGTTTGGTTTCAGTAAATGATTTAATGAAGCATAAGGCCTGAACGAGCTGTATATGGGCTTTTATATCTTTGCTCAGAGAACAGTAGAGTGAACAGTCTCTGTACATGATGTGTGTGATTAAACCACAGCCAAACTGGCGCCTCAGGACCCACTCTTTCTTTTCAAGTACCCGGTGATAACTTGAGTCATGAACTGTACTGTACATTAATGATTCATGTTTTAGCCCAGCTTTTAACCATTTACTGTATAACTAGTACATGTGAATTCATTCCTTTCATCCTGAAGCATAAATCCACACCTCAGGGCTATTGTGAAACAACCAGAATGAATTGAGATAAAAAATCTCCACTTGTATCCTTAAGTAACCCTCTTTTACTGACTGCAGGTTTAGAGTTTCTGCTCTAACACAGCATAAAATTGCACAGCTGGTTCTTGTCCCTCAGCGTCTCCATGCTTTGTTTACTTTATGAGACTGACCCAGCTTCAACCTTTACACCAGCGTGTCAAACTGCCGCCCTGTGCCAGACAAAACATACCTTCATGTCTGCTTGATAAGGGGAGAAAGATAATGGCAAAAGAAATCAAATTTTGCACTTTTGAGATGTGAAGAGACCTGAAGTGCTCTATCTTTATTGTCCTTCACTGTGTTTTCACTCAGATCTATTAGGACTGCTCAGGTTTTCTGTGAAATTATTGGTGAAATAACATCTGATGTGTACATTTGTGCTCTTGCATTTTCGTCAAAAAGCACATTCAAGTGAAGTCTTTCAGGTGCTTTTGACTCACTGCATTGACAATCTAATAGTTAATTCAGTAAGCGCTCAGCATGTTGAACTTTCTAGCAGACGGTGAGGAAAAAAAGAAGCACCAAGGTCAGGCAGCGAGACGGGCCTGAAAATAGAGCTACGTGAGATGAATACCACGCACAACTAATGTGATGTCTTTGTGTGTTTGTGTTCGTGCGCGTGTTCTTCCTCAGTGCGTGGCTTTGAGACGGAGGAGCAGTTTGAAGACTTTGTGAGAAATGACCCTCTGTCAGGAAAGATTCTAGCAGCAGTGGTGTTTGAGCACCCGTTCACCCACGATGACGAACCTCTGCCTGCTAAGGTGAGAGTCTGACCACACACACACACACACACACACACACTGTCACACACAGTATAACAAAGGATCTGTGAACAAACTGCTTTTCATTTTTTTCTTAAAGACCCAGGATTACTTCGAGAGTTACAGTCCAACATACCGTGTTAAAAAAAATGAGCTCAACAAAAGAGAAATGAATACTTTGTTGGCACGTATGGAATGTGTTACCAGTATGACAGGTTCAGGGGCTCACTGAAAACTGTTTGCTTGTGTATTAAGAAGTTATTTTTGCCATGGCGTGGTTTGAATACAGCAAAGTCCAAAGCTGAAGGACAGGTTTGTTCGCTTTATAAAAAAACACAGAAGTAAAATGTTATTGTAAAATGTAGTATGAAAATAAAAACTGGTGGTAAAACTGATCCTCCTGTAGCAGGAAAATCCTTTTAACAGTTTGATCCCTTGAGATACAGCTGAGTCTGGGTGTGAATGAAAGTCTTACAAACAAGAGAATGAGAAACATGTCTCTACATTTCCCATGTTTCCCTCATGGTTGACTCACTCATCTCCTCAAAAGTCTAACAAAATTTTTACTAAATTGTACTCTGTCTGCATCACTACACTTCAGCACCCAGCAGATATGAAATGAAGACACTCTGGATGTTTGTTTTCCTCTTATTTCCCTCAAGATGTTTTTCTTCTCTTTGGTTTAATTGTCTCCTTCGGCTATGGCACCACATGAATCCCCTTTCATATTCTCTGTAAGCAATTAGAGTGAGAGTGGTTTCATTTCAACAATGGACAGTAAAAAAAACATGGGCAGCGCAACAGATCCCCTCAAGTGAAGCTAATTTTTTAGAGATGCCCATAAGGAGTGATGTGTTATTATTAGGGGCGCAAACTTGACAGCTTTCAGCAAAATTCACTGTTTTGAATCAAAGTGGGTCATTTTTGTTTTACATGCAGAACTGCTGCTCAGATGTCATGATTTTTATTCAATATATGGCAATTTTCCAAGCTTGTTTGACCTACTTGCAACGTGTCATTTACGTGCTCATCTCTGTTGGTTAAACTGCGCCGCTACACCACGCTGCTGTTACATCACCGGTTCGTGCCGGCTCTTATAGCAATGTTATTACTTCATCTGTTTAGTTTATATGAGTCTGGAATAACAGTGTCAGCTTGTTTTGAAAGTGGGGCATACAATAACTATGAATGAAAGTGATTCTTGGGAAGTACTGGGGACGATGACTGGTTTTACCTTGGGTGAGGCTTTTATAAAACGCAAAGAATTATTTAGTTGATGCTCTCTTGAAACATGGCACAGATGCAAATCTACAGTTTTTTTGAGCCTCACACAGGTCTGGTGCATCTCTTTGCAACTCTCTCTTTTAACTCTGTTCTGTATTGTGTTCACTTAAAGTCATTGTAACCCCAGTTATTTTCAGTAGTACACAAAATTCCAACGCTCATTAACGCACCAAAGTCTTATCGATTTCCACAAGAGCTGTAAATACACACAAATCATTGGTTACAAATGAGGTGGGCTTCCCAATGTGCTGTCTGTGTACACCTGTTATTTGCTACAGTCCTGCCGTACAAATGATCTGCAAACACGTAAAAATAAATCCATCTGTGAGAGGAGGGTTACGTAGCCCTGAGCTAAGGCTCACAGGCTGCGATGATCGACAGCTTTCTTTGTTTACAAACTGGCTATTCCTCACGGGGTTAGAATAGCAGAAGAGGAACAGTGAGGAACATAGCAACAAAAACACCAAATGCTCATGTGTGTTCTTAACATGGGAACCAGTTCTGCTGCAGACTGCACCTACCAAAAAGATCTTTACTGTTTTATCTGTTTTTACATGTGAGCTTTAGCTGGTGGGTGGAGAATGATGTAAGTCTTATGGCTTACCTAACCAGATAACCTGTGTGTCTGCTTTACCTCAGCTTCAGATTATGGAATGAGCACAAGATGTCAGCAGATGCTGTTTTGGCTTCACTTTTTGCAGTGGAAGGGGTTAGGTTTTAATGTGCATATTAAATATATAGGAAATGATCTATTTTGACACATAAGAGGATTCACTGTTGAACTGTAAATATTGAAGGCCAATCATGAAAAACAGCAGAAGGCTCAGGACGCGTTTTAAGAGGAGGTGTTAAATTCTGAATGAATCTTATTTAACTCTTTGTTTTGATGACAAGCATTCAGGCAAATTCATCATTCATTCATCTTTTCTTTGAGTCAGAATGAGTAAAAACACCTTCCCTGTGTCAGATTCACACCTCCACACTCCACCTGATTAAGTTTTGTTCTATTTACAAACACTTTCTGAACAGGTGAGCTACCACCTGCGCTTCACCTTCACCCCTCGCAACGCCCCCCCCAAAGAGAAGTCGGAGCTGAACCCGAACAGCGACCTGGATTGGCACACGCTCAGCCTCTTCCCCCTCTTTCAGCTGCCAGGGCCGAGGGAGCAGTACGATAAGGAAGGGGGCACACCTGGTGAGAACACCCACCTCTGTGGTATCTGAGTCTTCTCCTCTTTAAATCCTATCGTCCATCTTTCCAGAGCTCTCCATCTCATTGTCTCTCGCTACTTTTATGGTCTTGCAAATCAAAGCATTTCCTGGTGGAGCCGTCCACATTAGTCCATGAAAAGCCACATAGAGAGCGGATGATTGATGAAAAGCACTTATTTTCACACTACTCCCAAGCATGAGGCCTCTCTTCAGGCTGTTTCCCTGGCAACAATTGCCCTACACATCTTTGGCTTGATCTGTGTAATCTGGTTTTGGCAGCAGCATAATGCCTCCTGCCCTCGCATCCTTTGTTGGATTTTTGTGAGGTGTCAGGCCCAGTTATGGAGGCATCAGATACATTTGACTTTATCTTCACTTATGACCCGTTTGGTTTGAATTATGTAATGGTAAGAGGTTTTTATCAGATAAAACACACTCCTGGTGTCCACTATCAGGCCTCATCTCTCTCTTCATAATGAAGCTCCCAAAATAAAGCAAGAAGAACAAAGAGGCACACGTCAAAAGCTCATGTCATCCTCAGAGCATGACCGAGGCTTCAACAGTGAACTGAATATGGATTTCTAACCTCCACATGCATCATGATTGTAGCCTAAAGCTCTGCATCAACTCCTCAAGTTTTACAGGAAAGTAGGAAAAACTTTGCTGTGCAGAAAAAGTCATTCATAATATTGGGTCTCGCCTTGAGACACTTTGTTAAAACTGAACTTTTTCTCATCAAGTTGTTGATTTTTAAGCCCGCATAGTGCTATGAGAAAACCTGCAGGTTGTGATTACACCAGTCAATTTATATGTAAATCTAAGGCATATTTAAAACAGTAGATGTCTGGGAAGAGTCAAATGATGCAATAAATAAACAAACATAGAAGTCAAAGCAATAAAACAGGAACATGACACATAACCAACGTCATCAGTGAATTATTTCACCTCCTCTTTGTCACTGAAAAGTGATTCATTGACGGATATTAATCATTATAGTTTTCATTTACAAAATGAACACTGGTTGTGAGGCAGACTTGAAAGTGTCTGTACAATGAGCTTGATAATACACATTGAGATGCACACCTGATCAAAATTTTAAGACCAGTTGAAAAATTGCACAATTTTCCATTTTGCACTGTTGGATCTTAAAATGGGTCACAGTAGAGTCTCAAAATGCAAGAAGAAGAAATAGGAGACAGGCTTCTCCAAAAGAGTTAGATTATTCCTCTTGAAGAAGAAGAAATCCTTTGTGAGGTGGTCATTGTGAACTACAGCGTTGTCCTGTTGAAAAACCCCAGTCATCAGCACACAGAGCAGGGCCCTCAGTCATGAAGGACGCCCCCTGCAACATCTCCACATAACCAGCTGCTGTTTAACGCCCCTGAACAACTGTCAGCTGCTTTGTTCCATTGCAGATAAAAGCAGATCATGATGGCGCCCCCTCCATTCTGCCGCCAAGAAGACATCTTGAAACAGAAAATTTAGTGGAAGGAGACGAGGCCTTTAAAGAAGTTTTTGTTTTTAAAGCTCTTCTCTCTCAGATGCTGTCTGATGGTTTTTGGGCTGCTGTCGACTCCAGTAATGGTCTTAATTTGGGTCAAGGATTGTCCCATGTCTTGATTTTCAGCCTTTGTCATCAAGAGATTATGACAGTGTGAATACCTGATAGAATTAATTAAATCCACATTTTTGTGCAGATTTTGTCTTTTAAAGGCTGTGATCTTAAACTTTTGATCAGGTTATGAACAGAATATTTCACTTTGGTTGTTGTTTTCAAAAAATTCCTCACTCAATTTGTTTTGTCTCTCTCCCATATCTTTTTCCTGAATCTCTACTTAGAATTTTTTTTTAAGATCGAACAGTGCGAAATGTTAATTGGTGCAATATTGAACTATATTGAAAAATAATGCTGCAATAATACCAGGTTAATTGGCTATAGGTTTAAATCCATCAACAGCATCATCTACTGATACAGATTCTCTGCTGATCCAAGCGTCTTTTATACAAAACATTGTGATCGAGATTTTATGTCTAAAGCTTCACCTGACTCCATCCCTGTTCTTTTTAATCTTTAAAGGTTACTTTCGAGAAGGATTCCTCGCTGTCCAGCACGCAGTGGACAGAGCCATCATGATCTCCTACAACAGAACTGCTGCTTCCCCGCTGCTGCGACAGATCAGAGTGGTCCTGTCCCGATTTCCTTACCCTGCTTTTATATACGACGTCTTTATCCTGGCTATTCAGAACCAACTGCCTTTACTGCTGGTGCTCAGTTTCACCTACACCTCACTCAACATAGTCAGAGCTGTGGTGCAGGAGAAGGAGAGGAAGCTCAAGGTGTGTGGAGGTGTCTCCATCTGAGCTATTTTTGGGCCAGGAATAGAAACTTTCTGTAACCTGAACCTTTTTTTTTTCCATTTATTCCAGGAGTACATGAGGATGATGGGTCTCAGCAACTGGCTCCACTGGAGCGCCTGGTTCCTCATGTTCTTCCTCTTCCTCTCCATTTCAGTCTTTCTGGTCACTCTGCTCCTATGTATCCAGGTATGTTTATTTCACTAAATCCTCGTTACATAAGCCACATTCCAGCACGTAATGCTTTAAGCTGATTCTCGGACAAGCGAATGTTACACAATGTCATTATTTACAGTGTAGCAGCAAAATCGGCAGAATAAATATATTCAACAGAAGGTGACTCTGGCTTTTAAACAAGCAGAGTCATTTCATTATGGAGCTATGAAAAGGCGCACTTCATGGTGTTGTACTTGGCAAAAAAATAAGATAAGGGGCTGAAAACAAAAATAGGGGTAAAATACCACTGTAAAAATGGTTTATACAAGCAGATAATAGTAAATAATAAAATGATGTTTCAGGTAAGCCCCAACGGAGCCGTGCTGTCCTACAGTGACCCCACGCTGGTCTTCGTCTTCCTGCTCGTCTTTGCTGTGGCCACCATCAACTTCAGCTTCATGATCAGCACCTTCTTCTCCCGAGGTGTGTGTATGTGTGTGTGTGTGTTTTTGGTTTCAGCCCACGTAATCTTTTCACCTGAATAACTGTGTCAGCTCTCAGCTCAGAATTGTGCTTTCTGTGGTGTCAGTTTGCCCTCATGTAGGTCAAAATGCCTCTTGTTTACTTTGTTCTCCAAAGCTGAAAAGCAGCTTTAAAAACCCTGTTTACTCTGAGATCTGTGCAGCCAGAGGAGTTCTTAAAAATAGAGAAACGCAGTGTGCACTGATCAACAGAGGTGGGTCGAGTGGCCAAAAATTATACACAAATAAGAGTACTGTTACTTAGGAATAATATGGCTCAAGTAAAAGTAAAAAGTAGTCCTATGAATACTGACTTGAGTTAGAGTAAGTGAGTATTCAGTGAAAAAACTGGTGATCAACTTGTAGTTCATTATGTCTTTGTAATCAGAGCACCAACGTCAAATAGACGGAAATATAAAATAGGAATGTGCAGATTGAGATGTTGCCACAAAGTCACTTTAATTGAAACAACTGTCAGTGAAATATATATATAAATAACATAAATTAAGGCAAATTCAGCTTCAATAAATGGTCTTGAATTAATTATCTGCGTTAATAGAAGTGACTGTTAAGCTTCTGCCATACTGTACATAAACCAGTCACTTTGCTTAAGCGTGGTGCTGCAGAGATTTTGTGTGTGGTCATGTGACTGCCTGGGTGTCTTTGATTGGGGATATTAAGTCAAACATCATTAGTGGTTATGTTGGATTGGTGAAACAGCGAGACTTTTGCCGTGGGCGCTGCCACATGACTCTGATAAACCAAAACAAATAGATCCTTCAAGCAGTAATTGATAAATAAAAGTAACAAGCAGAATGTAACTGAGTTAAAGTCCTATTAAACAGCTTAAACTGTAATCCAATACCCTAGCCATCACATTATGCCCCCCCCCATCCCCCCATCCCCCCAAATAAAAAAGAAGAAAAAAAAACAGAAAAAAATATGTATAGATACTCACATAGACATACACTAATACAAACACACAAACGCACTTACATATTTATACACACATGCAACCACATACACAATAACATAGCCTTTGACACGCTCAAACTTAATAGATCAAAGTATTTTAAGTTCTTGCTTTTCTGCTGTGTCATAAGAGTTTGTACTGTTTGTTTTGTAAATGTTTTGTTCCTCACTTGTCATGTTCTGTCTTTCATCAAAAAGGAAAAAAAACTACTCTGACAAGAACAATTTGTCTGAAAAGTTACTGAAGTAAATGTGATGGAATAAATCTAACGCATTACTTCCCACCTCTACTTATCAATCATCGTCCCTTCTCCCTGATGGAGTAAAGCTTTTTGTTCAGGAAATGTTCATTGGAAACACTCTTTTTCCAAGCATTCAGTTGTTTATGTTTCCTAAGAACCAAAACAATAATTGATGATGATTCGTAATGCTAAAAGCTTAAAGGGAGGTTTTAGAGTCTTCCTTTGTTCACTAGCTTGTGGTGCTGAATTTCTTTTTGAATTATTCATATTGGTAAGTGATTCTAGTATTGACTGACTTCTACCTACCACCTGATCTTCTACTTAAGGAAAAGTCTCCTTAAAATTATGTCAACCTGCACTGCTCTCCTTGCCCTGTTTTTTGTACGTTAATATTTATCTAATATTTTACAACCAGGCATGTCATTTGGACTGAACTTGCTAAGACACAAAAGCTTTCATGTTTTTCCACACAGCTACCTCTTCCTGTACATGTATGTAACACCTCGAAACACAGGGTTTTTTGAATAATGGCCCATTCAGAGATGAGGGATGTTGGCCATGAGAGGAGGTTAAAAAAAGAGCCTCTGAATTAAAAGAGAGGATCCATTCTGCTGTCCTTCCTGATCAATTTTGTAAAAGACAGACTCCTCTTGTTATGAAGTATTTTTCCACCTCGCTCCCTTTAATACTCGTGACGACGCTTAATCAATGCGTGTTCCATGTGTGCTCCCAATGTCACATTGTGTGCCACAAGTGCTATTTTGAGGGTTCTCGTCGCGCTGCTCAGGATTGGGAAAATAACAGCCCTGAGAGTCTTTCTTTTGCCTCATTCACAGTCCTCCGCCCCCCATTTCTCCTTCATTTCTTGATTGTCCCCCTTTGTGCTTCACGTTAACAGCACTCTTACATTTTCTCTGTCAATCAGAGAAATGGGTTTATGCTGTGGAAAGAAGGTCTCTGTACAAAGAAATGGAATATTAGCTGTAGCATTGGTCTGCATGTTACAGCTTTATTTTTCT
This sequence comes from Thalassoma bifasciatum, assembly GCA_008086565.1. Taxonomy (NCBI): domain Eukaryota; kingdom Metazoa; phylum Chordata; class Actinopteri; order Labriformes; family Labridae; genus Thalassoma; species Thalassoma bifasciatum. The sequence continues at coordinate 650,645 of RPOG01000068.1, forward strand.
GTCAGTTTTTCATTTCAGGTTATTTTTAGTTGCTACTTCTAAGCTTTGCCTGAGCCTTAAATTCTCTTTTCTTTACCCAACTTTAGCCAATGTGGCAGCAGCAGCTGGTGGCTTCATCTATTTCATGAGCTATTTGCCGTATTTGTTCCTGTGGCCGCGCTACGACCTGCTGAGCCACGCCCAGAAGGTGTCTGCTTGTCTCATATCCAACGTGGCCATGGCTATGGGAGCTCAGCTGATGGGAATGTTTGAGGGCAAAGGTAAGAGGCTCATTTAGAAAAAAAAAAATGTTTTTTTTTTAAAAATTATTTTCTGTCATGTACAGTTCGAACTTTTTTCTCTCTTCTTCTGTAGGTACTGGGATCCAGTGGTCCAACATGTTTGACTCTGTGACAGTGGATGATGACTTCTCCATGGCTCAGGTGTTGGGCTTGCTGCTGTTTGACGCTGTTCTCTACGGGTTGGTGGCCTGGTACATGGAGGCAGTCTTTCCTGGGGAGTATGGAGTGCCTTTACCGTCCTACTTCTTTGCTCTGGTAATCTTCACATTTACTTTGGATTAACTAAATCAATGTATCTGAGGATGAAGCCCCTTCCTATAGCACTGTGAGTCTTAAAGGAGAATCTGGGACCATGAACAATCACAAGATAATACAACAAAGCAATTTAGGAAGTTCTGTTTAACCCCTTAACACCTAAGCCTCAAAATGCCTGCCTTCACTATTTTCTTATTTTGACGATGAAACGGTCAAAAAATGTCTTGAAAGAAAGCGCTTGGGCTCATTATTTTCATGTTTAACTTTAAATATCTAAGGGTTTTTTCCTATTTCCTCCATGTTGTAAATATATAATATGTACAGTATTATTTATTTTTAATAGGTCTTCTTCCCTTATTTTTTCAAAATAAGTTGTTATCTGACAGCATCGCCATGACCTCCAGCACCCCACAGCTTCTCTTTTTCCTTGCACACAAGTCACCTGAGGATGGTTGCTCCTCATCATGAGACAAAAACTGAAACTGAAAGTAGAGAAGAAAGATATTCAGCTGATCACGCTGACTGCACAGTACAAACGAGGCATGTCACGTTGTCTTACAAAGGTTAGCAACAATACAAGCCTCAGATCTTGCTGGCAGTAAAAAGGGGACTTGAAACACTTTTGTAACACCGCAGAAAAGATACGCTGTGTTACGTGCTGCGAAGAACCCCCCCACACACACATCGAGTACAAACACAGCCCATCACTTTGTCCTGAAAAGGTAACTAAATACCATCGACATTAGCTTACACACATATTGTACAAACAATGCAAGCATCAATCCACAGATTCAGTGAAGTTTATGATGTAAAAACTAGACAGAGAAAGCTTTATTTATCCTGAAATTCATCACATCCAATGTTACCTCTTTTGATAACATGAAGATGCTTCTTGAGATTCTCCTTCACAGAAACCTCAGTGGAGAATTTTTTTCCCAGAAGGATCTTCTTTTGGTCATTTTTGTAAAAACTCCACTCTGTTTTCTTGTGTTCCCTTTCATCTATTCGCTCAGCAGTCTGTGTATTTGGGGGCTTCCTTAAATGCCTGAGAAAAATTACTGCAATAGTCACATATTGGCTAAAAGAGAAACCTCTCAGTTTTCACAAACCATTGGAATTTGTTTTGATTGTACAAACCGTTTAGGAATAAAGGACATTCAAAGTGTGCTTGTGCAAATGTGTTAGCATCGAGACATCTGGTGCTAAAGCGTAAACAGATTTCAAGTCTTCATAGGGTTTACTTTTTGAGGTTTGTAATATTTCAAAGCTCAAATGAGGAACTTCCTGTTTGTGTTTATTTTGCGTTGACTTCACACAAAGTGGTTCCTCTCTCACTTTGCTGCTCCAGTCCTGTACAGAATGTGTGAGTCTGACTAAAAATCATCCCCTGCTGTTTTTAAAATTTCACCTGCTGTGAAGGTTCTGTGGGAATTTCAGCGAAAATGGAAAAGAGAGCTGTTTTATTTTTTTCAGCCAACTGTTTATTGTTTAGTCTGACACTGACCCTCTTGCAGAAATTTCAGACATTTAAAAGTCCAAATCTGTGTAACCGCATAAAAACTACTTACAACAAAATATCTAAATGATCTTATGTTATTTTTGGCATTCTGGCAAATAGTGACAGTAGATACAAAGTCAAATGTCTTAAAGTTTGATAATTATTTTGTCCATAAACAAAACCTTGGAAGTATTCTCATTCATACTTGTATTCAGTTATGAAACTCTAATTGCTTTCAAACTTAAGCGCTGCTAATTCTGTTTGTTCGAAGGCATGAACAAGCTCTAATTAAAGAATCCAGGAAATGAACCAGGGTCTGACGCAGCTTTGACGCCATAGTTTGAAACTGTAGACTTATTACAATGTCAACAAGTGCTGCATATAAGTGTTTTAACATCTGACTGTGATGCTGAAAGATCAAGGCAAAAGGTGGAAGTCTCTGGTTAAAGTGCAGTTGTCTACACTTGAATCAAGTGCTGCATTCAGGGACAGCGGTTCAAATGGTGAAGGGGTTTGCAAACGCGAGGTCAGTGTTTTTGGCTGGAGGAAGGCTTTTGGCTCAGTTAGCCAGAATAACAGGAAACGTCTGAGTCTTTCGAGCCAACAAAAATAAAGTTATCTTTATAACAACTGACCATGATCACTAAGTGGCATGTCCTCAAACACATTGAAAAAGAAATGCATGCTAACACATTTCCCAGTCGCAGAATTCGGAAATCCGTCAGCAGGGTGCGGCTGTAGATATTGACGCACTTTCATCTATTTTGTGTGTATGTGTGTGTGTGTTAGAGTGTGGGGGTGTGTAAAGCTTTTTCTGCATTATAGAAAGTGAGTTTTGACTTTCTGGTTCTCAGGAAATGTGAGGAGGTCAGGAAACAAACTACTTCTTGGTAAAGGGCAAAGGAACAATGATACAGTTAGCTCACTTTCTCTTTTCAATTCAATTCAATTCAATTAAAAAAACGTTATTTCACCCCGGGGGGCAAAGGCAACCAGGGCAGTGAATTAACAATCGTGCAAAATGATAAGACTTTGTTGAATTTCAGGCATAATCCTCTCCCTCTTTTTCCTGCTGATCCACTGATAACTCTGAAATAAAACAAAGCAAATGAAGTGTTTATTCATGGTTAGTAATTGAAACAATTGGATCAAAAGTTTCAGCCATCGTCATGTACACCTCAGTGCTCGTCCTCACTCTGCGTAAATCTTCTCCCCTCAGCCTTCATACTGGTGCAGCAGTCCTCGCATGGCTTTGGTCAATGAGAAGGAAGAGGAGGAAGATGCAGAAAAGGCTCTCAAAGGGGAGTTTATAGAGGAGGAGCCAGCTGGACTCGTCTCTGGGATCAAGATAAAACACCTTGCTAAGGTGAGCAGAAAAAAATCCCAGAGGGTTAAGGTGTCCATGTGCAGATGTGTTAGTGTCCTTAAATAAGAATACACAAACAACAAGGTTACTCTGCCCCGTGACTACACTGCTCCTCGAAATAAAAGAGACGGTCTCTTTGACAGGAATTCAAAGTGGGCAATAAAACGCGGCAGGCTGTGCGGGATCTGACCGTGAACATGTTTGAAGGGCAGATCGCAGTGCTGCTCGGACACAATGGAGCAGGAAAGACTACGACGCTGTCCATGCTGACAGGTGATCAAACTGAACACACTGTGATGCATGCAAGCAGCCACTTCACACCCACACACTGTAAAAACACACACACACATGCCACTCAAATACTCCCACATCAGGTGATAGTGTTTGTGTTTCTGTCTGCAGGCCTGTTTCCCCCCACCAGCGGCAGAGCTTACATTAACGGCTACGACATCTGTCAGGACATGGCTCTGATCCGCCGCAGTCTGGGACTCTGTCCACAACATGATGTGCTGTTTGACAACCTGACTGTCAGAGAACACCTGCTCTTCTATGCACAGGTACCTGTTTGATCTACAGCCAATGAAGCTGGACGTTGTGTAAAATGCAAATAGAGACAGAATAGTTGTTTGCAAATCCTGTTCAACTTATATTCAATTTAATACACTATGAAGAAAAAAGTGTTTATTCTCAAACTGATAAACTTTTTTTTTTAAATATTCCCTCATTTTGAATTTAATGCCTGCAATATGTTCCTAAAAAGCTGGGACAGGGTCACGTTTTCCACTGTTACATCACCTTTCCTTCTAACAACACTCAATCAGTGTTTGTGAGCTGAAGACACTAATTGTTGAAGCTTTGGAGCTGGAATTCTTTCACATTCTCACTTCTTGAAAACTTTAGCTGCTCAACAGTCTGAAGTCTCTGTTGCAGTATTTTTTTCCTTCATAATGCTCCACACATTTTCAATGAGAGACAGAGTCTGGACTGCAGACAGGCCAGTCTAGTGGCTGCACTCTTCGACTACGTAGCCACACTGTTGCAACAGGTGCAGAATGTGTCTTGGTTTCATTGTCTTGCTGAAATAATCAGGGACGTCCCTGAAAAAGATGTTGCTTGGATGGCAGCATGTGTTGCTCCAACACCTGTTTGTACCTTTCAGCATTAATGCTGCCTTCACAGATGTGACATTTACCCATGATGCCATGGGCACTAACACACCCCCATACAGATACCATACCAACCCATTACCATCACAGATACTCCTTTTATACCCAATCATGACACTCACCTGTTTCCAATGAACCTGTTCACCTCCAAACAGGTGATTTTTCAGCATTCCTCAACTTGAGTGAATATTTGCAAACAACAATAAAGTTTATTAGTTTTAACGATAAATATTGTCTTTGTAGTGTTTTCAATGGAATATAGGTGTTTATCAGTGTAAATCAGTGTATTCTGTTGTTTTTTATGTTTCACACAACCTCCCAACTTTATTGGAATAATAGCAAATTATTGAAATAAAAAAATACTTTATTAACCCCAGAGGGGATCTTTTATTTTAGTTTTTAACAATGAACAGTGTCTTCTTGGGGTTTAAATTTGTGTGTTATCTGTTTGATGTGTAGCTGAAAGGCTTCTCCAAAGAAAAGATCCCAGATGAGGTTGACCGGATCATCCGAATACTAAACTTAGAGGACAAGAGACATGCTCGTTCTAAGACGCTCTCCGGGGGCATGAAGAGAAAACTCTCCATAGGCATCGCCCTCATCGGGGACTCAAAGGTGACAAATTTCTTGAGAATCATAAATATTACTCAGTTTGTCCAGTCTCTCTTCCAAGTCTCATCCTTACTCTCTCTGTCCTTAGGTGGTGATGTTGGATGAACCCACTTCAGGTATGGACCCGTCAGCTCGACGCGCCACGTGGGATCTTCTCCAAGGGGAGAAACGCGGTCGCACCATCCTGCTCACGACACACTTCATGGATGAAGCTGACCTGCTGGGAGATCGTATCGCCATCATGGCAGGGGGGGAGCTGCAGTGCTGTGGGTCACCACTTTTCCTCAAAAACAAATATGGTGAGCAGAAAACAAGAAAAAAAACCTCAGAAATATTTAAATCAGTTAGAGTGAGTGGCACGGTTTTTCCTGCTTTGTGTCTCTCACTCTGAGTCATTCTCTCTCCTCTCCAGGTGCTGGCTACCACATGGTGATTGTGAAGAATGCTCTTTGTAACGTATCTGAGATCACCCGCCTCGTTCACATGTATGTTCCTAACGCCACACTGGAGAGCAGCGCTGGAGCCGAGCTCGCTTACATCCTGCCCAAAGAAAGCACCAGCAAGTGAGTCAGTCTGCTCTTTGTTCAGGCGCTCTCAGAGTGACACAAGGGGAAATTATAAAGTACAGGTCAAAAAAGAGTCTTTGAAACACTTAATTTGATAATTATCAGTTTGAAAAGGTTTGTGGGCTATGGATATTAGCAAATTGATTATAGAGTTATAGATATCTTACATCAACCCTTTGTGTTTGATTTCAATAAAAGCAGTCACTGTTTGGCTTTTCTCTCTCCGTATCTGTCCACACTCAGCTTTTCATTAGAGAAACATACAAACAGGAAAACATGTTATTTTCTATCTCTTTACAATGACCTTTTCATTTCTCCTCTCAAAGATTAAAAAAAGCCATTTCTCCTTTTACCCACTGTATGTGCTCTTTTAGTGCTTAAATCAATATTGCACCTCTCACAAATTGGATTTTGACCCCACGGTGGCACTTACCACTGTTATTCCATCAAGCAAAGCTGAAGGCACAATACGTGACTCATTTATTGTCATTCTGTCGTGTTTTCACACAGGTTTGAGCTGCTGTTTGCAGAGCTGGAGATGAACAGAGAGGAGCTGGGCATCGCCAGTTATGGAGCTTCAGTTACCACGATGGAGGAGGTTTTCCTCAGGTGGGTCGATGATGAAGATGACAGGAATGAATTAGGTCATGATTTAAATTTTTTGATCCTTGTTCTGACTGACTTACAGCAAGACTTTGATTTTAATCTTGTGAAAATGTACAATAAACCTGACAGGTAGAGTTAATAACACTGATCACTTCAGTTCAACACACACAGTGACAGTGATATATGTGATGCAGTGAGCATGTTGTTCTGGATGAGTAAGTTTCATTACCAGATGATAGGATCGCAGTGTCTGCTAAACTGCAGCTGTTGTTGGTTGTTACTGGTCCACAGTGGTCTGTAACTCTTCAAAGTGGATCAGCTGAGGCTCGTTGCTGTGAGCAGGGAGTGAAGGTTGGCCAATGTAGACCAATCAAACTGAATAGCCAGCGGAGATAAACCTGATGAAGAAAGTGAATGATGGTTCTCATAGAACGGTCCTCACAGGGCATCCACAGACAGCAGTCAGGAATGTGTTCTCTCTCCATTGATTTCTAAAGAGATGTTTAGAAATGCTGTTTTAATCCAACTCTTGATGGACCTGAACACTCACACACACACACACACACACACACACACACACACACACACAGAGGAAAAGCTGAGGCTGGTTTTTAGCTACACCACACCACCTGGCTCTATCAATGCAGCCATATCCCTCATTATGTTAATTTATGCGAATCTCTCTGCATCTATATCATCCTAATGGACTTGTTATATAAAGTCCCCCCTCTGATCAGTATGAATAAATACATGAGCTACATATGCATAATTGCTTTTCAGTAAGGCTTGAAACATGTTTCATGTTTCTGTTACTAAAGAGCTTTTTAACCTGGCACTGAATAAGATGTTGCTTTTGCAGCAAGCCTCAAGTGGACGCTGAGGGAACTACAGTTGACTTAACTTTAGATTTATTTTTCAACACGAGCAGCTGCTGCTCAGAGGTAGAGAAACCAAGAACAGCCATTGATTTTTCTTTTCTATGCAATGTTATCTTGTAATAACAACATATTATCTTGTTATGTCAACGTAACAAAGTTTGTTTTGTCAAGATAACAACTTTAACTCATTATTGCCACATAACAAACATTGTTTACATGTGACAACTAATTAATTAGTAATAACAATATTATTTAACCTTCCTGTTTTCAACTTACAAAAGCTGCCACAGCTGAATGGCTAGTCTTATCCTTGAATAACGAGGACTGCCAGGCATTGATGCAATACCAGAAAATATTAAAATCACATTAAATTGGCCTGCATCTTAAATTTGATATAAGCAGTCACTCCAGACTGCGCTCCAGCTCTTCTGTCCAGCAGTGCTCCGATCAAGCATGCAGATCCCTGTTGGTTCTGTGGCAGTATTTTTTGTACAAGTCTGCAAAAGACGTTGCAGCTGAGAGCAAAACTTGTCATGCACAAGTTTCCCGTGGTGGCACAGAACTGGAGAAGTTGAGTACATTTAAACTTCAAACATTCCCCACAGGCTTATTCAAGCCTTGAAGACCTACAAAAAGAGCTTAACATCACACCATTCATGCTGATATTGTAATGGATCAATTAATATTGACCAATACTCAAGGCTGCAACATTGGTTTTGCACCAGAAGTGAAAAGGTCACATCGGTAATATCTCTATCCTGAAAAGACATCACTGTTTCTGGAAAGTCCTCACAGCACCTCTAACTGCATCACATCACTTTGAGTTAAAATAAAACAAACAGTTTTTACACATTTGTCTCTAACCACAGTTGAGAGATCAAACAAGGAGCTTTTTGTTGCCTTTTCATGCAGCTGTTGCCAAAGCTGACATGTTACTGACCCAGATCAATACACACTGGCTCAGCGAGCGAGAGTGTTTCGTACAGTAATTGGCACCGCCAAGAATGCTCGTGTCTCTGAGGCCTCATTATTTACCAGTCCCACTGGAAGTCCACCAGTGTTTTCTGAACATGGACACAGTTCACCAAACGTCAGACATGACACCAAGAAAAACTGCTGTTTGAACATTTGGTTGTTGGGCTTCCTTCTGGCTCTCTGTAGTCTGATGCCAAGAAATAACTTGTCAGTGGGAAAGTAACAGTGCTCTCTTCGAATATAAAACTCTTCTTTCCTCTAAAAACAAAAACAATATGTACGATATGGAAGGATTCCTTCTCGTCCAGGAAAAAAATATTGACCAGCCATGAAAAAACAAATGGAAAATGAGAAAAAAAGGTCAGATGTCCTGGAAACAATCAAGTCATCCTGGAAATTTATTTATTTATTTTATTTGTGATCATTATTGTCATGGAGAAATTACAGCCATAGCCTGCACATTAGATGTCTGAGTAATAAAAATATAAACATTCTGAGTAAATGCAAGGTACAACTGTGGAAGAAGAGGACTCCCGAAGAATGAGGGGGACGGAGGAATGTATTAATACATGACCTTATAACTTGTTTCTGTAGATTCTGAAAATATCCAGGGTAAAATTGTGGAGAAAGAGTGAGAAGAACCCTAAAGATCTTTTCCATAGGTTAAAAAATCCAGTGAATGTTGAAAATAAGCTCAATTTTTTTGACATACAAATGAAACACCCAGAAAAGTTGTGAAGAAATGCTCAGAAAGGCAGCGTGTGGTAATGAGATAAAAATATCTGACACACTTGGATGTGTTTCTCATTTTACAACCTTCATTACCTGCTGTTGTCCTCTTGATTGTGAGTTGTGAGGCTCAATATGAGTTCCCTTCTCGAATAACCTTATCTGCCTTTTTCTCAATGAGCTGCTGAAAGGTACAAATGAATTCTTGAAGATCTCATTTTCAGTTTCAAAAACCATTTAGTTTCCAGGGAACTCATAATGAAGCAAAGACTTTGAGAAGTGGCAGCTCCTCATCTTGAGTTATTTATATCAAATGGATCCTTCCTGTTACTTGTTGAGTCTAAAATTTGCCTTTGTGTGTTCAGGGTTGGGAAGTTGGTGGATTCTAGTTTGGACATCCAGGCGATCCAGCTCCCTGCTCTGCAGTACCAACATGAGAGACGCTCCCATGACTGGACCACAGATGACGCCAGCAGCATCAGCGGCATGACAGATGTCACCGACTTCACAGACAGTGGCACTCTCATCTCAGAGGACTGCTCCAACATCAAGCTGAACACAGGAGTAAGAGCAGAAGAGAACACACTCATCCTTTTCTTTCGTTTTTGAAAATCCTGAATCACGTTTTTATTCTCTCCAATCAGGTCAGACTTCACCTGCAGCAGTTCTACGCCATGTTCCTCAAGAGGGCGCTGTACAGCTGGAGAAACTGGAAGGTGATGGTCGCTCAGTTCCTGGTGCCTTTGGTCTTCACTGTCGTGGCCTTAGTTGTTGCACGCACCATCCCTGATCACGAGAACGCTCCTCACCTGAGGCTGGCCCTCAGCAAATATGGTGCCACAAAAGTTCCTGTGGCTCTGCAGCCTGAGCCGGGGCCCCTGGCTGCTGCCCTGGCTAACACCTACAACTCACAGCTCTCTGCACAGCTGGGTCAGCTCGTCAACATCACAGGTAACTATAATGACAGAGAGCGCTTCTCCTTCAGCCTGTTAGCCGAGCATTTACTCATCATTCCTGTCCTCCTCTGCTCCTCATCAGACTTTACAGACTACATCTTGACTCAGGCTGAGAAAGAAGGCGGCAGCTTTAATGAGCGCTGTGTGGTGGGTGCCGCTTTCCGCGGCAGCAAGAATCAGTTCCCAGAAGCTACAGCCTACTTCAACAATGAGGGCTACCACACGCCCGCCACAGCCCTCATGATGGTAGACAACGCTCTTTTCAAGTTAATAGCAGGGCCCAACGCTTCCATCGAGACTGGAAACTTCCCAATGCCACGAAACCTTTCTGAATCTGCAAAGAGTCAGCTCACAGAGTAAGTGTGCAGGACGCTGGAGGACGAACTGGAATGAACAGGAGAGAGAGAAGAGGGAGAGAGTTTTAAATCTGACATTTTGTGGCAGTCGTGGATAGAGATAGGTATCGAGAACTGGTTCATGTTAAGAATCGATAAGAAATGATTCAATTCATCGACATCATTAGCCTTTTTGCTTAATGATCCCCTATCTAATTCTTTACATGATGCTGGACTGGACAAACCGTACGGCAACTTTTCTGCCCCTGCTACCGAGCTTAGCTTAGCACAGTGACCTGTGGTTCGCTGCCCCTTTTTGGGCCAGGATTGGTGTTGCAACCGGACCGCCAAATAATTTTCCAAAATAGTATGATTTTAGTGGAGGGTAATTATATACAGATACAAATATACAGAATAATGTTTAGAGTTGTTTAAACTCACTTAATTTTTAAAAGAAATTAAAAATGTTCAAACAGTCATATAGAAAAAAGCCATTTAAGAAAGCATATTAGAGCTCAATATGTAACATGACCCAAAAGAATGCAGTAAAACCCAAAATATAATGAGCAACCTAAAATGTGACAAGTTGTACCAAAATCTAAAATAGAAAATAAAGCGATGGTTTGCTGCTAACATAAACAGGAAATTGCATTGATATGTTAATGGTTACCATACATTGATATTACTTCATTTAAAACAGAATTTCAACTTTCATCACAGAAACATATCCCAAAAACTTCTTGTGTACAATATTTAAAGCTCAAAAATGTCAAAACACTAACAGGTTAAAGTTTTCCACACAGGAAGTACAGGCTCATGGCTGATTTCTGTAAAAGTACGGCAAGCTCAAAGTTCCAAACAACATTACTGGGTGGTCTACTTCAGCCAATGACATACAACAAAACAATACATCTATTTCACCTGATGTGTGATTTTTACTTATTTTAAATTATTTACTTTTAGAGATATCTGAATCTAGTAACCAATTTCATATTTAATTAAAGATAAATTAAATAAAATGTTATTGACAAAAAAACTTGTAAAGCTACTTTTTGTACACAGAAAATTCACATGAGGAATTGACAAATATATTGATCAGGTCAATGACAACAATATAATCTTATCCATACCCATTCTTTGTCATGGAGTAGTTAATAAGTTGCCTTAAGATGCTTTGAATGTAAACGACTTGATGCATGTGTAACTCACTATTTTCCTCCATCTTTAGGGGTAAAACAGGCTTTGTTGTCGCCATCAACCTCATGTACGGTATGGCATCCTTATCGAGCACCTTCGCCCTCCTGCTGGTAACAGAGTCAGCCATAAAGTCCAAACACGTGCAGCAGGTCAGCGGAGTCTACCTGTCAAACTTCTGGTTCTCGGCCCTGCTGTGGGACCTCGTCAACTTCCTGCTGCCCTGTCTGCTCATGCTGGTCAGTGTAACTTTTGACCCTGAAGAGGTATTTTGAAAATCCTTCTCCAGTCTCATGTCTGAACTCGTTCTTTGCTCTCAGGTGGTGTTCAAAGCGTTCGCAGTGAAGGCCTTTGTGGATGACAACCACCTGGTGGATGTGTTGTTGCTGCTGCTGCTGTACGGATGGGCTGTCGTGCCTCTGATGTACCTGCTCAGCTTCTTCTTCTCCACCGCAGCGACTGCTTACACACGTCTCACCATCTTCAACGTGATCTCAGGCACTGCCACCTTCCTGGCCGTCTCCATCATGACCATCCCTGGTAAGAAGATGAGGCTGTCATCGCCTTACTTTCAGGCCTAATTTGACAAAAATGCACAAAAATGGGTCACTGAGCAGCATGAAGGTACCAGAGACCCATGACACCCAGACAAATGCAATATATTGAAAATCATGTAAATACATTTGCTCTGGTGAAATTCACATGGTGTTAGTGTTCTTGGGTTGAACATGACACATCCAAATCCAAATATAATGAAGAGATGACATGACGTATGAAAGTTCTGAAGGGGAAAATGTTTTAAAAAGTTGGATGACTGTCTTCATTGTTCCTTTTCCAGAGTTGAACCTGCAGGACCTGTCTCGTCTGCTGGATAAAGTTTTCCTCATCTTCCCAAACTATTGCCTGGGCATGTCATTCAGCCAGTTCTACCAGAACTACCAATTCATCTCTTTTTGCACCACCAGTCCAATCACTGAGGCGTTCTGCAAATACTTAAGTAAGTGCTCTTCCTTTACTCCTTTATCCAGATCTACATCAGCTGCAGCTTGTGTAGCAGACACTCTCACTGTGGTACAAATGCAAAAAAACAGAAAAGACATGGAGTACAAGAAACACAATTGAAAAAAAACTCATCTAGTTAATTAGATACTTCAGGAAAAAAGAAAGAGGAGGATTTCTTTTTTCTTAGAAGGGGCGCACTTCGAGGTTTGAATTAGTCATGAGATACTTGAGTCATTTGAAGGATGAAAGGATATCATATGAAACAAAGGACTGGTTTGTTTCTATAGTGATAGTGATAGTGGTAATTAGCGATGAGTCATATTAATGTATGATAGTACTTGGAATACGAATATATGAGGAGGGCAGGAATAAGAATAGAATTTAGGTGTTATTATAATCCAGTTTCTTTCTCTTCTGAAATATGGAAAAAAGCACCAGTGAATCTTTTTTTTCATTTTCTGAAAATAACCCTGTAATGTCATATTAATTTCTCTCTAGACATCACATACCAGAAGAACTACTTCTCCATGTCGGAGCCTGGAGTGGGTCGTTTCCTTGTGGCCTTCTCGGTCCAAGGTGTCGTCTACATTATTCTGCTGTTCGTCATCGAGCTGCAGTGTGTTCGCACTCTGCGGCGACTCCTCTCCTCTCTGGGCCGGAGACGAAAACAGGTAAAGGTGTTTGTACTAGCTAGTAGTGTTGTGCTCTGTCTGAGACCAAAACTTTCCCCAAGACCAGACTGCACCGAGACCAAGACTTTTGAGAGTCAAGACTGACTCAAGACCAAGACCATAGAAATCAATTTTCAAATCCATAACAGGGTTGAATAATCTGGTTCTTTTAATACATTTGACTGACAAAAACAAAGGGTCTACAGATCCATCAAAGCACAACATGGAAAATTCTGAAATCCGAAAAGATTTCTTCAACTAAATTCTTGCAAAAAATTGAAAGATAAATAAATGAAATAAAAGCAGACCTTGTATGTCTGTAAAAAACCATTGATAGGTCCAATTAATTTTGAAGTTTGTAAAAATCAGGTGTTTATTTATCATGTGAATGAGGCCTAAAGTTAGTGTCCAGAGTTTTTTTTTTGACTGGAAATAAGATGAACTGATGTTTCTGCAGGTGTCTGACACAAGGACCTGGGAAAGAGGCAGAACAATCATTGAGCTAACGCTAAATGTTTCAAATTACAACATCAATTTATCAGGAACAGCTCAACTGAAAATTCATCGTGAAATGAAGAATAGCAGATCAGTGCTGGTCTTGACAGAAAATCCCAAGACCAAATGCTCTTGAGTCTCGATCTCTTCTTATCAGTTCCTTTCTTTTAAGACTTCTTAGCGACGTCTTTTACTCTCCCGTTATTAATGTGCGTGTCTATGTTTTAGTTACCTTTAATCCAGGATGCCGCGATGCTCCCAGAGGACAGGGATGTTGCTGAGGAGAGGAAGCGGGTTTTGGAGTGCCAGCCCATGGTGGAGTCCATGGTTGGTAGTCCGCTCATAATGCAGGAGCTCAGCAAGGTGCGTGACGTCTTTTCCTCCCTATCTCAGTTTTGATGTGTGCGTGTCGTGCAGAGATTTAACGTCGTGCTGGTGTTATCTGTCTGTCCCAGGTGTACAGCAGCGGGCAGAACCTCCTGGCTGTTGACAGGCTGTCTCTAGCTGTAGGGAAAGGAGAGTGCTTCGGCCTCCTGGGCTTCAATGGAGCCGGGAAGACGACGACCTTTAAGATGCTGACGGGGGATGAGAGCGTCACCTCAGGGGATGCTTACATTGATGGATATAGCATTTTGAGGGACATTAAAAAGGTAAGAGCTGAAGAAAAGAAGACACCTGCTGCTCAGAGATAAGTGGATAACATTTGGATGTGAGTTTACTGAATCTTATCTCTGGATCAAAGGTGCAGCAGCGCATTGGTTACTGCCCTCAGTTTGACGCCGTGTTGGATCACATGACAGGAAGAGAAACTCTGAGTATGTACGCCAGACTGCGAGGGATCCCGGAGAAGTACGTGTCAGGTTGTGTGGAGAACGTGCTGAGGTCACTGCTGCTGGAGCCTCACGCTGACAAACTGGTCCGCAGCTACAGGTCGGTACACTCTGACATCATCAAGTCCACATGATTTAACACATTTAGTCTGGAGGGTGTCTGAAAGAACGTGATTTGATTGATGTTCGCAGCGGGGGTAATAAGCGGAAGCTGAGTGCAGGCATGGCTCTGATTGGTGGACCTCCTGTTATCTTCCTGGATGAGCCGTCGACAGGGATGGACCCTGTGGCGCGGAGGTTGTTGTGGGACGCTGTTACACGCACAAGGGAATCTGGGAAGGCCATAATCATCACTTCTCACAGGTCAGTTTTATCATATGTGTGTTTTTAGAAGAAAGAGACTTCAAACCTTTTTGCTCTGAGTTTTTATCTTGGGTGACCATCTTCTAAAAACTCAAGAGAGGACCACCTACCCAGCCTCTTGGAGAAAGTGCAAAAAATACCCTAAGATACTCAAAGAGAACAAAGTAGCTTCATAACCTATACATTTAAAACAATTTACAAGAGACAATAAATAAGACTTAAAAAACAGGATACAAAATACAGAGGGGAAGTTGTTTGAGGTGAGAAGTTGTGGTAGAAGTAGAATCTATAGAATATAAATACCATATAATGAGCAAAATATACTATAATGTGCAAAATGTACCATAATGTTACCTCACCACATGCTTAAATAAAAAGAAGAATATACATATTACTCTTCTGTAAAAAAAATATAAACATTGCCTCAAAATCTAAGTGTAAGCTAAATTTGGATTTGAGGCATTTGAGTTTTCAGCTGACACAAAGGTGCCAGCTTTATAGACGTACATGGTGCCTCCCGTGGTACACAACAATAGGAGAGGTAGTACCATATATCTGCAGTATCTTTGTAAAAGTGCATTTTTACTTCAGCATTTCTGTCTGAGAGTGGAGAACAAAGTCAGGGCATGTTTTCCAACATGTTTAATATGTTAATAGGTTGGTGCATCAGAATAATAGCAGTAGCCCAGTGCAGCGCATGATTACAAACATCAATGTCCTGAAGCACAAGCTGAGGAAAAACCCCACATTTTGGGGAATTTTATAAAATCCCCCTGGACACAATTATACGGCTAAAAGAAGGACGTGTCCAGACTTCTGTTTACTTTATGTTCTTTTAAACAGCTGCAGAAAGAAAAGCAGAGAGGTTTTGACTCTTTAACTAGTTTCTCTGGAATGTTCTCTCCCCAGTATGGAGGAGTGTGAGGCTCTGTGCACCAGGCTGGCAGTCATGGTCAACGGTCAGTTCAAGTGCCTCGGGAGTCCCCAACACCTGAAGAGCAAGTTTGGCAGCGGCTACACGCTCCTGGCTAAAGTCCACATGGAGGCGGAGCTGGAGGACAGCGACCTGCTGCTGTTTAAGGATTTCATTGAAAGCACCTTTCCAGGTCTCAGTCACAGATTTTCAGATTATCTTTGTGCTTCACTTAAAGCTCTCTTATGTGTAAGAATCAAACATAACCATGTGACTTTTTGTCCTTTTGCAGGAAGTCAACTGAAGGACGAGCATCAGGGGATGGTTCACTATCATTTGACTGATAAAACACTGACCTGGGCACAGGTGAGCTCATGTATCCAGCTTCACTGATGAAACCCTGTGCATGTGCTGTGTGAGAGCGCCCTCCAGAGGAACAATGGGGTAGAGCAGCAAGTGACAAACAGTACTGTGGTTTTAATGATAGAAATGGAAGTTGTTTGAGTCTGATCCAAACAGAAACCTCCAGTACAAAAATATGTCGCAGTGCAGAAGTGCTGCAATCTGCAGTTTGTTGAGTGTCTGCTTTGGTCTGGCCCCAGAAGTACCAGAAACCACATACAGCCAAAAAAAAAGGCCATTTGATTTTATTTAGTAAATGTTATGCTTTTATAAATGCATTTTAGTCAAGCTTTTTATAAATTAAGTTTAAGCAAAAAAATTACCGGCATACAAAAAATATGTCCGCCCTCTTGTAGACAATTTCAAAGTAGAGTAAATAATTTATATACAGGGTGGATGTTTTGGCTAATTTTATCATTTCATGAGCACATGGTGGACTTTCTCTTAGCAACATGATTCAGTTAGCAAGCTGACTGTTTACTGTTTAATGATTATATTTTGAATTTCTGAAAAGGTTTTGACATCAGTTGATATTTCACTTTGATAGAGTGAAGATGTTAAGCTTGACAAAATCCGGCCACACACATAGTGTGGCAGAAGTTGCCAATCAATTAAGTTGTTGGGGACAATAAAATCATGCGAAAAGTGTTTGAATTTAGTCTTATTTAATCACTTATAACACACACTGTGGTTAGTACTACAGTGGGAGAGACATGTCGAAACCAGCTACATCCAATGAAAGAGAAGGTATAAAATGAAGGGAAAACACATTTTAAAAAACTTATCATTGTACTGATGTGTGGTTGAATCATGTTTGACCACATATAACAAAAACTCAGAGTTTCAGTTTTGTGACATTTTCATGATGACTGAGTGATTCTGATGAGGACACCAAAGACACTTTATAATAATATAGACCCGTTTACGGCTCAGGGGGCATTAACACAGCAGTTTAGAGGATATTAAGATCACTAGTTTGCCCAATCAGAGGCAGAGCTCAGCAGATTGACAGGCAGACGCCCGAAAAGCTCGATTTGCTTCAAACTCCATTTCAGAAACAGACAAATGACATCACAGAGATTTCATCCATTTATTATACAGCCTCTGGTCTGATCATGTGAATGTATTTTTAATCTTGTTCTTTTCTCACGCTATACTTGAACTTATCACTTCTACATAAGCATTCACACTCAGACACCTGCACTTTTTTTTGCATTCCCTGCACTCAAAAGTGAAAGCGATGGCTGAAATTCTGCTCTTGCCACCAGAGTTGTATAAATATCACAGCTTCGTCTCCTCTCTCTCTCCCTGTCCTCTGCTCCCACTCAGGTGTTTGGCACTTTAGAGGCAGCCAAAGAGAAATACCGCATTGAAGACTACTGTGTAAGCCAGATTTCACTGGAGCAGGTTTTCCTCAGCTTCGCTCAGTTCCAGCACTGCACAGAGAGTGGGAGGAAGTAAGTGGAGCAAAGAATCTGTCCATCCATCAGTGGTTTTTCTACCCAGTGTGCACCAAGGACCTCTGTGACAGCAGCGGTGCACACAGACTGGAGGAGAGCTCTCTCCAGCTCCACACACACACTTAATACACACTGACACACACTCTGAGAAACACGCACACACAGACTGGGCCAATCGCCAAAAACAAACAAACTTCAGCATTTCTACTACTGTAACATGTCGCTGTGTCTCTGTCAGGACGCTCATGCTGTTGTTGTGTGTTGAGAAAGTGGCAGAAACTGAAACCCAATGTGGGGATGTTGATGAAACCAAGTAATGAACTCTGAACGCAGCACCTCCACCTTCCTGAGGTGGAAACTCACTCACTCCGTGCTGTGACTGGGGTTTGTTTTGCGTGTGCACTTTTGCGTGTCATTTTTTTTTTGTTATTTATGATTTTATTTTATACCTTGATTTTGTTTCCAAGAATTGTTTGCTTTTTTGTGATCATAAATCTCATCACAAGAGAATGAACCACTCCATTTGATACGTTTATGAAATCATTGCACACCTTTGCGCCTTATCTAACTTAATGAGGGTTCTTGTTTCTTTTTATCGCCCTGAACGAAAAATGCCTGGTTCTTCTTAAGGGCCTCTTAATGTTGTTGCCAGATGTAAATAATGTGATGTATTCATGGTACTAAAAACCACTTACTCATTCAGGCCGGAGCAGAACATTAACTCATTTAAAGACTGTTTTGGGCGAATTAATGGGTGCATGTGTAAAGTAAGATTAGCAGAGCGCATGATGCTGAGGGATGAGAGCTGCTAGCAAAACAATCAGTTCAGTCCAGTAAATTAAGTAAGCGTCCATATTCACATGTCGTGAGCCAATTGTTCAATTTTACTGCTGAATAAGTTACAGCAGCAGTGTGTTTCCATGACGATTATCCAGCTATTACAGTTTACATGGAAGAGATTTGGAGAATGGTGCAGGAAAACAAGACTTTGAATCGTTGTTTTAATCAGCATGAGATTGATTTGGACTTAGAAAACAAAGACTGCAAAGACCTGTGAGGTGTTTTTCTACATTTTTATTCTAGCAGCTATGCATTTCACACATTTCATCAGTGTGGCAGCACGTGACTACTGAATTCATCCAGACTTGAACAGCACTGACAGTCCATGAGTGTAAAAACTCAGGAGGAATTTTACTGCTGTCATTTTTAGAGCTTAAAGCAACGTCTTGAAGGAAAACCTGGCAATAAAAAAGGCACAGAAAGTTTTCTCTGTTCAGAGGAAGACAAGTCAGTGCGATGTTTGTCCCTGAAAAGGGTTTGTAGACGCCTTTGTGCTCTAAAAGACTTTTTTGAAAAATCGAATCTCCCCTCTCATTGTGAAGAAATATTTCTTCATTTTCTTCTTTCCATCCTGATTAGGATTCATTTTATAACCTTGGATGACTAAGCATCGAAATGAGTGTGATCACCACATTTCTTCTCTTCTATTCTCTCCTCTTCATGAATGTATTTCCTCTTTTAAATGAAAGCAAAATGCACTCATAGCGAACACGTTTATTTTTTTTTTACAGCTTGTTATGATTTACAGTGTCTTAATGTCACCACGTTTGTGAAAAAAAACAAGAGACTGACATTCCAGAAAGGCACGAATTCAACCTTTCATTTTGGACTTTAAAGGATTTAACCTTTTATTTTGACATTTGTTACATTTGTTCTGTGTTTTTGCACAATTTTTGTCACATTATATGTTCGACTTGAATCAACTGTTAGAGACCAAGTTTAAAGGAAAAAGGAAAAGGCTCATGCTGCTGTTATCAGAGGATTGATTTAATGCTGAAATACAGTGTATCATATTTAAAAAAGGGAATTTACATCATTGTGAATGTGTGCTAGTCCGACGTCGCCAGATCCATCAGCCAGCTCACGTTCATGGTCACTGGCAGGTGAGTTGGTGAAGCGACGCCAGGCTAAATGTGTACTCAACCATGGAACTGACCTTGTCAAATGTATATGTATCGCTCTTCTTTTTAAATTAAATAATGCTCTATGCAAGTGGTAGCAAAAAGTCCGGGCATGGTGTCTGTTTCTTTTTTTCTGCAGGCAGATGTTCACACATCGTGGGATCTGTTTGCAAAGCTGGACTTCACAATGTGGGTGGGTGAGAAAAGAAAACAGAATGGAGGATTAATGTGATGTTTGACAACCAACAAAGAAGCAGAATCAAACTCTTTAACAACCAGGAAAAAAGCTGAACTTTGTGAAAACAGAAAATTTAAAAAAAGCTCCTTTTTAACTCTGCAGCTCATGGAGAAGTTGGCCGTCACCTTTGTTACCGCACTATTAATATGTAACAGATCTTTAAAGCTCCTGTGAGAGGCTCAACCTGGTTACAGAACACACACATGGTGACAGTCAACAATCAAGAACAACAAAGACAAAGCACTTCTAAAACTCATTTTAATGTGTCTTAACCAAGCGGCAAACTCGTGTCTGAAAATATGAGACATACTGAAGTATTAAAGTCTGCTGTTCTTTGAGTGTCCTCTTACATTCATACACAGCTGGGTTTTTCACGTGGCAAAGTTATCTCTGAAAATTTCCTTTTTATTTGCCTTTCTCCATTGGACCAAAACTCCAAAAGACTTAACCCGAGATTTTAAATACGCAAAGGGTATCTCTATCTGGTTCCTGTGAGTGTACCCAGTGTGTTTCCTCAAAAATTACTCCGGAAATGGCTCTTGGAGTTTTGGCTCAATTGGAGAAAGGCAACAAAAAAGGCCATTTTCCTGAGCATATGAGCCCAGGGAAAAGCCCAGTTCTCTGAAAAAAGCATTTCAGTGAAACTTTTGAGAAAACACATAGAGGACACTCCTAGGAACCTGACACTGAGAATAATTAAGACCTTGGGCTGTGGTTTTTTGAAGTTTTGGCCCAATTGGAGAGAGGCAAAAAAGGCCATAAAGAAAGAAAATTTCACCCTGCAAAAAAGCTTGTTTTTCTGAAAGAAGAATTTCTACATTCACACTCCTATGACATGAAAGAGACACCTTAGAAGTACTTAAGACCTTGGACTACATCTTTTGGAGTTTTGGAGAGTGGCCCAATTAAAGAGTTGCAAAAAAAAGGTCAAATAAGGAGAAAAATTCCACCCTGCAAAAAACCCTGTTTTCCAAAAAATGAAATTTGTTACAATATTTTGAGAAAACACACAAAGTTCCCTAGGGACCTCATGAAGACGCCCTAAGACTTTTAAGTCCTCCGGCAACATCTTTTGAAGTTTTGGCCCAATTAGAGAGTAGCAAAACATGCTGTTTCCAGAGTACATTTGCTCCAGTTTTTTGGAAAAAGTATTTTGACAAATTTTTGAAAAAACAAACAGGAACCTGACATAGTGCTCTAGGAGTATTAAAGCCCTTGTGCTACATCTTATGGAGTTTTGGCACAATCGGAGAATGGCCAAAAAAAGGCCATTAGACAGCAGATTTCTGTCTGCAAAAAAACCTGTTTTTCAGAAATTTTATGAGAAAATACACTGAGGTCACTCCTAGGGACCTGACAAAGACACTGTAGGAGTATTTAAGTCCTGGGGCTATGTCTTTCGGGAGTTCTGGCCCAATTGGAGTACAGAAAAAAAGGGGCCTTTTCCAGAGCAAACTATGCCTAGGAAAAGCCCAGTTTTCTAAAGAAAAAAAAAAAAATTGACGAAAATTTTTGGGAAAACACACAGGGACCAGTCCTAGGGATCTGGTGGAGACACCCTAGGAGTATTTAAGGTCTTGGGGTACATCTTTTGAAGTTTTGGCAAAATTGGAGCAAATTGTTCTGGGTCTGAAATCATCAGAAAGTATCTAAGGATCCATATAGAATTGTTCCAAGGGAAAGTGCTGATTGGTAAAACAAGAAAGTCTTCATTGTAAAAGTGACATCTTTAAAGAATTTCTCACCCATATTACCTTTGCCCTACACTTGAATCGACACTCAGATGAACCTGATACCAGAATTCCTGTCTCCATGAAGATGAACCTCTGGATAAACCGGTCCATGTGCCTCTAATGTTTGGCCTACTTCTTTGACCCCGCCCTGCTGAACAAAGCACGGATGGGAGGAGAGAAAAGAAGTAGCACAACACTAGTGAGAGGCCATCTGAGGTGAAGCTTTCACAACACAGCTGTGAGTGATTTCCCCCTCAGAGGAAAACCAGAGAGCAGAAAAAGATGTCTCTCCTGGAGGATTTGGTTTCCCTCCTCTTCTACAGTCCCACCACTGTTCTGGGAGCTGCTGCTCTCCTGCTGCTTCTCTGTTTTCTTCTTTCAGACACTTTCAGCTCAGATGAAGCTCGGAAAGAGCCTCCAGGACCAAAACCACTTCCACTGATTGGTAACCTGCTGCAGCTGGACCTTAAAAGACCCTACAGGACGCTGTGTGAGGTGAGTTCAGGGGTAAAACTGACGTTTTAGCTGGTGAGAGGTGCTTTGTTTACTATTATAACAGCAGGACTCTTTTTTTTTAGCTTTCAAAGAAGTATGGGTCTGTGTTCACTGTACACTTTGGACCAAATAAAGTGGTGATCCTGGCCGGGTACAAGACAGTGAAAGAGGCTCTGGTGGGCTATGCAGAAGAATTTGGAGAGCGACACATTTTTCCCATATTTTACGACACAAATCAAGGCCATGGTACAGAGAGCTCCTCTTTTACAAACTTTAACGTTGAACCAAATATTACAAGGAAGCCGTAAAACTAAAGTTAGAATGTTTTTGTGTAATTATGTGAAAAAGGGATTGTGTTTGCAAACGGAGAGTCCTGGAAAGAGTTGAGACGTTTTGCCTTGACAACCCTGAAAGACTTTGGGATGGGTAAAAGCATCGCTGAGGAGGGAATCTTAAAGGAATGTCAACATCTGATCAAAGTGTTCCAGCAGTTTGAAGGTATGTATATGCAAATATTTCTGTGCCATCAGAGTTTGGATATGAATTTGATACATTGAATATTTTCAGCATCAAAATCAGCGTAAAAGTAAGACAGAGTTGTAATAGGATAATTTTGTAAATCAACTCTCTTTTCTTGCTGTTGAACAGGAAAACCCTTCAATACATCTCAACCCCTGAATCATGCCACTTCAAATGTCATCTCCTCCATCGTTTATGGCAGCAGGTTTGAATACGATGACCCCAGATTTCAGAGCATGGTGAAAACAGCAAATATGACCATAAAAGTTGTTGGTACACCTCAAATCCAGGTAGGCTTGTTTCTCAGTTATGGTATTTATAAACTTTTACTTTTGCAGAGAAAAGGTGCCTGTATTCAAGACATACTGGAAAATGAAATGTGAAGTCCTGAATTCTATTTCTACAGCAGTGCAGGATATTTATCAGTGACTCCATTTCAGAGTTGAGATTTGTGTTGCCGTTTGATTTTTTTGTAATCTCAGATTTTTACTGTTTTCCAGCTTTTCAACATGTTTCCCAGGCTGTTTGCTTGGATCAAAAACCGGCAGCTGATATTAAAAAATACTGAGACGATAGTTAGACTCGTCACAGAGTTAACCAAAAGTCTGAAAGAAACTCTGAACCCTCAAACATGCAGAGGGCTGGTGGATTGTTTTCTGATCAGGAAGCAGAAAGATGAGGTCAGACATCATTGCTCTTTTTAGATTTATATTGAACAACATTTTCATGTGAATTTAATGACCTTAACCAAATTTCTCCAGGACTCTGGTGATAACGATTCCTTCTTCCAAGAGAAAAACTTGACATTCACAGTCACCAACTTGTTTGCAGCTGGTACTGATACCACAGCCACAACACTGAGGTGGTGTTTTCTGTTAATGGCCAAATACCCACACATACAAGGTAAGGAGTGTGAATTAATGTTAACTAAGGATGATGCTAAGTTCAAATTGTATGGTGTCTTTGAAGAGGTGAAGTGTATGTTTCTCACCGCAAGCATCCCTCAGGGTTCAACTCTGGGTCCCCTCATTTTTTCTCTTAATAAGCTTTTATAGAGCTCATACAGCTTCAAAATCTTATTCTCTCTTATGAAACTAATGTGGGAACATAAAAGGCTACCTGTGACTTAATTTGATTTTCATAAACCAGAAGGACTCAACCTTGACTGAACAGAGCTGCTCTTCTTTTGTTAAAAGAGACTGAGTAGGAGTGCAGATGGCCTAGTGGTTAAGGTCGCGCCCTTATTTTCTTATCTGAAACTTGATACTTATTAATCAAAACAGAAATGTATAAACTGAATGCATAAATACAATTATAACTGACTTTAAGTCCTGTCAACTTGGTAAAGATTTTACAAATCAGAGAAACTTGAATTCCAATTTCCAACATTTACAGAGAAAGCCCATGAGGAGCTGAACCGAGTGGTGGGAAGCCGTGAGATTCGGGCAGATGATCGGAAAAATCTGCCATACATCAGCGCTGTCATCCATGAGACACAGAGACTGGCCAGCATCGTTCCCATGAGCTTACCTCACCAAACCAGTCAAGACGTCACCTTCCAGGGATACTTTATCAAAAAGGTGAGGGCATCACATTGGTTTTAGATAAAAGTTTCAAAAGTAATGTCTTAGTGAAGTGCCATGCTCAAATGATGCAGCTCTGAGAGCTGACACTTTGTAGTGAATCAACTTTTTTCATTAATTTTGTTTTGACTGACATCATGGCAGCCATGCAGCCAATCACATGTGAGGCTATGGGATCATGCCATCATGTGGTGGCTCAGTAGTCAGGCATAGCGTCCTGTCCCCACCGGTGGTGTGCATATGAATACATGTTTTTCAACAATTGTACCAGGAAGGGGCTAAGTCATGAGTGAGACAGCAGTCAGCGGTGAGTAGGAGAGTGTTCGTGTCATAAAGACACCTGTACAGACCTGTACAGACCTGAAGCAGTATCTGGATCAGCACCCTTTGTTCATCTGTGTTTAATGCAAAACACTTGGACTGAAATACTCAACAAAAGTAAAAACATTTAGCTTTTTAACAATGTATGCACAAAATGAGGTTTATTACAAAAACACTGAATGCAAAATGGTTTATCAATACACAAATCATTCATATGTCAGGTCAAGCTTAAATACAAGGCTATAAATAACATCAAATTTGGAGTAATTTAGGAGCCAAAAGAATCAGCTCTCTGAAAAGAGCTGAACTTTACATCATGAATTTGTCCTCCTCTTCACTTTTAATGAAGAGCCCATATATAAAATTCTTCCTCTCTGTTTACTTTTACAGGGGACCATAGTGTTTCCTCTTCTTACTTCTGTTCTACAAGATGAGAGTGAATGGACCAGCCCGTACATTTTTAACCCCGCCCACTTCCTGGATGAGGAGGGTAAATTCAAGAAGCCAGACGCCTTCATGCCGTTCTCTGCAGGTACTCCTCTGCTCTGATGTTGGTGAGCTCTTTAACACATGGTGACCCAGCTGGGACCCTTTCACACCTCTTCATCACCTCTTTCTGTCAGGCCGCAGGATGTGTCTGGGGGAGGGTCTGGCTAAGATGGAGCTCTTCCTCTTCTTCACCTCCATCCTCCAAAGATTCAGGTTCACTCCTGCACCTGGAGTCACAGAGGATGAGTTGGATCTGACACCAGCTGTGGGTCTGACACTCAACCCTTCATCTCATGAGCTCTGTGCTGTGAGTCGCCAATGAGGACGAGATCTAAGGAGGATATTTACTGTCAGGGTTTGCAAACGACTGGATACCATCAGCAGACAGTTGCTCTGAGTTTATCAGAGCAGAGTGACCTGAAAATACCTGATGAGAGGTGGATGATAAAAAAGAAGGGGTTGTTTTTCTGAAGATATATTCTTTTACTCATGGGCAATCTGCAATAAAATATATAAATACATAAAATACATACTATTTTCAACTTTGGATCATATTTAATGATGGGTGGTACTTGCTTCCATTGATTATATGCTGTCATCATCTAAATCAAATTTTCCAAGTACCCCCGGAAAATAATGACATTTCCTCTTATTTTGCACCTAAAAGTAAGAAAACATGGTATAAATTTTTCAAATTCACATAAAGACCCATGTTTTTATATTTCTGGTCTATTTATATTTCAAATTTTTAATCTTACTATTAAATATCAATCTTAGTTATTATTTTCCTGTTCACCTTGAGCTGTAAAAGAGATGAATCATACGTCTAAACCATGTTTGTGCTTTGTTTATATGAACAACAGTTTAGTCTGTACATGTCATGTCAGGTCATAAACAAAGAAAACAGTTTAAGAAAAGCTGCTCAACCAGTTTGTTCAAGGTGTTTCTGCACAGAGGAGACTTTATCTCAGTTTATCTCAGCTGCTGTAGGAATCTATCTGGTATAGTTTGGGTTCAACTCAAATGCTAAAATATGTGATGTGTAAATATAGAAATTGGATAAAGGGAGAATGGTTCAAGGAGACTTTCTATTTCTTCTCTTGGTTTTTACTTTTTAAGTGACAGAAAAGTATAATATCTGGAGAAAATAAAATAATCTGAATAAATCGCTTTACCTCATATAATCTGACATTTACACAGTCTATTAACCAGCTGGTGTGTGCTTGTATTCACACATCACTCTATAAAATGAGGCTATCCAACATGTCATCCCACATACATATCAATGTGCTATTTCATTTTACATGCCATTTGTCATTGAAGTCATCATTACAGTGTATACATTGTGTTCTGTCATCGTCTTATAATGATTGAATACATTCATGTGATTCTTCTGTGTATAATTTCAGATTTAACTGGAAATGAAATGTTTCCTTCTGCCTGCTCCTGATCTCATTTCTAATACAGGTACAGTTACCTTCCCAGTTTACTGTCATGATTTTTAAACAGCTTAAAGAGAGTTTATACAGCATCAAGTCTATTTTTCTATCAACTAAAAAATCCCCACATGAGATAAGCTATGAACACATCAGCAAAAGTGCTCCTCATGTTGTAGTGACTGTTGTGCCACTAGAGGGCCCTGGAGTTCGGAGTTCATAGTGAGTTTAAAGCAGCTGGAAACAGCTGGACCAGAGTAAAGATAGAAAAAGATAATAAGTTTCACCCTTTCTGTGCTGGAATTATACAATTTCTACACCAGTGAGTAGAGTACCTGCTCTTATCTGTGGCAGAATAAACCTTTTGTCTTCACACTTTAAAAAAAAGTATTGATTTGGGTGACCATATTTTAAAAACCCACTGCCCTGCCTCCTGGAGCTGGAGCTTCGTAACCAATACCTTTGTGTAAAATACTACTTTTCTGTTTAAAGTAAAAAAAAGTCTTCAATGTATCCAAAAATAATATATGAGCCCATTTCTGTCAGTTAAAAATGTAAAAATTAAAAAAAATCAGACTTTGCTATTTTTTCCCCCATTAAGTCCAATTCTTGGGAGAAAAAGTCAAGTTGAATAGATTATAAGTCAAAATTTGAACTTTTTATCTTATAATTTAGATTTGAATATCTTAAATTTTTGCCCTTTTTTTCCCCAAAATTTTGACTTTTCTTGTTATATTGGCCTCATTATCTCAACTTATTGACTATTATCTCACAATTTTGACTTTTTAACTCAAAATTTCCACTTTTATTCCTAAATTTGACTTTTCAAATAAAAAATTTCACCTAATATCCCACAGGTTCAATTTGTTAGCTTTTCGTTTCGTTTTGACTTTTTATCTGAAAATTTTGACTTTTATATGGCTCTCCTAAAAATCCTCAACAAAGTCAAGCTATCATTGCTCTTTTTTAAATGCAGAAAAGATAAAGACCTAAAGAATTCTATGAAATCCCTCTGTCATAATTTAATGACCTAAAAAGAAGGACATGTCTGTACAAAAAAGGACATTTGGTCACCTAATATTTTTATCGTTAATAAAATAACTATAAAGGTTGCATCAAAAGTTTACCTTTGAGAAACACTGGACAAAATCAGAAACAGAACCCCAGTGTTCACAATGCCAGGTTTTACTTAGAAATGAAAAAGTATCATAACTTGATTAACATTACAAATCCAGTTTTCATTCACCTCTTTTCTCCTCCTGAGAAATATTGTTCACATCACCTAAGGATGAAGCAGCAACATCTACTACTGAGTCGTCTGTATGGATATAAATTAGCTTTTCTCTAAAGTGAGTGAGTTTGGGAAGAATAATCTCTATAAAAACTGTAAATGAAGAAGTATATTTGAGATAAAAACAGAACTGACAGTTTTTTAATTTGAAGTCATTTATTCCCCATCTGAGATTTAATTTTCAGACGATGCTTGCTGAATAAATCAGATTAATCTCCTGTAAAAGAATAATCAGACAAAGCTGTCAGAGTCTCTGTGGTCTTTTTAACACTGATGCTAATGTAAGTGCCGCTCTCTGTGGTCTAGCTGCTCCAGGCTCATTCTGACTGTTTCATTCTGTTTCTGCATAAATTAAATCCTGCAGCTGCAGAGCACAGAGACTGAAGACTGAATTCATTGAGTTTTTATTGTCTAATCAGTCTGATGATAAATCACTGAGACCCTCAGCTGTTAGTTAGACGTGATACATTTATACATTTATATATTTCTATTCTGCCGGAGAGAAATGTCAGAGCCTGTTTTACTGTGACCTTTGAGATTTTGTTCTGTGTGGAGGGATTTATGTTGGAAATGTTTCCTTTTAATGCAACAGAGCTGCTCTTTGCATGACAGAAATATCCGTTCAACTTTAGAGCGGGGATGATCTGACATCTCTGAGAGTGTTCATGCATTCATTAATTACACTCTGCGGCACAAAGACACAGAAAATTACAGTCATCAGTGGCAGCAGGAGCAGTGTTTATCAGCTGTATGCTGCACAGGCTCCAACACACACACACACACATGCATCAGAAACTCTGACCAGGATTAATCAGCAGCTCAAATGGTTTATTTTCAACAACACTCACAGATAATGGAGGTATTTTTGTTTGTGATGAACTTTAATAAAAAGTGCTGCACATTTTGTACATACACCCCAACAGTGTTGTCCTTCAGGAAAATAGAAAACAACAGTTGAGTTTCACTTATGATTCATTTTGATGCCGTCTCCTGTAAGTTATAGTTTCAGATCATTCTGGTGAAGCAGTACAGCATTTACTGGAAATGTATACATAAATTTCAAGATCATAGAAATATTTCATTGCATTTATTTGATTACCAAGTCAAGAAGCTGGTGAGAATTGTGTTATGATCTCAATATGGACTTGGCTGTTTGAAAATGCAAAATAATGGAATCTTAAACATGTAATTAAAAATGCAACTAGGGCATCGGTTTGGTTTTGTGTTTGTATCAGGCAGCTTGTATCTGATTCAAACCTGTCTCTTCCTGCTAATAATAATAATAATAATAATACATTTTATTTAAGGGCGCCTTTCATGGCACTCAAGTTTATGTAATTTTACTCCCTCCTTCCAGTTTCTCATCATCCAGCAGCCTGTCCTCTCCTCTGAACAGAGACATAACAGCCAAATAAACTTATGAAACAGGGATAAAACAAAATAACCTATGACTGATACATGAAGCATGGAATAAGAAAAATATTTACATGTGTAGATCTGAAATATTACTTAAATTAAGTAGTAGTTTCATTTTCTAGGGGCATGAAAAACTGTTTCTTACTTTTTTTTCCCTTAGATATTTGATATTTTTCATGTAGTTAAAGACATGTCTGCTCTGTTTGACTACGTGTGCCTGGGCATTCAATGTAAAACATAAAGAGAATGTAGTAAGAATGAAATAAACCAGGGGTGTTCAAACTTTTTAGCAAAAGGGCCGTTTTGGAAACTGTGAAAATGACCAAGGGCTGGGGACTGGAAAGCTATTTCTTTTTAGAGGTTTCTTGAAAAAAAAAAAAGGTTAAGTCAAACATGTTTGTGCTGTTATTGGTAACCTTTGAGATAAAACCAAACCTGGGAAAAATATGTTACAATTTTATGACAGGACCAGGATCTGGACTTTCTCGCGTTTGTTTATTCGACAATTATAAAAACATTTTAAACCCCAAATATCTCTGATCCTGTATTCTGAACCATTTATGCTTCAACTTTTGTCTTTTTTTGACCATTTCATATCTTTAATTCAGTTTTTTGGTCCTCATATGTTTTTTTTTTGTTTAATTCTAAACAACTCATGAAACACATTTTGCATCATGCCAAATGCATTTAAATGTCAGCTGTAAAAGTTGTTGAGTTTTTGCAGATTGTACAGAGCTTTAGCTTTATAAAGTTGCCTATGCACAGTCCAAATCTTTGTTAGATGTTACCAGATATATTGAGATTTATCTTAAGCACTTGGCAGTAACTGTAAATCTAAACAATTAAAACATGATTGATTTAAGTCACAAAATTAACACATTGAGAGATTGAGCTGGGGGCCACATGAAAATAGATGGAGGGCCACAATTGGCCCCCGGGCCGTAGTTTAGACATCCCTGAAATAAACTGTGTTTTTTCTATCAAAATATTGAAAAAGTAATAGAATCATACTATTACTTGGGTGCCACTAGGAGAAAATGATTGACAGGATATGCCAGCAGGGGTCCACAGGTGCAACTGTGTGACATCATTTTGGAGCTAAAAAAAACAAAAAACTTGCAGTTACAATGACTGACCACTGACTGAACCTATGGGTAGTGTGGCAGCAGAGAGCACTCTGGGGGGTAAAATGCTGCTCCACCATAAAGGCCAAAGCTTTCCACTGCATTCAATACTATGCACCAGAGGGTTAAGGTTTACTTTTGTTCTTCTTGCAGAGGAGTGAGGGAACTTTTAATCTTCAATCCCAGGACTTTTGACTGAAGTGCTATTTCAAGCTCTTGACGAATTATAACCTTGTTTTATGTTTGTATGTACGGCTGCTTCTTGTTTCTGTGTTGCTTCCAGTCTCAGCCAGGACACCTAAGACTATGAGTTCAATTATTTTTCTCTTATTCAAGCTTATAATTAAATTTGTGATTTCAATCAAACAATTCTGAAGCTGCCATAATGCATGATAAGCTATCCTCCCTTTTTTTTTCCCATCAAAGCATCACTATGATATGTCCTATACATTCACCTCTCCTCCTCTTTGTTCTCCAGCACCACTTTCCAGGCTGCGAAACAAAGCAGCGCATAAAGTCCCCCCATGTTGATGCTCCTTATCACTGCAGTGCAAACTGTACCTTTAAACCTCTCCTGCCGCAGAAATATCACCCAAAGTGAATGAGTGTCCTTTTATTGACACAAGATTTTAGAATCAACAGAAATCATTTGAAATTATCGGCAGAACTAATGATTGCTGGAAGTATTTCACTTTCCTCCCATTTCCCTCCATTAATGGATCATTTTTGCTCCACATCTCCACTAATGAGTGTGACTCAGTGTTCACAGCTGAGGATTGTGGGTAATCTGGCCTTGTGATTCAGCTGCAGGAGGAGAGACATTCATCATTTTAATAATCCTCGTCTTAAAGGTGTCAACGGAAAAAGCTGTAACGTGTGTTCTGTTTACTGTAGAGAGGATGTAATACACGGGTAACAGGACACGGACACACACACACACACACACAGTTAAGGAGAAAGAGAGGGAGAGAAGGAGGATGTGATGAATAACTTAACAAATATTCTCTGTGCAGAGCTGGTGTCTGAAAGGAAAACAGAGCCGTGTCAAGGAGCAGTTTATTTCCCGTGAACACGTGTGCTAAGTACTCTTATCTACACGTGGAGCTCTCCTCTCTCTCTCTCTCTCTCTCTCTCTCTCTCTCTCTCTCTTTATAAGTAGAATAATCACACACATGTGTAGAGAGCAGGTGCTCCATGTTGTTTCTTCACCTGCTGCTCTTTCTCTATAGAAATAACCACATGGTCACTCCAGAAAGTAATCTTGAGTTTGATTCAGAAATAATATAAACTGCTTTGTTTCCAACTTCAGCTTCATTTCCTGATGAATCCCTGTGTCACCTGATTGACCTGTTCCTCATCACTTTATGTTAATGATGAATTAGCACGACGACCTCACAGCCGTCAGCTTATCTGTCCTCGAATTGTCATCAGGGAAGGAAACAGACAGAAGCTCGTCTGCAGATTAAATACTTTGGATGTCAGCCGTGGCGGGGGCGGGACAGGGTGGTCAGGTTGCTGCTTGGCATTCTGGGATATTAGCGCCATAACCTTGACTGAAGGAGTCCCAGCTGTTCACTGTTTTTATTTTATTTGTGCAAGTGAGGACAAAGCTGTGTGCTGTGTGATACTGCTCTCCATAAAACACACACTCTATCTTTGAGACTGTGTGTGTGAGTGTGTGAGTGTGTGTGTGTGTATTGTCTCAGTAACTTCCAGACACATCCCCTGGGGAGAATGAATCAGTAATGCAGTCAAACAGGTCACTTATGCCTCTTTTTTTTTCCTGATAAGGACAGACTAAGACTCTGCAGCAGAACAATTCGATACAAAACAACACAAATCACGAGGCGTTGAAGAGGTTTCTCTGTTCTCCTCTTCGCTAGAGTACAGGGAAATGTCGTCAACCATCATGTTGAGTAGTTTGCTTTCAGGTACAGACTGTCGAGTACGCTCTCCTGGATACTGGCAGGTGAGGACATGTGAGGACACTCTTCACAGCAGGAGGCTCTCAAGTTTACAGAATAATCAAACCTTTTCTTTGTGTTCACAGGAGAGCAGCTGTACCCATGACCTTTAACCCCTACAGACTCACTGTTTGCCTATCAAGGAATAAAGTTTCACTGATGGATAAAAATCTTTTCCCAATCTCAAACCTTAAAATTTTAGTCATAAACATTTGTGCTTTAAAAAAAAAAAACCTTTGCTACACTGTTTCATTCATCTGTTTTTGTTCTGTGTTTGTGTGTATTCAGAGGAGCTGATGCAGACACAAACACACCTTCATTGTGACCCTCTGATTAAAATGTGCAGCAGTGTCTCACATCAGGACATGTTGTGCTCAGCTTCCAGCCTCACGATGCGTTCACAGGACATGGGAACGCTTGGAAAAGACACGCTTGGTTTTTTGAGTGAGGCCAGCACACATCAAATTTTACATTTATAGTGTTGTTGTTTTTTAAATGTTATATATGGGACACAATCAGGGCGCATACAATGATATCAATTCATAAAAACAATACTTGGTTTACTTTTTTTTAAAACATAACATAATGACCAGTGTCACTACATTCAAAGAAACATTATAATAAATCAAATTAAATACATTAAATAATTAGAAACATTGCTCTAAACACATTGTTTACAGCTACTTTTTAGTGGAAATATTCAGCAAATCATCTTTACATCTATTTTATTGTTAGACTGCACTGCAACCTTCATGCTTTTATCTTAAAATGTTTTCATACATTTGAACCTTCTTTTTCTTTTTTTTGTTGTTGCAGTTTTTCAGTTTTGTTTTCATTTTGTTCTTCGCTTGAACCAAACTATTTTCTTTAGATTCACTTTTAATTGTTTTCTTCTGATGTGTTTTGCCTGTCTGTTGAAATGTGCTATATAGCTTTTTCTTGCAATAAAATGTTGTGATGTTCATGAAGCTATGAGTATAAGAAACTTTGAAATTAAGCATATAAGTCAAATAATAGATAAATACATAGATATAACCATGATCTTCCAAACACCTTGTAGATAAACTTTGATTTTTTTTCTAGAAAATGTCGTTTTGATTTGATTTGATTTGTAAAATATGTATGTATGAATGTGTATGTATGAACATATATATGTATATATGTATATAATATTTATATTTAGTCAAAAGGGTGAGAGTTAATAAGCTATGTTTGTACCAACTCCTTTTCTATGTTTTTTTTCCTGCTCTTATTATTATTATTATTATTATTATTATTATTATTATTATTATTATTATTATTATTATTATTATTATTATATTTGGCTTCCTCAAATTTTCATTTGTATTGTAATTTTTTTTTTTTTTAAGAAGTAAATAGTAAGCTCTGAACTATTTGCATATTTGAAATGAATGAATTGAATGAGGGTAAAATAAAACCTATAATTTATGCATCCCTCTATGTTGTTGTTTTTTTCCCTACTGTATGACTTTTCATTTATTTAATGCATTATTTGCCTTACTGTAGACCTGGATAGTTTAACACTTATATCTAAGAGTAAAATCTATTTGAAAGACTGATGAAATGTTTAAAAATTTGACTTTGAATAAAATAGTGATCTGTATCGTACTAACTTTGCAGCCTTAGAAGATCTTGTATATTCCCACTGTGCCTGAAGGCAGCATCTCCGATTTGATTGGCTGGTAGTGGTGGTGGGCGGGGCCTCCTGCGGTGTGTGCAGACAATAAAGAGAGCCGGGAGAGAGAGTGTGACAGACAGACAGAAGAGGAGGAGGAGGAGGAGTATCTTCATCATTAGATTGAGGAGGATGAGAAAAGCGAACAGTTCAAAGATCTCGGACGCTTCCTCTGCTCTTCTGTACAGGGTCACGTGGCGTCTGCATGGACTGACAGATTTCAGCAAAACACAGGTAAGAGCCAATCACGTGATCAATCAATTAAGTGATTAATTATGCGCGTTTGTTTTCATTAAGGTGCAGATGAGGCAATGCATGTTCATTGTGTCTGTCTTTGTGTGTGTGTGTGTGTGTGTGTGTGTGTGTGTGTGTGTGTGTGTGTGAGTGTGATGCTATGTTCACAGGCTGCACTCATTATTCTCTTTATAAATAGTGAATCATAAATGGTCAGTCATGTTTTATTTACATTCTTCCACACTGAGTAAAGCGCGTTTCACAGTCTGAGCGGAACAATGGATCAGCTCTTCAGCTCTTCATTTCTTCATTTCTCCATCTGAACACCTCTGCCTCTGTTTTCCACGGCACATTTATTGATCGTCACATTTTTAAGGATTCTTCCCACGCACACACGCTCACGTGCACGCACTCAGCTGTGGCTGTGGGCACATGTGCAGCACGCTGTGATGGTGATGATGAAGATGATGATGGTGGTGGTGGTGATGAAGCTTTGTGTCTGCAGAGCTGAGTCTTTGTGCTGTGAACACTGTGCAGACTCCAAATACTGAAGCTGACAGCAGATCTTAAAGCTGTGATCTCTTTCATATGTGTGACAGTAGTTATTACATTATTGTGTTCCTCTTCATTCTGAAAAATTATAACACTCTTAAATGAGGTGCAGAGAAGATGCCTTCATGGCTCTGAGGGTTTACTCATTAAATATTGAATCTGAACAATGTGCTGCTTTTCATTGTTACAATTCACTGAAAAGTGATGTCTTTGGATAAAGCTGAATAGGATGTTTACAAATGTGTGAAATTATAATTAAGAGTATTTTTAGG
The DNA here is from genome assembly GCA_008086565.1 of Thalassoma bifasciatum. Lineage (NCBI taxonomy): Eukaryota > Metazoa > Chordata > Actinopteri > Labriformes > Labridae > Thalassoma > Thalassoma bifasciatum. The sequence goes on from RPOG01000068.1 coordinate 685,522, forward strand.
GCTCTTTTTACCTTGGATTTGCACAAATTTGAGAAGCACATAATGAAGTGACATGGGAAACTATACACAGTAGAAGAACCAGAATATCAGAGGTTTAATAAGCATACAATGTTTCATTTACAGGATCGTTTTGCATTTTGGGGGCCTTTTCTGTATTTATTATTGTGATTTTGAATCTGTTGTTTGATATCCTGTTGTAATGAGCATCTTGATCTGATATACAACCCTGCAAATGTGCAAAGTCTACCATCAAATACAACATATTTCAGCTTTTAGGGACTTATTTTAGCTTTTGATCAGGTGTTGGTGCAACATTATAGTTAAATTTAAATGTAACTGTTACAAGTCACAGAGCCATTCTGGGCTATACACAAAAGCTGTTGCTGTGCTCAACAGCTGGGAGGGACAATGGTGAATGTCAAGTCAACATGCATTACTGGTTCATTTGGACAAAATTTCAAGTTGAAATTTATTTTGTAGTTGAGATGATACCAGCTTAAAACAAAATGGGGGGGGGGGCTGCATTTCACCACAGCAAATGCAGGATGTTGAAATGCTGAGCATCACATTTCAATAGATGTATAACCCATTCATATAGATTAATATGCTAGAAAAACAAATGTGCAAAATCATATTTCATCGTGAGGCTTGTCCTAATCCAGTACCAGCATAATGACTATTGGATTCTATCAGCCCTGACTCAGCATGCAGAGTCCACATGATCACAACAAAGTAGCAAGGAGTAGGAGTGATGTCAGCCATGGGTTGTAGCATTTTTCATTAAAGTCAGAAAAAGACATAACTATATGCAAAACTTGACATGTATAAGTGTCCCGTGGTGAAACAGCACTGGGGAAGTTTAATGCATTCAAACTTTAGTTGTGAAAAGGTTGTATCAGAACATCCCTATATAATATGTAAATATCAGCCTTTTTATGCTGGTTTCCCCTTGGCTGTCATAAAATATGTCTCTACTGTCATGGCAACCCGTCAAATGGCCATGTATATATTTTAATTGGAGACGAAAATGAACACAGCTCAAATACTGAATGTTCCGTTCTCGACTTGAAACAGTCACTCAAACATGCACTATTTCCCTTGCTGATGCACATTAAACTCCTGGCATGATTTACCCAAATAAAAGCTCGTTTCCGCTCTGTGGAGCTCTAAATGACTTTTATACGCCGTCAGATGTGTCTCAGCTTGTTAGCAAGCTTTCCGTCAGCCCTCCTGTAGCTGGCACTCTTATTGATTTCACATTACTGACGATTAATTGGCTTGATGTTTCACAGGTCCGTGTTGGCCTCGGCACTAATGAGGAGCAGTTTTTGAGCAGAGAGATCATTACTCAGCACGTTAGTCAGCTCTGTCACTTTTCCCCCTAGTCTGAGAATATGTAATCTGCATGATCCAGACTTTATTGATACCCAGTCTGGAGCTCACAGAGGATGGTGGGGCTATGGAGGAGTTCTGTATTTCATCTGCACTGACACTGATGGGTAACAGAACATAGCATATCAGTGATTACCTGGAACCATGAAAACATTTACAAACAGGGTTTGAATCCTGGAGCAGTGAGTTGGTGCAGTCTGAAAAACAGAAGCGATGCAATCTCTGTCTTTTGCAGCGAAACTCTGCCAGCAACTCTCTGTTCCAGCAGTGATTGATTTCCTGACTGTCTCTGAGAGACCAGAGGGAATAACTTTGCAGGAGTCAAAGTCTGCTTAAAATAAAAGTTTGTACAAACTTCACTGTAGGGGCTGGGAGATATCCTTTAGATATCCATTTTCAAACACAGTTAGTTAACAACTTTAAATGCATGAGAAGGAGCTTTTTGCATCCATGTACAACATTTGTTTTTACAAAGATAGTTCATAGTTTGACAGAATTTAATGTTTTCATATAGAACCTTAAAGTCCCATGAAGAACAAATGTGTATCTTGTGTCCTGTTAATGTTGATAGTATTTTATTTTACGAACAGAGACCCAACATCAAGACAAGATAAGAAGTCTATTCTTATCTTAAGCCAACATGAGTACAGAACTTTGCAGAATTAGTAAGTTACAATGGAGAGGACAACTTCTCTTCACACAGACACATAGGAAAAAAGATACAGAGACACAAAGTCACAGACACAGAGGAACAAAGACACGGGGGGGACACAGTCAGTAATACAGATGAACCTACAAGTCAAACTCAGGGACTCTTACAGAGATCCATGGGTAATAACTATTATTTTGATCAAAGTTAGACTGACACTGACTAGCTTCAGTGTCCCATTAAACTCCTGAAGGACATCAAATATGCACAGTTTTAGCATTTGTACAACAGAGTTAAAATGCAGTCTTGTTCATGGCCACCATGTTTTTTCACTGAGCAAAGCCTTGGTGGTAGCACATACTGCTAATCTAGCTTCTTTTGAATGTTAACACGTGCTGAAATTCCCTAAAAAGGATTAACCACTTTTGCTAAAGATGATCTGGTTTTAGTTTAAAGGTACAGTCTATGGTCATAGTTTATAGTCATGATATTTCGATGTTTCACAATCATTCATAGATTTCTTTGTGTCTTGAACAATAGAGAAAAACAACAGGTGTTTGTATAATCTCTGAAAAGCACAAAAAGGAACAGTTGAAGACAGAGCACAGATGACCTGACAGACCTCACAGACTGCTGCTGTTGTTCAAAGATAAAGAAGATTAGAAGAAAAGGACCATAAATAAACATCATCTCTCCCCTCCTCATGCTCTCCTCTCGCCCCCTCTCCTCCTCACAGCTGCACACTCACCTGCTCCTGTCTGCAGCAGCAGGAGGTCATATTTCTTGGAGGTGGTCGACTGAGCTCCAGCTGTGCTTTGATTACAGTCGAGCATTTCTCTGACAGCAGAGACAACACAGTGCACCTCCTCCCCAAAACAGGCGCCCAAAGGGCCCCCCGGCTACTGCTCCTGCAGCACCTCTGGGGAGCAGTGCTGGCTCGGTCACCCTGAAGAGGAGGAGCAGGGGCTGCTGGGAGCTGAACAGAGTATGTGTTAATGAGTGTTTGATGGTTTGATCTGCAGACTGTTTGATGTAATGAGAGGATTCAGAGGGAGATGCAGAACATGAAACAGTTCATACTGCACACACACACACACACACACACACACACACACACACACACACACACACACACACACACACACACACACACACACACCTGACATGTCAAATTATCATGTGATTGGTTTTCTACATCAGTGGTTTCCAACCTTTTTGGGCTGTGACCCAATTTTGGCATCACAAATTTCTGGGGACCCCAAAGACATTTGTTTTTCTAAAATGATTTTTTTTCTGTGTTTTATTTTACTGCGTTGTAAATACAGAGTAGCCAGGATCAGAGCACAAAGTGACAGTTTTCTCTTTCTTGATCAGGGTTTAGACTTTATTCTAAGTGAACTTTTAAAGTAAAAAAAAAATACTTTTTTCCCCAAAGGACAATTAAAGGCATATAGAGCAGTAAACAATGTAAACAACTGTGGACAAAGAGAAGAAACAAACAGCACAAAGTTCGGTATTGCATTGTGTTGTAAATTTAATCTACTGCTAAAAGTGATAAAATACTGAATCGAAAAAAAAAAATAGAAAAAGAAAACAAACTACTTGGATACTGAAATACTAAAATTACCAGAATATTTCATAATGAAATACTAAAAATACTTAACTACTTACCAATCAGATGCTTAATAAAATACTGAATTCCTCAATAAAATACTTAAAATACTTCAATACTTAGTAATCAAATGCTCAAAAAAATACTTATTTACTCTGTGAAATACTTAATAATAGAAATGATGAATAGAATACTTCATTATAATGAAATATGTAATAAAGTATTGGAATACTTAAAAAACAGCAAAAATAGTGAAATACTGAGTAAATTAGTGAAAAACTTAATGATAGAGTACTAAAATACTTAATAAAATATTAACTAAATACTTAAAAATATAGAATACATTTGATCAGTGTGTTGTGTTTAATTTAAAAAAAGAAAAATAAATATAAAGAAAATAATTTTATCAGTAATTTTGTTGATCAATTACTTGATATTTCATGGGACCCCATTTGGATCCCAGTCGACCTCATATGGGGTCGCAACCCCTAGGTTGAGAAACACTGATCTACATCACACAGCTGCTGATTTATGTCTGACTCTCTGGTTGGCTGTGAACGTGTTTAAATCTGCTGCAAAAGTGACATTTTAACAAGGAACCTAATGAGTATTTCTTGCCTGGAGCAGCAGTTTTCTGCTCTCCCACATTGGCTTCACTTTTAACAATGTATGTCGCTGCCTCCTAATAAAAGGTGTCAACGTGAGGTCTGATTCTTCGAAGATAATAAGCATTTAATAAAAAAACACGAGACAGTTTTTCTATCACTCCATTTCATCCCACAGAAACAGACTGAATTACCTCAGTTTGGTTTGATTGTTTTCACACGCTGAGCCCCAGTTCTGTGCAAACACACACACTCAGACACACTCAGACAGCAGCACAGATGGACTTCCTGTCTGATTTAACAGTGTCTCAGCCCTGTTAATGAGAGAGGGTGAAATTCTGCTGCACCATCAGAGCTGTGAAGTCTGTCCATCATTCAGGGGAGAGGAGGAGGAGGAGGTGGTGGAGGAGAGGTGAGGGTAAATCAGCTGAGGGAGAGACTTATCTGCTGAGGATAGAAACATCACATCAGATTTAGGAGGTCATCACAGCAGCAGATCATTAATCAGCATTAAAACCTCCTTTACATCCAACATGACTTGTTCACACTTCATGCATCATTTTGAAAGAGGTTTTTGACTGACTTTCTCATATTTACACCTTTTGTTCAGACTTTGTTTTCCTTGACTTGGTGTTTAGAGGGAGAAAAACCTCACACATAGTCCTGTTTGTTGCTGTGAGGTGAAAATGAGAATAACAGCTACCTACGGCCAAGAGGCAGAGACAGTATAAATAACAGATGAAACAGAAGTGTTACAGTATTTTCACCTATTTTTTTTATATTTACATGGAAAAAAATCCAAAAGGCTTCAATATCAAAAACTGACCCAAAAAATAAATGAAGTGACACGAAGCAGACAGGCTTTCTCCTGTCACTCAAAGAGACAGGGATGATGCATAACTTTAACTCTGGCATGGTTTAAATTAGAGCTGGGACTTTAATGTGCTAATTTCCATTAATTAATGTCAGAAGAAAGTGTGTCAAAAAATATTGATGCAATTTAACAGTTTATTGTTAAACCCAAGACAACACAGAACATTTCTCACCACAATAATTCCTTGCTTACCAGTTACAGGCAAACAAACAATTTAGATAAGACAGTGTTTCTCAGCCTGGTTGATGGAAAAATTAAGTTAAAAACACCCAAAAGGAGAACTCTGAGCTGTAAAGTAAACAGAGGGAGGAGGAGAATCCCTAAACAACAAGCAGAACCCTGACAAACGCCTCTCAGCTTGTCCAACTGTATCCAGATTGTTGATTTATAGAAGTGAAAAGAGGCTTTAATCATCGCCAGCTTTAGTAAATGTTATTTTTTTAAGTGTAATTAGTCATTTTAGTTGTTACTTTAACAGGCTGATTAAATATATACATTGAAATTCACAAACAGTCCTTAAAACCTTGAATTTAGTAGTTGAGCCTTGCAAACATTACCTGCACCTCGCATTTGAAAATGACATTTCATTAATAATAAACATGATCTTGATGTTCAGGCTTTTGCTTTTCAGTACATTTATTCAGTCATCCACCAAAATCTATTTGACCTGAAAAACGTTGCTTCATGCACTTTACAATGATATGCCATGAAAACTTGATTTATTTTTATTGATTATTTACAAAGCCTCCTATCAATTAGATACATTTTTTAAACAAGCCCCAGCAGAAATATTACAATCCTCATGAAGATAGAAAGAAACATTTGTTCCATCTGTGAAGTTTATCATGTTTATATTTGTTTCTATGGAGTTTGGGTTACTTGTAGAGCCAGCTTCTAGTGGACATTTTAGGAACTGCAGATTTGATTGGTCAGTGATGACTTGAACACTGGAAGTCGCTAAATGCTGCTGCTTTGTTTGTGCAAGAATTTACCTGACGTGTAAAATGTAGTTTATTTAACTATGGGTGCACTGATCTGATCATGATATCAGGCGTTGCTCCACTACAGAGGTGGACTTACAGAGGTCAGATGGTGAAACTCAAACCCATGAAAGGGTTTACAGTGGGGTGTGTCAGTCAGAATCCTGGGAAACAAAAGTCACGTACTGAACCTTTGATTTCCTTCCCCCAGGTCAGGAACCTCCACCTCAGATTGTTCCCTGTTCCAGCCCCGTCCTGTCCGTCTCAGTCTCCCTCGCTCTTCCTCGCCTCTCTTCCATCCTCCCTCAACAATGACTTCCTCCCCCCACGGCTCCTGTGCCTCCATGGACATCCTGGAGGAGCTGCAGCTGATTGCAGCTCAGAACCTGGAGAAACTGGACCTGAACAAATACTACGAGGTGGTCTGTGAGCTGGGCAAAGGCACCTACGGGAAGGTGGACCTCGTTGTGCACAAGATCCGAGGTAAACACTGAGAGTTTCTCATTATTCTCTGAGCCCAGTGGAAACCTAATCCTGATGTGTGCCTCAGGTAAAGTTCTCTCGTGAGCTGTGCTTCCTCCTCTCTGCAGTGATTAAGAGCAGACAGCTTAAATTCAGCACTTAACTAATACAAAATCTGTTCAACCTTTCACATTAAAAGCCCAAATGTCGTCCATCTGCTGTGGTTTGTTTTTTCATGAGGCACAGCTGCAGACCCACTGACGTACAGAGATTAAATCTGACCTTTTTCAGGCCGTTAAATGTGCAGCTGAAGGATGCGTTCTGACCACAGTGCTTCGGTGGGTTTGTGATGCATGAAAACCAGATTCACACAGAGGAATAGTGAAGCTCCAACCGTGGAGAGGAGCTGAGTCTCAACCACAGACTGTACGATAAATGGACTTAGTCTCTGTGACGTCACTTGTGTCTTTCTGGAACAGAGTTAAATAGTGAAAGAGTGGTTCAGGGAGCATGAGACGTCATTTTCACACATGGATTGGCCTCCACAAAGTCCAGACCTTATACCCAATGAGAATCTTTGGGACGTTCTGGAGACTTTGTGCAGTGGTCAGACTCTCCCATCATCAATACAAGATCTTGGTGAAAAATAAATGACACACTGGATGAAAATAAATCTTGTGACATTGCAGAAGATTATTGAAACAATGCCACAGCAAATGTGTGCTGTAATCAAAGCTAAAGGTGATCCAACCAAAAATATAACCATTTTTTTAGTGGCACTTTTTTTTTTTTTTTTGGCCATGCAGTGTATTTACGAAGCAACAACTATCGTACCATTAAAACTATCATTTTGAACATTTTATTTTAACTGAGAAAGCTCAAATTAAAGCCCCTTACCAGCGTGTATTGATTCTGTCGCCCCCTGTTGGTCAAAATGGTTCACAATGTTTCTTCATTGATATTTTCCTCTGTATCTTGAATTGCGTTTTTAATTTCAAAATCTCCTCTTGATAATTTCAACATCCAAGCATGACTCATCAAAACTTTGCTCCATAAACACAGTTAGCATCAATAACACTTCCACTGTGAGGGAAAATAGACTGTTAGCGCCGACGCTGAAGTTTGTTCCTCTGCTGAGATCATCCTGACTGTAAACTCCACTTGAATCATCAGATGAAGAACAAACCGTCAGCTCTCAGTTCACCTTCTCTCCACAGCGTTAAAACACACAGAGCACTTTTCCAAGCTGATCTGGTGCTATTGGAGAAGACTCTCCTCTCTGCTGACACACAGACAGACAGAGGGAGTGGTGGCACATCTCCAGGTCTTAGTCTGGGTTTTAACCTTCAATGTCTCACTGCTGCTCCTGCTTTGAGAGATAAAACACAAGTCTGAGTCTCCTGGAAACACCTGCTACGGTCTTTCATGGTCAATGAATTATTCATCGAGTGTTCAGATGATTTTAATTAAGTTTTCAAAACACAATAATGAGACTCTTTGATAAATCCCTGAATGCTTTAATGTGCTGAAAGAAAAAAATTAGAGTGGACTGAAATTGAAGGTTACGTAACCTTTCCTCCCCTTGAGGTTTAATTCGTTTGTTCATTTCCAGGCACAAAAATGGCGCTGAAGTTTCTGAGGAAGAAGACGACAAAGCTGAAGAGCTTTCTCAGAGAGTACAGCGTGTCGCTCTACCTGTCGCCCTGCCCCTTCATCATCAATATGTTTGGGATCGCCTTCGAGACTGATGAGTACTACATCTTCGCTCAGGAGTACGCCCTCGCTGGAGATTTGTTCGACATCATCCCTCCACAGGTGAGGAAGACACTGAAATCACAGTTGTGCTCATTTTTCTTTCATTCACGGTTGGGTGAAGCCATTTATAAATAAACAACTGTGTTTAAAACTGTAAGTCATAATGACAACAGAAACTTCCAAAATGATCCTGATCAAAAGTTTACATTCTCCAGTTTTTAATACTTTGTATTTCTCTCGTTCACATCAATGACAGCTTGAAGTCTTTCGTGGTCATTGTGGTTGAGGGTCTTTATTTTCTCAGATGGTAAAACTGCCCATTCTTCTTGGCAAAAAAGCCTCCAGTTCCTGTAAATTCTTGGGATGTCTTCCATGAACTGCAGATTTGAGATTTCCCCAGAGTGGCTTAGTGATATTGAGGTCAGGAGACTGGGATGGCCACCTCAACCTTCATTCTATTCTGCTGTAGCCAATGGCAGGTCTACTTGGGCCGGTGTTTTGGTTGATTGTCATGTTGGAACATCCCAGTACCAAGTCAAAGTAACTTTTGGTCAGGGTCATTTTGGAAGTTTCTGTTGTCCTTTGATTTAAAATGAGTAAATCATAAATTCTGCTGGGGTATTTAAACCTTTGTGCACAACTGTAGCTACAACATGGTTTTTTACATTGTGAGTCTTGCTGAGGTTTGATTCCCGTTCTCTTTTCAGGTGGGACTCCCAGAGATGGTGGCGAAGCGTTGCGTCCACCAGGTGGCGATTGCTCTGGACTACCTGCACAGTAAGAAGCTGGTCCATCGAGACATCAAACCCGAGAACATCCTCATTTTTGACAAAGAGTGCAGGAAGGTGAAGCTATCAGACTTTGGGATGACGCGACACGCCGGCTCTCCTGTGAAGCGTGTCAGCGGTACAATCCCGTATACGGCGCCTGAGCTGTGCGACACATCACGCCACGAGGGTTTCTTTGTGGACTTCAGCACAGACGTGTGGGCGTTTGGCGTGCTGCTGTTCTGCATGCTGACGGGGAACTTCCCCTGGGAGAAGGCCATGCCCGGAGACGCTTTCTTTGAGGAGTTTGTTCGCTGGCAGCGCCGCCGGACTGCCACGGTGCCCTCACAGTGGCGGCGTTTTACAGATGATAGTCTCCGGATGTTTCGGCGGCTCCTCTGCGTGGAGCAGGAGCGACGCTGCTCTGTGAAAGAGGTCTTCAGCTTCCTGGGTCACATCTGGATGGTGGACACTGAGAACGGGAACGGCGGCAGCTGCATTTACGCGACCAACGCCGCTCCTCCTCTGGACATTAGCTCGTCATCATCAGACGAGGACCTGTTGGTGGACAGGCTGAAGCAGCACAGTCTGTCCTCAGCGTGCGTGACCTCAAAGAGCAGCATCATGATGGACACCCACTACTCCGCCGTCTCCACCAACAGCTCCCCATCCTCCTCCGGCAGCTACGAGCGCGTCAACAGAGAAAACAACGAGCGAGGACGCATCCTGGTGACCACGCCCATCGAGATCTGCGTGTAGAGGAGCTGGTTATAGACGAGGATCATCAACATGTTAGAAAAACACAAAGGCGTTAAAGAAAGTCCGCTCTACATGAGAGGCTGAGGAAGAAGGGAGAAGATTTCTCCAGAGGTGGCGTCTGGTGTTCAGGGCCCGTTGTCTGACGTCACAGCTCGGTCTAGTCTCTGATGAAGAAGAGATCTGAGGAGACGAGCAGAGAGACGATCAGGAGATGATCTGGTTTAGACCGCCGGACATAAATCCTTCTGAAGTTTTACTTTCAGTTCTTCAGTTGTACCTCAGACTGAGAAACTTGAACTTTGTGGAAAAACCTGAAACATAAAGAGCAAAAATCTTCTTTATCTGAAGCAATATGACAAAATGATTGAATTAATCCAGCTTCTGTAAAGATAATCAATGATGAGGAAGAGATCATTTTTCAGTGCAGTTAACGCTTCTGTTGTGTATTCAATGTTGTAAAACATTTTCATCTTTGTAGATTTGTGTCTGTGAAGTGTGCTACTTTCTCTTCTCCTGAAAGATTTTAATTTAAACAACTTTATTTATTTATGTTAGATTTGAATTTCTTGGATTCTGGTCAGCAGAGGTAGAAGGACTGACTCTGAAGTTGGAATTTTATTCTGTCACGATCTAAATGTTTTGTGAAATCAGGTGAATTTTGGTTTTATCAACTTTTGTTCTAATATAAGTGTTCATTGTCGGTTTGTTGTAAATCTTTTTATCAGACCAGACAGATGACTGTTACCTTATCTAAGATGTGTTTTCTACGGTGGCTGGGAAGTGCAAACCAAAATTACAAAGGTTGAAACACCTTTTATGGACATTAAAAAATGTGCTATTTATGAAACATTTTTATAATAAAAAATATTATTAGCAGAACTCTTTTACAAAGGACAGAAAAAATGTATAAGAATGTACAAGCATTGAGACTAATTTACAAAGTCAGAATATTGATGCAAAAGGAATATACTCAATACCGGACGTGACCGGAAAGTGGTGGAAAAAGAGTGAAAAGTGACTAAAATGGCCAAAAAAATCAAAATTTTCGATCTGAATTTGAATTTGTAAGTTTGTCACAAGACTTATAAGTGTTTGTGATCTTGTAAACTTATTCTGTCCCTGGTCAAAGTCTTCTACTTATAAAATAGTGTTTTTATCCAAAAAAATGTTTCATAAACTGCAAATTTGTTTAAAGTTTGTAAAAGTGTTTCAAACTTTGTAATTTTGGTTTGCACTTCTCAGCCACTGTAGTTTCCCATTCTGGTCTGTGACGCCTGAAAAGGCTGTAATGTAGCAAACACAGAGCTGGTGAACGCTCACGTGTTCAGCCGTGTTAAAATGTGAATATGTTGACCTCGCAGTTTTCTGAGACCGTGAACAGGAACAGCTGCAGCACAACAACTTCAAGGCTTCAGGATGTGTTAGAAATGAAAGGTACAAAATTATCATTAGATATTACTAAATATTTGTAATTTGCATGGTGAAATTAAAAAGTGTTTCTGCTATTGAACGGTTTGGAAAAAACCCAAACAGGGATATTTTCAGACTTGAATTAAAAAATAGGAAAAATGACGTATAAGCTGAACATTAATCTGATATAGTTATCATATTCAAGCTGCTCTATGAATTTTTCGTTCCACTTCTTTTTAAGTCAATATTTTATATATATTTTTTGTTAAATTATCAAGTAAATGAAATCCTGAAAATGTGAGACAGGATGTATGACTAAAAAATGCAAAATGGTTTTTGCTTTTGGGGAACAATGTCAAGAAGTGGTTTTGTTTTGTGATTACCTGAAGTGTTGCATGAAATAAAGTGTCTGTGGTGAAAATTTGATATAAGAAACACCCGAGAGCTGGAGTGACTCTTTATTGTCTCATTATGTATGTGGATTTAAGTTCTACTGCACAGTTTTCTGACAAACAGAGAGCAGGATGAGATCTGCGTGCTGAATGTCGGTCACATGATTCTGCTCCAATAAACTCAAACTAACCCTCAAGCTGAGAATCCTCAGAGCCCCGAGTCAGCAGGCAGAGTAATGAAAAGATCATGAAGCAAAAGCAGCAGGGTGGACTGAGTCTGACTTTACAGCATGATAAATAAAACACATCATTAAGAACACAGAAAATATTACATCAAGAAGAGCTACAGATCAAACTATGAAGAGACGCTGTTGCACATTCATATTATTCAAATACTTCTTTATTTTTTATCAGGTGTGTGAACCCATCTGAACAACAGACTAGATTGTAAAGCATCCTCTCTTATCCAGCCACCTCAGCACTTGGGCCCCTCACTGCTGTTGCTATGGTAACAGCATCATTAGCTCTCAGCTTGTGGCCAGCGTGTAAAAGCAAAGAGGTGAATAACAGCTTCATCAAGCTGCTACAGGTCAACATGGCTCACTGATGAAGATAGCACCATTGTCAACATGGAGCAGATTCTGTTTGCTCTAGATGTGAATTAGAAATTTGAGTTTTGAAGTGAGGTGATGTGAGATTTTTATTAGTCAGTGTATTTACCCACAGGGGAGTAGAAGCTCAGTTACACCCACTGCTAACATGTTTGGAACGTCTTCCTCGGAGCATACTTCACACTCCACTCCAACACGACAAAGATAAAATAAAAACACAGACAAGTTTTATGTTTTAATAAAAAACATTTATCACCTTTCTCCCCTCAAATAATAAAAGCCCAGAAATCAAAACAGGTTTCATTAACAGATTTAAAAAGAGTTAACCCTTTAAAAGTCTCTGCTCTGTAGAGTTCAAGCTGCATATCTACACAGAACAAGAGGAGATGAAAATATATTTAACACATCTTTATTAAATTAAAGGGTCATTCCGCAGAAATCACAGAAACATACTCTGCATCCCCTATGATTTGCGTGAAATGACGCTTTAATTTCACATAAACAAACGTGTCCCAGCTGAGGCCTGTTTCAATCATGAGGTTCAATGAACTCTGAGTCCAACCCCGAGCTCTGAGCCCAGTTATTCTCAGATGAGAAAGTTGTTGTTTCCGGTTTGTGAACGGCTGATCTGAGTTTGTTTGATGAACTGGTGTTGAGAGCGTGATAAAGATACATGAACGCAGCTCTTCCTGCTTTAACAGCCTCAATGCAAATCTTTGTGCAGTCATGTTGAAAGGGCAAGAAAAATAACACTTGTGAAGCAGAGAAAGAGTGAGAGCGAAGCAGCACGGGAGAATACTGCTGCTGCAAATTCATGTTTAATTTACAGTCAGAAATCAGTGGGAGGCAATCGAAACTTGAATCAGTTTTCAATTTAATAAAATCTGAAGAAGAAAAGCAGAACTGGAAATGAGATATAAGCAAATAGTAATGCTGATGGTAGTTCCTCACTTTATGATTTGACCTACTACCACTCAATAGGATGTTCTTTACGTCACTCAAATCATCAAAAAATATATAAATTCAAAAATGGGTCGACAAAAAGTATTTGCTCAGAAGTAAGAGCTCGTCCACTGCAGGAAAAAACAGTGATGTGAGGCTTGATAAGAATGTGGAAATTCTAGATGTAATGTAAACACTCCACCACATAGTTTTCTAGAAATGATCCAACATACTCAGAGCTCAGAGTTAACATACTCGGAATTCAGGGTTAACATACTCAGAGTTCAGGGTCAACATACTCAGAGCTCAGAGTTAACATACTCTGAATTCAGGGTTAACATACTCAGGGTTCAGAGTTAACATACTAAGAGTTCAGAGTTAACATACTCTGAATTCAGGGTTAACATACTCAGAGTTCAGAGTTAACATACTAAGAGTTCAGAGTTAACATACTCTGAATTCAGGGTCAACATACTCAGAGTTCAGAGTTAACATACTAAGAGTTCAGGGTTAACATACTCAGAGTTCAGAGTTAACATCCTCAGAGTTCAGGTTTAATATACTCAGAGTTCAGAGTTAACATCCTCAGAGTTCAGGTTTAATATACTCAGAGTTCAGAGTTAACATACTCGGAGTTCAGACCCCTTCTGCTTTGTGAAACGGCTCTCAGAACAAAAAGCTGTGAGATTTGCATATTTGACTTGTCAGGCATGTAGTGTTTATAGAGCTGTAGTTTTTTTTACTTTGTGTGAGCATAAAAAAGTTCTCCTAACTGACAGAAATAAATAAATACAAAGAGAAGCATGGATGTTCAGTTTTAAGGAGATGGTCTCTGTTATAGATCTCTGTTATGCTTTAAGATAAATTAAATATAATTATAATATTTATATTCTTTTTACTAGATGAAGCTTAACATCAAATTTAAATACATTTAATAAAAAAAGGTCAGAAATGACTGTAAATGGATATAAATAAACATCAAATTATATCATAAAGTGCAAACATGCTTTAACATGTCTGTGTGTGGTTTTAGGTGTGTGTGCGTGTGTGTGTCTGTGTGTGTGTATGTGTGTGGGAAGCGAATGCAGCTCTAACAGTGATAGAAGTACAAAGTAGTACAAGAAGAAGTACAAAAACTGTAGAAATAAAAACATTAGCTTATATAAAGAGATTATCTATAAACAAAAACTTATTTCATCTCTATGAGTAAGTTAAAATTATTTACCGCGTTTGTGTCAACAACGAGAGGAATAACTCACACACACACACCCATACACACACACATACACACCCCCACAGAAACACATATTTGTTAATCAGTGTTATAAACAGCAGAGGTGAAGTCAGGCAGAACTAATCGAACCCTGAGCAGAACTGTGGATCAATCTGAAAATAAAAAAACAGAGAAGTTAGAGGAGCAAAAATCCATTCATGTAGATGAAATGAGCTACTTATGAAAAGTTTGATATATAAGTTTTTTTTAATAAATGCCACTTTAATCAAGAACTGTCAGAACAGTGGAACAGAAAAAAGTCAAACATGATTCATCGCCTTTTCAATATCAACCTCTATTATATATTGAATTATAAAATGACAAATATAGATCTTGATCTTGTTCCAGATCTTTGAGCAAATCTACACATAAACAGAGAAAGATAAAAAAAAAGAATAAATAAAACAAAATCGTACCTGTTCCCATGTCTTGTCTGTGTCATCTCTTGTGTCGTTTGTCGGCTCGGGTGAAACATTTATTCTGTTCAAGAAAATAAACACATAAACACATAAGTGAATAATTATACTAATATTAAACACAAAAGTTATTTTCATCATTACGTTTTTTCATGATAAACTTAAAAATTTAAACATTACAGTGGTGTAAAAATCATCTCTATGATATAATAACTGGCTTGTTACATCTTATTCTTATGTTTTATAAAGTAATATTTCTATTTGTGCTTTCAAAAGCTTTGGCACTTAATTGTTCTTTTCTCAACTCTAGTGATGACATTGTTGATAAACACTAGTAAAACATTAAAGTCACATCAATTGAAAAAGCATTTAAATTGGAAAGTGTAGAGTTATTAAATCTTTTCAAAATATTGCATTGTACTTGATTGTGACAACATTGTTAAGACATTATTAAACGTTGTGTATTATCTTGTAAGTGCAATAAAATATGATTAAAGCATTTTAACACAGCTGAAATATTATGTCAACATCAATACTTTGTCATAAAACCATTCTTTATTGCAATTTTTAGAGTAAAAATGGTTGCAGTCCTGTTTATTTACCCCTCAAGTGTGCGCACTGACACACACACACACTCCTACATCTGTAAATCCATGACTCCATGAGGAGTTTGAAATTAACGCAGCAGCGCCTCCTGCTGGCTTTCTCACACTTCCTCTGTTTTTACCTTATGCTCTGGACAGAGGATGGAGAAGTTTTCTTCGTTTAACACACAACCTGAAATAAACAAACACACATGGACACAGAAGAAACAAAGTTCTTAACACTTTAAGATCTGGAAGATGGAGACAGAGTTTGTTTAAAGCATGGTCATGATTCAAACAGTCAGATTCTCTTCTCAAATATCATTCAAAGACAATAAAGCACATCCTATGTCTTCATTTTCTGCTGTTTAAAGCTGTACCTGACTGGATGGCACATCTGTAGTGAAAGTATGACGGACAGCTCTTCTGGAAACATCCCATAATGGCTCCTGTGTGTTTGCAGGCTGAACACACCTGAACACACAAACATGGAAACTTGAAACCTGGGACCAATAACTACTATTTTAATCTACTGGATTACACCTGCTGGATGTAACTATCTGTCGTTGATATGATCTGATCTATGTGACTTACAGTTCTCTGAGCGAGCTGAGCCGCCTCCTCTAGACCGTACAGCTTCCCCCGTACCAAGAAGACCCCTGTAGACCAGATCCCACAGTCCTCATGGATCCAGCACTCCACCGAGTGAGAAGACACCTGAGGGGTTCTCCCAGCAGAGCAGGACAGAGCTTCAGAGGGGAAGTTTACTGGATCATTGTTGGCCAGCTCATGATGATCCTGTTTCTGCTCAGTCCGATAGTCCTGGTCCTGGTCCTTGTCCTGGTTGTGGTAGTCCACTGACAGATTAACAGGGACATACGGCCCGTGGAGGTCCCCAAGGCTCATGGCATTGGCGGTCTCTCCACACAGGCAGCAAATAAGTGTGGACTGACCCTCTGAACTGGAGCGACTGAGCTGGAAACAGGACGAGTGCGGGACGAATCCGGACTGAGATGTGGTCCTGGTCTGGCTCGGTCCTCCTCCTCTGCTCCTCATCGTCTCCTCCTCCTCGCGGTAGTTGATGACGGTGCAGCTCCTCTGCTCTATGTGGATGAAAGGATGAAATGATCCAGATTTCTTCTCCTTCTTCTTCTCGTCTCTAACACTGAGGTACCTGAGTTTGATCTCAGGCTCAGAGGGAGGAAAGTGAGGCGGCACTGTCGTCTTTGAGCTGCGTTTCCTCCTCCGTCGCCTCGCAGGTGTCTTTTTTTCTGCTGACTTGTTGTTTGGGAGCTCAGGCTTGACTCTGCTCTTCTGTTTCTGCTCACTAATCTTCCTCTCTTTACTTTTACTAACAGTTCTCGGTGCCTTTCGTTTACAATCAAATCTTTTGGGTGCTCTGCACTCAGGAGGCGGGCTCTTTCTTCTCGCTGACGTCCTCTTTGCTTTAGTGTCAGTTTCAGACTTGTCCAAGTTATAGTCCTGTGGCTGTGACTCATTCTGCTGTGGAAGCGGCTCGTCTGCGTCAGAGCTGGACAGTCTGTCCACGTACTGCATCAGGTCATCAGAGTCTCCGCTCTCGTTGTAGATTCCCACAGCGTCGTTTTTGGCTCGTCTCCTCAGGGTGCTCCTTGGTGTGCTGCAGACGGACACACTGAGGTCAGAGACAGACTTCCTGATCCTGGAGCTGCGTCTCACCTCTCTCTTCCGAGCCCTGTGAGCCCCTGACTTCTTACAGAGCGATGTCTTCTTCTTGTCATCAGAGACTGAGACCTCGATCACATCACTGTCCTCACTGGAGACGTCCCCTGGGTTCCTGAAAACAGAACTCAGGTCCGACAAGAGGACGACAGGCCGAGCGTGATGTACGGGAATGTCCACCGAGCTGTCTGAGGACTCCTCAGAGTACGAGCTGTCAGGACTCGGGGAGCTGAGTGGCTGGGGGAGGTGGCAGCAACCTCGTCCCTCGTCCAGTGAGGACACAGCTGGAGACAGCGGCTCCACAATGTGTCTCACACCATCCTGAATGAAGGGACCACAGAGGAGTGGCTCTTTGGACGAGGACACAAGGAAGATCACGTCTGATCCACTGTCGCTCTCCTCACCTCCGCTGCTCTCAGGACCTGCGTCCCCTGTCTGGTCCGGTCCATAGAAACCAGGGTGCCACAGTCCGCTGTGGACTCCATCTCTGTACAGATCAAGTCTAGGAGCGAGGGTTGAGTTCATGTAGTCACCCAAAGACTCGGGACTCTGGTCCATGTCCCCACAGAGGACAGGTGGACCTGGGTCCAGGGGGCTGTAGGAGGAGGAGGGTCTTGATCTGTAGGAGGGGCTGATATCTGCGGCGGGGCGGCGATGGTACCATTCAGGCTTCTTGGTTTCAGCATGTCGGGGGTTGAGGGCGGGGACAGAGAAACCCTTTGACAGGTCCATGACCAGGAGCGATGAGTCCTGAGAGGACACGTCCATCACTGAAGGACACACAGGTGACATCACTGATCATCAGTTCATTACACCTGCACTTTTAGAGACAGGTGTGCACATCTGTAGACCAGATCTGTAGATCTGTCTGCTCAGCTCACACAGCTACTTACTCTGCTCTGCTGCACTGGGGCTCAAACAAAACTACACTTTTGCCCTAAAAGACCCTTAATCTCACACCACCACCAACTGTCCATGATAACATCCAAAAACCAGTGGCAGGAGGATCGATCTGAAATATCAATCTGAAATATTAATTCCAACATTAGTATCAGTATTGATCAGTACTTGCGGGCTGAGATTGATACTTATGTTTGAGTTTCTCTTCTCTGATTTAGCTGCCCTGAATTATTGCTGAAATAAAGATTTCATTAATTTTTTTCATGACTTTGTGATGGCTAACCTACCAACATGCAAATTTTGGTAATAACTACTTTTATCTATCAATATTCAAATTGCTTTTGTACATCAAAGCAGAAAAAAAAGTCAGAATGCATAAATTTGGATTTGTGGCCCAAATATGATGGGATGATACTTCATAAGCTATTGAGCCAATTACTGATACCAATATCGATATTTGTCGAAGTGAATATTCTGATTGACAAATTAGTTTTTTGCTTTCATTCATGAATAGAAACATTATTTTCAGTGGTTGTGTTATTCTTGATAAATTTCAAAAAACAGCTCTTTTATGTAAAAAGTATAAATATTAGTATTGATTATGGGAGATACTGGTCCTGCATTTTCTTGGTATCAAATCAATACCAAATTTTGCAGTATTGCACCCCACTACCAAACACTTTTTTCTTTAAATATCAAAAACAACAAAATAAATCAGCTTTACCTTCAATAGCTTGCATCAATACCACCAGGAGCCACTCTCAAAAGAGTCCCGCCTCGAATAAGGAAAGAGCCAATCAAAAATGAGGGTTTTGGGGTGTCACCAGAGGTGGTCAATCAGGTTTCAAAGGGGTTAGTGCCACCTTTCGAAACCCCTCTATACATACCCGTGCTCAAAAATCATTTACGTAAGCAAAAAAAAAAAAGTTTCGGAATAGATATGATCATATCTTTATGAAATTATTGCGTTTATATACTTATTAATGCATCTACAGTTCCGATAATAACCGAAATGATTAAGTGTTAAATAACTCTGAAACGTGCCATCTTTAGTAAGTATGTAACTGATTAAATCCATGGATAACAGGAGGTCCAGCTGAGCTTTCTGAGTGTAAATCGAACAGGTAGGCCTGTCTGGATGTTCAAACCTACCTGTAACGCTGAAGCCAACTGACTTGATGAGCAGTTACACCAGTTTATCCCGCCTTCACCCTCTAACAAGAGTCTTCCACTCACCCTGAGGCTGCTCCGGGTCGGTTGGTCCTCACGGAACGAGTTGAACGATGACTCTGCCCCTCGCCTCCTCGCACAGGTCCGTAGCTGGGTTAGCAAACACACCTCTCCATCTTCGTCATCATCTTCATCACTGCATGTAAACAGCAGCAGCAGCAGCAGCAGCGCGAGCTCCTGTCAGCGGGCGGGCTAACGGCTGCTCCATCCCGAGGACACGAAGAGAAGGAAACACCCGGAGGAACCCATTCCAGACAAAGAGATCACTGCTGCTTTATCAAAGTTAACATCATGGACACCTTCTGCTGCTACACTGTCAAAACAACCCTAACACCTGCCTGACACCGGAAGAGAACCACTCACTTCAAAATAAAAGCTCCAAGATGGCTGACATTACTTTTTGTATACATGAAAAGACAAATAAATTCAAGTGTTTTTATCAACACAAGCTTTATTATTGTTAATTTGTTTTTAAATAATTTCCGTGTTACTTCTAGGTTTCGGGTCTAAACTGATACTAAAGTAAAACACATCATCTCTTGTCTTATTTTTTTCTTTATTGATGGCATTCTTTTGTAGTGTGTTTAACCATAATTACTTTGGTTTCCTTGCTTGAAAATACACTGACGGTTCCATGCTGACAAATTAGTTATCACTATTTATATTAAATTAGGTGTTTTCTAAAAAGGTACAATCTTGATGCCATTAAATAAAAGTGAACTGATTTGAAACCAGTATCCTGCACACACTTTGGCATACTTGTATGTGATAGTACATCAATAAATGTAACCCTGAAAATCTTGGTGGACAAAAAAATCAGCTTTTTTCTACTCTAAAAAGATGTATAACTTTCAATAAGTAATGTATACAATACCATATATGACCAAAGTATTTGTTAAATATATGTGAATACATTGGAATCTTCACTTAAAAGAAGAAACCAAAAAAATGGAGGAAATTTTACACCTTGCACCTTCAAAAGTAGTCAGAACAGACAGTTCAGAGTAAATCTGTAGCCAATGGGAGTGTTGAAGACATCTTCTTTAAGTGGTCAATACTTACACTGTACCAACAGCTTTCTGAATAATTTTTTTGATCCAATGATGGGGAATATGGCATTAAAACATTGTGATTGAATACACACTTCTACAATAATGCTCTAGAAAAATAATGAACAGACAACACTCACTAAAAGATACAAGGATAAAAAAATGGTATAAAATGATCAAACCACTCTAAATAGAGTTTGCGCAGGAAAGTATTTTAATGTTACAACTGTATAAATAAAACAGTATAAAAATGTGTTGAATGTTTCAGGTGTGTCTTCAAAAAGGAGGGGACAAGGAAACAAAAGGAAACAAGGAGTGGGAATTTTTATACAATGATTTCTATACAGAAATAGAAATCAGGATGTAAAATGATTCATAAATATAGAAATGATAGAATAAAGTTACATTATATATTATTGAATTTTTCATGTGTTAGTCTGGTCCAGAGCACGGTGAGCCAGCCTCAGGTTTTCTCTCAGTTCATCCGTCTCTTGCTCAGTTTTAGCTTTCAGGATGTTCAGCTCTGCAAACATCTCTTTGTATTTCTTTGTGGCATTCCTCTTTTCCTGCAATGTGATGTAGGAAAATACAGTTAGTTTAGCTTTGTTTCCTTTTTTAAAAGGTTTAGCTGTTTTAAAACCTCTATCTATTTGGCTTCAGACTGCAGGCAAAAATCAATCCTGTATCCTGATGATTCAGAAGTTCAAAGACATCAGATGTGAGTATTTTTGATTACTTCTCCCTCTCAACCTGAACCTAAACCTGAGCCCTATCCAAACATAGTCTAGAGTATAAGTGGCTAATAAATCAATGTTTGTGTTTTTACAGCAGCATAATCCTTTGTGAGAGATCTCAAGTGATTAAGATGAGTAAAAAAAACTGTTATTCTTGGTGCTAAAAACATTCAGAAAAGATCCTTTCAGAGAGTTTTTTGTTAGAGGAAGAGGATCGTATCAGCAGAAACAGCTCACATTACGCTTGACATAGTTACTACGCTCCATGGCAAAAAGACAACTGTCTATCAGATTAAAGGAGTTGTTGGTCTGCATCTGCATTGATCAGTTTTAGAGTTTCTCAAATTGATTTCCAGTGGCTGGGAATCTTACTCTGTGAGCTGTTTGCAGTTCATCCTTCAGAGATGTTGTCTCATGTTTGAGGCTCTGAACCTCAGACTCCTTCACTCTCAGAGTGATCTGAAATGAAAAAAATCTGATATTAGCTTTACAAATAAGTGATGGTCTACTACAGAAACACTACAGCAAGACGCAATAATTTGAGAAGGTGGATAGAAGACTGAAATTTAAGCCTTTAAAATTAAAGAGGGGAACAATAACAGAGGAATGTCCCTTCCCCATGTAGAGATACAGGATCATTGTTGTAAGTCTAAATGTAATTATAACCAGGCAACACAGGAGGGAGCCAAACATCTGGAATCATAGCAGAGTGAGAGTTTGTTCACATTTAGTTGACCAAACATTTTAAAATATAATTCAGGGTAAAGGCTTTAAAATTAAATAAAAATTTTGGTTTTAGTTTCAGCTATATTTTATATATTTTGTAAGATAGGTGATACTTATTTTATTAAAATGTTTCTGCAGACATTTTTTTTACCTCCATCTCATACACATCCATCCTCTGACAGAGCGACAGGTCGTCCTGCTTCACCTGAGAGCACAGTCTGGTGATCTCTGCAGCCAGGTGAGCACTTAACTCCTAAAGAGAGAAAAGCACTGTGAGGGTGCACATCTGATCTAAGCTGTTTACCTGACTATAAATCATCAGTGTCATCAGTCAAAATTCATCACGTGACGTATGCATGTGTGTGCGTGTGTCTCACTTGGTTCCTGGTCCTCAGGTGCTGGTTCTCTTGCTGACACACACTCAGAGCCTTCCTCTCCGCCTCCAGGGCCTGAACAAGATGGCCGACCTCCAAACACCGGAGAGAGAACTGCTGAGAGAGCACCTGCAGCTCCCTCTGAGAGGAGGCCAGCTCCTCCCTACAGACACACACACACACACACACACACACACACACACACACACACACACAAACACACACACAAACACACACACAAACAGATCAACTATGAAACAATAATCTAACATCAGGATTCTGTCTCTTGTCTGTGATGACTTGTACATACCTGTGTCTTCTACAAATGTCTTCCAGGTGTGTGTTTCCTGAGCTGAACTCACTCTGACGCCACCTCTTCTCCTCCTGAAGCTCCACTCGGTGAGCGTTTTTTATTGCCTCAATGGCTGGAAAATGAAGAAAATACACTTATATTCTAAACAACAACAATTATTACGTGCAC
The DNA here is from genome assembly GCA_008086565.1 of Thalassoma bifasciatum. NCBI lineage: Eukaryota > Metazoa > Chordata > Actinopteri > Labriformes > Labridae > Thalassoma > Thalassoma bifasciatum. The sequence continues at coordinate 708,200 of RPOG01000068.1, forward strand.
AGATTGTGCCCATGCTGGTGCCAGAAACCTGCTTATAAAAAAACGCTTTAAAACTGAAATAGTTGTTTTTATTCACAAATGTGTCTAAATCAATGTTAAAGTGTTTGGAGGACTGAGGATGCACTCAGGATCTTGCAAATAGCAAATTAATGCCTCCAAACTCCCTTCACGAGGTATGTTAGTGTAAAGGCTTGTAATGATAAACGAGGGGCATTATCTGACAAGTCATGTGGATGAAACCAGTAGGGTCCCCGATGTTTGCTGGCAGCATCTGTACAAAGGGCTTGATGAAAGAATCCACAAATTTTAGCAGAAGAAACAACAGGAAATCTATTAGTGCCATGATGGGACAGGGGATGGGATTTTAGCATGACTTGTGTATTTTTGGCATTGTACAACATATTTATTATCGACTGAGACATGAAATCATCTAAATAAATTGTGTTGTTGAAATTGTTTGTTATACTGTTGCCACATTTCCTGGATGATTGCTCTTTTCAGTCAGCGGATTAGACTCTTCTTCAATTTTCTATATGAGGTATTTTTCTTATTTTTAGTTCTTTTAACTTTCTAGGTTTGATCTTTCAAGAATCTCCTCCACTTTTCCAGCATCTTCGGGTCAATTCGAGAGAGTTCGCTGAAAGCTGCATCACTTGTGTCGTATTGCTTTGTCTTTACCTTTCAAAATAAGACGAACGTAAGTTTATTCCTGTTTAACCACAGCCTTTGTTCTTGCAGTTTGTCTTATTTTGAAATCCTGTACCGGATGTTTATCATAACACGGATGTTGACGTGATTTTTTTCTGCGTGAAACGTCTAGAAGTTGCCAGACTGTCAGGGTCATGGATAAAAAGAGGCAGGTCTAAGAGCAGAGGCAGATTCAGAAACAGATCTGACCACAGCGGGAGATCAGAGAGGACGGAGAAAAGAAAACTTCTTCACATCACAGAACATTCAACTCTTAACTGTAAGTTCACGATTTTCTTCTTTTTCTGGTGACAAGCTCACTCCTAAAGTAATTTTGCATTGAACATTTAAAAGTATGAAATTAGGATCTTTATGTCTGGATAATTTAATTGGAGTAATTTTGTATATTTTTGCCTGAGTTTACTTTAAATTTCTACTGAGACAAATATTACAATGTTTGGCCTTTTTGTGCACTGTGACAGTTTTGTTCATTGTCTGAATTTCTTTTACAGGTGATTGTTGAAAGAGAAAATGTCTTCAGCTAAAGGTGTAGTGATTGGCATCGACCTGGGCACCACCTACTCCTGTGTAGGGGTTTTCCAACATGGAAAAGTGGAAATCATCGCCAACGACCAGGGCAACAGGACCACCCCAAGCCATGTGGCGTTCACAGACACTGAGAGGCTCATTGGGGACGCAGCCAAGAACCAGGTGGCTCTGAACCCCAGTAACACGGTGTTTGATGCCAAGAGACTTATCGGAAGGAAGATGGATGATCCAGTGGTGCAGACTGACATGAAGCACTGGCCCTTTAAGGTGATCGCGGATGGAGGAAAGCCCAAGATTCAGGTGGAATACAAAGGGGAGGACAAAGCGTTCTACCCTGAGGAGATTTCCTCCATGGTCCTGGTGAAGATGAAGGAGATCGCTGAGGCCTACTTGGGTCAAAATGTGTCCAACGCAGTCATCACAGTCCCCGCCTACTTCAACGACTCCCAGAGGCAGGCCACCAAAGACGCAGGCGTCATCGCAGGACTGAATGTCCTGAGGATCATCAACGAGCCCACAGCAGCCGCCATCGCCTACGGTCTGGACAAAGTCAAGTCAGGAGAACGTAACGTCCTGATCTTTGACCTGGGTGGAGGCACCTTTGACGTTTCCATCCTGACCATTGAAGACGGTATCTTTGAGGTTAAAGCCACAGCTGGAGACACTCACCTGGGTGGAGAGGACTTTGACAACCGCATGGTTAACCACTTTGTGGAGGAGTTCAAGAGGAAACACAAGAAGGACATCAGCCAGAACAAGAGAGCCCTGAGGAGGCTGCGCACGGCTTGTGAGAGGGCAAAGAGAACCCTGTCATCCAGCTCCCAGGCCAGCATCGAGATCGATTCACTGTGCGAGGGCATCGACTTCTACACCTCCGTCACCAGGGCTCGCTTTGAGGAGCTGTGCTCAGACCTGTTCAGGGGAACCTTAGAGCCAGTAGAGAAAGCTCTTAGAGATGCCAAAATGGACAAAGCCCAGATTCAAGACATCGTTCTGGTGGGAGGCTCCACCCGAATCCCCAAAATCCAGAAACTGCTGCAGGACTTCTTCAATGGCAGGGAGCTGAACAAGAGCATCAATCCAGATGAGGCGGTGGCTTACGGTGCTGCCGTCCAGGCGGCCATCCTCTCAGGTGATACCTCTGGGAAGGTTCAGGACCTGCTGCTGCTGGACGTGGCTCCTCTGTCCCTGGGTATTGAGACAGCTGGAGGAGTCATGACAGCCCTGATCAAACGCAACACCACCATCCCCACAAAACAAACCCAGGTGTTCAGCACCTTCTCTGACAACCAGCCTGGAGTCCTCATCCAGGTCTTTGAAGGAGAAAGAGCCATGACCAAGGACAACAACCTGCTGGGCAAGTTTGATCTGACAGGAATCCCACCAGCTCCTCGTGGGGTCCCGCAGATAGAGGTCACCTTTGATGTTGACGTCAACGGCATTCTGAACGTGTCTGCAGTGGACAGAAGCACCGGCAAAGAGAACAAGATCACCATCACCAACGATAAGGGTCGCCTGAGCAAAGAAGAGATTGAGAGGATGGTGCAGGATGCAGACAAATACAAAGCTGAGGATGATATGCAGAAGGAGAAAATCTCTGCCAAGAATTCCCTGGAGTCATACGCCTTCAACGTAAAGAACAGTGTGCAGGATGAGAGCCTGAAGGGCAAGATCAGTGAGGAAGACCAGAAGAAGGTGATCCAGAAGTGTGATGAGACAATCGCCTGGCTGGAGAACAACCAGCTGGCTGAGAAAGAGGAGTACCAACACCATCAGAAAGAGCTGGAGAAAGTGTGCAACCCCATCATCAGCAAGCTGTATCAGGGAGGAGCACCTCCTAGTGGCTGTAGAGAGCAGGCTGGAGCCAGCTGCCAGGGGCCCACCATTGAAGAGGTGGACTGAAGTGGACTCTGATAAAGACTCTGATTAATATCAAAATACATGTTTATGCCCCGTTTAATTAATGATGAAGTTACATGAGAAATAATATATTTTGAACTTGTTTCCTGAATGGTTGTATATGGTTGCATTGGTGGAAGGTGCAATAAAAATGTTTTGTAAATATACCTAAATGCCTCTTTTTATCTTAACTTGCAATTATTCATTAAACCACATGAGCTGGTTATGTATTGGGAGCTCAATGAGTCATTGTTAAGTAGTTCAACTTGAGCATATGTGAAAATTGTGGGTAAACCAGAGTACCAAAAAGTGAAAGTCACCTGCTTGTGTCCACACAGAATCATAATATAATTTCCCTGCACTTGTTTTAAAAAAAAATGAAGATATGCATGAACATCCATACACATTACTGTCATTACATAAAGATTCTGATGTCTAAAAACTGATAATTTTAAAGATTTGTTGTCAAAAGTTTGGCACTGTATGAATACTGTGAATTTAAAAGATGTGTAATTTTTGAGAGCTAGTTTCATGGGTGTTTGTGTTTTTGTAAGTTGTATGCTGGAGGGTACAATAAAAAAAAATTGTAAATACAAGTTAATGCCTTTTTCTTTTTTAATGATATCAGGTAGAGTTGTGTACAACTGTTTTATTCAGACATAAGAACTTAACACTTAGTCAACTCATTGTGGTTTAAGTTGCCTTGGAAGGAGCTCCAGTCATCACTGCTGCCAAAAAAGTCATTGGCTGTGTGCTTAAACTTTACAGTTCACAATGCTTTAAAAGTCTAAAGCATCCACAGGGACCCCATCCCATCCAGGACAGCACGTTTGCAGTAGAGATGGACAAATTCAGATTGAGAGATTCAACATGTTGTTCTTGATCTAGTCACACTGTGTTACATCTCTGTGTATTGATGCTGTCCTGATGATATTTAGTATTTATTCTTTTTTACAAGATGTGCTGAAAGCAATTGGTTGGAGTCACACAGCTACTCCTATTCAAAATGGCTTTTTTGTTGGCACAAACAGTTGCCAGTGTGCGGGAATTTCTCTCTTCAAATACGTAGGACTTAATTGTCTCTGTCGCACCTGTCTGATAAGTAGATGTGTGAAGATTTTTGCTGTTACTAACTTGTACATTTTGAAATAAAACATCTGAAGTGGTCTCTACTCACCCGTTGCCGTGGCAGCACTCTCCTCCTCCAGCAGCCTGTCTCTCTCAGAAAGGAGGTGCTCCACCTCCTGTTGGTGTCGTCGCTGCAGCTCTTCCACCACCTTCAGATGGGACTCCTCAATGGAAGCCAAGCCCTGCCCACAGGTGACCTAAAGGGAACAAAAGGAACTTATTTATTCTAAATATTTAATTACCTGGTGTTTCTTTGACCACACACACTGTAACAACACATACACAGCAAAAAATTTAAATCAAAGCAAGTGTTTTTGTCCTATGATAAATGAGGTCTGAATAGCTTGCAATAATTTTTTAAAAGTCTGCCAATGGGGTAAGAAAAAGTTGCTTGTCAAGTTTTTTGAAATTGGAATAATGTCTTAAAACAAGACACTTTTTTTTCTTGCCCAAGAGGCAGAATTTCTTTTCCTTGATGCAGTCAATAAAGACGTCACTTTTGTATTTGAACAAATTGAAACAAGACATTTTTTGGACTAGCCTGATAAATGTGGCTCATATTAAGTTCAAAAAGAAATGTTTTCCTTTAAATAAGACAAAAACACTTGACTAGATTTCAGATTTTTGCAGTTTAAATTAAAGAAAAAAGGAGTCTGAAACAAAAGAATTCAACACGAGCTCTACCTTCAGTCTCTCCATCTCTGTCTCATGTTGCTTCTGAACAGAATTCAGCGTCTCGTCAAACCCCTCTCTCAAAGCTGTCAGTTGCTCCTCCAGCTCCTTCACCTGTCGTCTCAACAGCAGCACCTCCTCTGTGGATTCTCCTCCTTTCACAGAACCTGTTTCCTCCTCCATCCTCTCCTCATCTTCAGCCTCCTCCTCTTCTCTTTGTTCAACATTTTCCTCTGAGATGCTTTGATAATCTACCTCAGTGCCTGCATCATGTGTTTGAAGCTCTTCTGTTTGACAGCTGGAGTCGGTCTGCTCCTTCCTGTTGATCAGTTTTTCTCTCAGCTCCTGATTTTCTTTCAGCAGGTCTGAACATTTGGAGCAAAGTGAAGAACAAGTAGGTGGATTCAGTTCTTTGTTTTTGCGTTTCCTCTCGAACTTTGACTGAAGATGATTCAAAAAGCTGCAGCACAGAGCTTCAGAGGCTGTGAGGAGAGAGAGTCTGAAGCAAGAATCCTCTGGGAGCTGAGAGTCTGACAGTCTGGAGGCCAGGAGGTGCAGTTTCTCCTGCGTGGTTGAGCTGATAGAGGAGGAGGCAATGATATTCAGCAAAGAAATTTTCAACTTTGCGACATCTCTAAAATCGAATTCCTTTGACCTACAGTTGAAATTCATATCCATCAGACCTTCTCTGCCTTCACCCGTCTCAGGAATTAGACTCAGCCCTAAACTTAGAATCTGTTTCTCCACAATCATCCTCTCTGCTGCCTCCCTGAGGAGATCCTTGTCAGGTATCTCCTCCTGGTGTTTAGAGGAATCAGTCTCAAGTTTACTGAGCACAGACCTCCAAAACACTTCCTCCATCTTCAGCTGACTCTTCATCATCTCTTCCTCCTCGTTATCATCAAAACTAACCTCCACCTCCTCCATCAGCTCCCAGAGTTTATCCACAGCCTTCATCCTCTTCATCATAATCTCAATCACAGCATCGATCTTTCCCTCATTAGAAACTGAAAACCTGCTGCTCTCTTCATCATTGTGGCTGCATTTCTCCTCCTCCTCCTCAGTTTCAGTATTCTGCATGTGAGGCTCCAAATACGTCTGCTCTGATTGGTCCAGCTGTGTCTCACCCTCCTCCAAACTCTCAGGGTGAAGCCCCTCCTCTTTTCCAGCGCTTTGATTTAGCTCCTCCCCTTTTTCTGTGGCATCGCTCACCTCTAATAGCTCCTCCGTCTCTCTCAGACTGTCCACAAGAGAGGAGATCAGACTCTGGGCCTCAAGCAGCTCCTGGCTCCTCAGAATCAGCCCGGCGTGCAAGTCTTCAACCTCATCACCTTCCTCCTCCTTTTCATCATCAGGGAGGTGTTGAGTTTCAAGACACCTCCTGCCAAGCTCCGCCCTCAGCTCTTCGATCTCCTGGTTAGCCTCTGTCAGCTGGTGCAGCAGCTCCTCGTTCCTCTGGTTCAGCATCTCCTTCTGGCAGAGGAGCAGTCGAACATCCTGTGTGAGTCTCCTCTGCACCTCCTGATCTGTAGGAAGATGCTGCTGCACATAGATGCTCAGAGGGGAGTCATCAGTGTCTGCAGGTTGATCAGTGAGCAACAATGTGGACTCTCTGCTATCTGTTATTATGTCTGAGCCTGTGTCAGTCTCGGTCGTCTTTCCCTCTATTAGTGATGATACAGATGATGATGAAGGTGTTGTTCCTGCATGAAGCAGATCCCTCAGGTTTCCCTCAGAGTCCAGCAGCAGGATTGTGGGTGTTATAGGAGAAACAGGTTTCAGCTCTTGAGAGCTCTCTGTGCTTCCTCCCTGAGTTTCACTGTGGATGTCTGATGAGCTCAGAGAAGGGTCCAGCTGTAACACAAACAAACAGAAACAATAAATAACCTTCAGTTTGTTAAACAGAGACTGAGTGAGTGAAGTATTAGTTTATGAAGCTGTGTCAGACCTGTTGACTGGTTCCTGCTCGCAGCTGATCCTCCAGCTCCAGCCTGAGACGCTCCGACTCCTCCAACCGAGACTTCAGATCCTCCACCTAAAACAGCAAGAGGCCTCTTATCTGAACTCTGAGGTTACATTCATGATTCAGAGTGAAACTATAAAAAGAAACTTCAACATCTTTAAAGATACAATTTCTAGAACTAGCACAATGCATTTAGATAAGATCGTCTGCCTTGGAGAGAGAAAAAAAGGCAATTTCTGTAGGAAGGAAATAACTTTTGGATGTTAAACTAGGACTGTTTCAAATTTTATGGCTGCTTATAAAATCATACGGCCTGGGAAGGAGGACACAAAATAAAAATTTAAGTGGGCGATCAAAAAATCCAAACTCAGAGCTCAAAAACAAAGTGAGAGCCCGTACCGACTGATGACAAAACTGAACGCATAGATCTGGATGCTGCTGCCTTTTACCCTAGAAAAGTTAAATAAAGCATCTTATGTGACATTAACTATGACCAAAACTGTCAGATTGTCCACTGTTCTCTCCTGATCGCTCGACCACTCACACCTCACGTCACTCTGCCCGACCCTGATAACAGCAGGTGAGATGACAGAGCACTGAAAAGTTGCTCTGACTGTGTGGGTTCTTGCATGTAATGTGGTCAAATATACAAATGGATGCTCATTTGGATCTATTAGTAATTTGATTGGACTAAACAGGCAACGCAAACCTAATTGAAAGGCTCAAATATATCACAATATCTTATTTACCTTGGGATATGAATATTGTGCCAGTGCATATTGCAGTGATGACACTGAAAGTATATATTGTGCAGCCCTACAACAAACAGTACCTGAGTGAGGATATTGTTGATAAAAAATAACAATGTGAGGTTGCACCCTCTTGTTTAGGGGACATTGAACTCACTGTTCACCTCGTTGTCTCACCTCTATCCTGAACTGGTCCAGCAGCTCCTCAGAGTCTCTGCTCTCAGTAAAGACAGGAACACAATTCTCTGGTCTGAAGAAACTTGTCTCCACCTTCCTCCACCACTCCTCCTCTGTCCTCTTATGTGAGTCTGGACTCAGAGACAGGCCCAGCATGCCCTCATACCTCCTCCTCCTCTCCTCCCTCCTCCTCCTTCCCTCAGGGCTCACAGCTCCAGTCCTCTGAGGATCCTGACCTGCTTTAAGCTGAGACCTGAACCCAGTCCAGTCCAACGTCCTGTTTCGTCCGTCTCTTCGTCTCTGTGTCACACTGACACGTTTTGTCTGAGCGTCTTTCTCTGAGGATGAGGAGTCCAGAGTCAGGTCTGGTCCAAAGTGAGGCTCAGGTGAGACTTGGAGTCCTGAGAAACTGTTCAACACAGGACAAGGAAGGTTTATAGAAAAAACACCAGGAACACAAAACATCAGGTTAATGAACAAGCTGTGTCTCTTAACCCCCCCACCTTCCAGGTTATGACAAGTTTGTCTCACATCTATACTAGATGTTACCTGGTGACATCAGGTGAGTGTGCTGGATGGACATTCCTCATTAGAGCCTGAATCCAACTCTTACAGCTCCCTGCTGTCATGGCTGACAGCGTGAAAATGCCCTGCAGAGTCTGTGAGGCAAAAATA